>CANSGD010000187.1:0-449389 GCA_947645195.1 Patellifolia procumbens | reverse complement strand
TAGTCTGCAAATTTAGAACTTAAAAATAATACAGTGTGATCCTACCAGTCTACATCATCTGGGCAAAACACCAAGCAAAAGTTCCGCGTAGTAGTAAACATCATACTAGTATAAAAAGAATAGGGTAAGACCGTCCAAAACATATGCTTATGTTTGACATCAACACATCAACAACACCCCAATGCCTCTGGAAAGCGTCGGAGTGGGATAAAGGGGCATCTGGATGTTCACAAGTTCACAATATTATTTGGCAATAATACAATGTTGGTTTCATAAGACCCTTGAACAGAGAAGCAATGACATCCACCAATTTGTACGTATTTAAGAACTGCAAACAATTTCAACATAGCGTATTATTCCCTTTGCTTCTTCTCTGAGAATAATGTCATGTTAAGTGATACTGCACAATATGGTGGAAAGATCTACAAGACTACAATTCCAGCTGAGGAATGAGAAATTGAACACTACGATAAAGCATGCTCATCGCATGGTAGATCATCCAAGGCAAGTCTCTAGAAAATCCCGACAGCCACTTTGATGGTAAATCAAACAATGTTTCCTATACATGATCCAGCACACTCCAATTCACCTTATTTTCTACCAGAGTCCTGATAAAAGCCATACTAACATTTCACATTAAACAACCCATTCCACAATCCACATACAAACAGACAGCTTCAGTTCTTTGATCCTTTATACTTATACATATCCACCCACATCGAGGCTACTACCAATATGTTCAGAGCCCATACTTCAACCTGTCTACCCTTAGTACTTACACTATACATAGATCTTATTACACTTCCCATCAACTTACTACACATGATCTAGCACTAGCACTACCCATCAGGAGATTTTGATTAAACACGAGGCCTCCACAATTAACTTCAGCAATAAGAAGCTACAATGTTACAAAGCTAGCACTCAAGTAATGAACTTGGGACAACTAACATGATCCTACATTCAAACAATCATCCCCTAACCACTCAAAATAAAAGAAGACCGGAAAGATTTCCGTTCTTCTGGACTGACCAAACTGAACTGCAATTCCAAAAGTAGCAAAAACCCAACTTAAAGTTCACAAATTCACAACATCAAACAACCAAATATCAAAACAATGAAAAAAACTACAAATTAGCTAAAACAACAATAAACCCACAAAAAAAACATTCCAAAGATGAGAATTCAATTCACCTCCAATGTCTAAAGCCAAATGAGATATATCATCTGATTGATTAGGTAACAAAATTGTTGGGTCTCTCTCCTCAAAATTCCCTTGTATAGCAGCACCACTAACATCGAGCTGCGGCCTCGAACCCGACCTGTGTATCGAATTTCCGGCTGCCGGGGCCATTTCTTTTCTTTCTCTTGTTTCCCTGTTCCTTCAAATTCTCTATCCTCTTGTATCTTAGCTTCAATTTCTGGTTTGATTTCGTCAATTCCAAGAACTGCGTTTTTTACTAGTCCATCCATATTTAAAACTTAATCCTACCAAACTAAATTAAACCAAACCAAACCCAACTCCCCTAACCCCCACCAATATTGCCTGGGGTCACAATTCCAAAATTGGTGTTATATCAATGATTTTTTATATGGGTCATACACTAAAAATTCAGATAATGATGATATGATACTATATAAATTGACTAAGTATAGAGAAAGAAATCATTACATTCAAAGTTTCAACCTTGATCATGGAGGGGATTGAATTTTGTTGAGAAAAGTTTAGTGTTGGAAGTTTGGTAGAGGTTTCCAAGTTTTACAATCTATGTGGAAGACGTTCTTTTTTGACTATGAGTGAGATCAATTAGCTGAGTTGAAGCTTTCGTTTCCTATATACCATGTAATACGTGAGAAATCATGTAAAATTAATTTATACTATATATTAATTTTTTATTTTTATTTGTTTTTTATTTGAAATTATTTTAGAGAGAAAAAGTCAAAATAGGAAGAATAAAAAAGAATGGATGGAGTGAGAGAGAATAATCTTGTGACTATTGTGAGTATAAAAGATAGAATCGAGTTTAGTTTTAAATAATTTTTAAAGATAAGCGTTGTACATGAAACATATAGAGTAATCCGCATAAATAAATAAAAAATAGTGTTTTGAATTATTTATTATATTTATATTGATTATTATCATATTTTTTTATCGTTATTAATTTTTATTTTTATAGTTCGTGCGTCGAACGAGTCTTTATCCTAGTTCTATATAAAGATATGGCAAAAAAGGAGAAAATAAAGTTCATTATGATAGAAAGAATGAAAACTAGTATGTTTAGAGTGTTTTGTATTTTTAAAAATCTAAAATCGTAAAAAGATTAATTATAGAGATAATTGTCTGTATTAGTGGCTCTCTCATCTCGAGCACTAGAAAAAAAATGAGATAAGTTACTAGAGTTCGGAAAGAATTTGAAATTTCTTCAACTTGGACTGATTAATAATTTAGATTGAGCTTTTTCCATATCAGGTTTTCAACTGGGTTCTTGTTCTGTTGAGATTTGAGAAGAACAGTATTATAATGCTAAACAACAATAAGGTAATGACTATTAGGCTTTACTTAATGGAGATTATTACAACAACTCGGAGAAGAATGTGCTTTAAATCGCTTATGTTTGTGTTGTAGGAAGATTATAATATCATGCATTGTGACTCGATTTTATCCTTTTATAAAATATTTCGAATCAACATAAAGCTCCAAATCAAATCTTATTCTATTCTATCATACATTTTTCATAACCGACTGTATGCGCATCATCAAGTCAATTAAAAATTAAAAGCGTTTCAGGTAATATTGTGCAAGTAGAATATTATGATTACGCCTTTTATATCAGTTTAGAAAAACTCATGATTCTTTCCTATGTAAGACATTCTTTATTATGAGAAGCTTTGAGATGACTTTACAAATTGCCTCGACTAACCCAATTGGTTTAAAATTAATGAAGTTTCTAACATATCATCTTTTGGCAAAAATGATTTTCGTATCATTAAGAGAGACCAAGACTCTTTAGTTTTAAAAAGAAATCGGCTGGACCATTGAAGTTCGAGCTTTTAATGAGTCAATTTGAAAAAGAAATTCAAAAAAAAAACTAATTGATTAATTTATCTATTTTGTGACAGAAAAGGGACGATATCACTTGACCCTTTCACCATTTCTGAGACAAAGATAACATGATTTATTTGATATAATCTAGATCTTCAGCCATTAGTTCAATTTATTGTTTAATGTGTATACATTATTTTTTTGCATCTTTCTTTATCATTTTACCATAAAAGGAACGGACAATTATATTGTATCCAAGCCAGCCCCAATTTTTTGACCCAAACAAAACCGAGCTTTTCCTTAAACAACAAACCTATTAAATTGGTTAAACGATATAATGTCAAAAGGTTGAATCATAAGAATATTTGTTTCACTATTCTGGAGAAGCTTAAATGTTGAACTTTTTGCTAAATTAAGTAGCAATTAAACCACCTTTCTTCAATTTAAATGTCCAAAAACATAGTTCAAGTACACCACTAGTTCACCGTAATCAACCATGTCTAACCAAACATCAATGACCGGCTCCCCCGATGAAATTCAGAATCTGTTTCTCTTCATCATCATCTAAGACAGAAGGAACTTCTGAAATTATAGTCGGCGGTTACCAAACTAATATACATATGCCTAGTTCAACCAGGTTTAAGAAATCTGAGCCTACGGCATACAAAGCGTTTCACACTGTCACCATTTATTTATACAAGGTGGCAACCATATACTAGCAGTACGCTATCGATAACTTGAGCATTCCACCTGAGAGAAATGCATCTGCATCCCCCTTCAAGCATCAGCAACCTTCTCACTGGATGCAGCCTCCAAGCGACTACCATTTAGCATAGCACGCTTTGCTTCATAGTCTTTAACAGCTGCTTTGATTGCATCCTCAGCAAGCATACTGCAATGCAGTTTCACTGGTGGGAGTGATAAATGTTTTGCGATTTCCCTGCAATTTGTCAATGAACCAATTAAGATATACCAATACTAGGTTCTCAACACCAGGAGTTGGACTCTTTGGCAAATAATGTTGCACGACATGTCATATTCGTCGTGTCTAACACAAGTAAGTGTCGAGTGTTTGACTAGCTATTATATGAAACAGTTTCCATGATTTAGACTCGCCAGTAAGTGCTAGTGTCTGTAACCATGTCAGTTTTGACGAAACAACTTTACTTATAAAGATCATCCATGATTCACCAACGATGTGGCACAAAAACGTCCAAAAATAAAACCATCTACTAGCTTATATTCTGTGTGCACTGTGCAGTCCTCGAGTAATGGCTCCACCAACATACAATATGTTACATTGTCGACCGTCACACACCCTTGAACCAATCACAAGTTCACAATCATAGCAAAACCGCACACAATGACCCCACAGTCTCTTAACAAGGCTCCCATAGGTAATCACTCAAATCTATCAACAAGCCATGTCAGAAGCTCTTCGAATAAGTTGGCCTAGCCTACTACGTCAGAGTGAAAATAGAAATAACAACAGTTCTAATTTATGATTTGGTTAAGAATATCATAAATCAAAATTACAAATTACAGTTTGTCATCACAATAAGCTCAGCCATCACATTTGGGACAATAGTGATGGTTGTGTTTATAAATGAGACATTTGAAATTTTAGTTTGAATCACCTTCGCCCTGAACTAGTAAACTGGAATGCTAAATACGGTTCAAAGCATCAAAAGAACGCCCATGTTCATATACCACTTTCACACAATATGTCATCCATACTAGACAGGGGGGTTTCCCTCCCCATCGATACAGTAAAATAAGATGGTAAATGAGACAAATAGTCAAACATAGTCATGACGGATTCTATTAAGAAAAGTGATAACTCATCAACTATATCAGACCAAAGAATATGGCTGAAAAGCAACTTACGTGTTTTTAATTGACACCACCTCCTCCATTTGTTTTTCCTTTGACCCCTCAGTAGCTGAAGACAAAAACAAGAAATAAAACCAATCAAAACTTACAGAATGATGGACATGAACACAATGACAACAATGATCAGTAAAAAAAATGGAAGTTCTTGAGCGACAAATCTTGCTCAACAGAACTGTTTAAATATAGAGAAAACAGCATCAGCGAGTTCAGGCAGATTCAAGGAAGAAATACTCTCAATAACATCAAATATAATCAAGATGACATATTATAGTTTCTTTATCAAGTGATGTTCAGCATAACTGTTTCTTCAATGTAGGTTCACAACTTGTTGCTTCCTCTTTCAACATTCATAAATGGGTATTACAAATAAAGGCCAACAAGATGACATCAACAGCGCCCCCATTAACTAAGACAAACAACTACAAGAATACCCCTATGTAACGCACTCCGGGCTTGTAAAATGCTTAGGAACTTCTAATCTGTGTTACGATTAGGCAGTGGCACTAAAGCAAATTTCATTCATGTGCTTGGAATGGATGCAACTGGCTCGTTTATTATACAGAGATCACGACAAATAAACAAGATTTGTGCTTAATAAAATCCAACAACTGACAAATGAAATGGGGTTGCAACATCCAAATATCTCCACTGATTGCTCTACAGTGTTAAAACAGCCATGCATCAGAACTCTTCGGCGTTCTAACTTCTCATAACTATCATGAAAATACAAAAACTGTATCCAAGAACATAGCCTAAAAATGCAGAGTAACTTATGTCAGCTTGAAACATTTTGCGATGTAGTTGTAATCATACTCTAGTTTCAGCTGCCTCTAAATTATTAGCCAATATTGCATATACTAAAAATATTTGCATACTAAAAGAAACAACCCAACAGACAGATAATTTTTTATTAGATATAATTCACTAACTTGTTCATGCTTATTCTTGCGCATCACTCCCGTAACAACAGTAATACCTATTTCACTAATTCCCTGCAACGCAAAACTAAGGCAAGCAAATTACAGGCCATTTCGGCAGAATTTGTGATCTCCAAACAAATTGAAAAAGTGAATTAGGTAACATAGTGTGGCAGCTTCACAATTCACATTCATATGCCTCATAAGTCCTAAACTCCTAATCCCTTTAACTATCCCCCCCAAGTAATCAATCGAAGGGGAAGACACTTACCTTTTTTGTGTGTGGGGGGGTCTCCAAAAACAAACTATGCCGTACGAGGAGTTGGGCCCCATGGATTTAATTCTCCTGTCTTTTATATTTCAGTAAAATAGTAAATACTACCACACATCACATTCAGCTGCAAGCTCTGCTCTTACAAGTTAAATCATGGCATACACACTTCTAGTTCAGCCCTAAATCGAGTAGGAACATGCACACCACTAAACATCCGGGAACATGTGCAGGTGACCAAATGCCCATGACTATGAAAGTTCATACTTACATTAGCCAAGAGAGCTATACGTGTACTTGAAGCAACTTGAAAGATATAAAACAATCTCCACTCCCTTGTGTGCAAACTTAGAACCAAGGCATTCTTCTTTTTAATCTATAAGGTAATAAACAGTGGGTTGGCTCAACAATGAGTGAAGACTCGAGCTATGGAAGATTTAGAGAACTTCAAAACCACCAAGGCCTCATGAACTAGACCTAACATTCCCAAATTCCAATCCCCACAAGCACGTTTTATGTCCAGCTAGCTTAAAACAAATGCAATTTGCTTTCATGAGCTTGAAACGGATGCAACTGGCTCATGCTCATGTATACAGAAACCACTGACAATCGAAGAGTGCAAGTTCCAAATATCTCAATGACTGATCTTCACTCCCTTGTGTGCAAACTCCAAACTACGGCATTCTTGTCAATCGATCGTAGGTAATAACCAGTGGCTCCACGATAAGAAAAGACTTGAGCTATGAAAGATATTACAGATTGTCAAAACCAACAAGACCTCATGAACAACACCTCACATATCCACATTCCGATCCCCACAAGCACGTTTATGTCCAGCTAGCTTAGCACAACGTCCATTATGAAGCGTACAAAATTCAGGAGAGCAACTGTGAGTGCAAGACTTGAAAAATGATAGCCATCAAACAAATATAACCCCAAACAAATTCAATTCAGTGTACAAACTATATGAATCTTCCAAGTGAAGATCCAGAAACAACTCAGCACAGCAAAGCAGACATCTTGTTGTAGCCCAAATATGCTTATGCTACTACATTACATCAAATCTCAACAACTCACAGACCCTTCAAATAAGGCAATAGCTAGTATGATTCAAATTCATGTATAAACGAACAAAAACAATTCATTACATGAGTTAATCAAATACAAAACACGAGATACGATCATGCTAATCAGACACAACACACAACTTCAGCCAAACCACCAAAAGACGCATAAATATCATGAACATTTAGAGCAATGACAAACAAAAACCATCCAGATTCAAGTTCATCTGATGTTCAAACACAACAGTAGCCAAAACAATTAAATAAAGGCAAAAGTAGACACCAAATGAGATCCCCGACTCCCCGATGAGTTAATCTTATAACAGTCCCGCCTGCTTTTAGATTAAAAATTAGGCCGAACCACCTTTTGAATACAGTGGCTAGTTTAATACATTCAATGACCACTTTAAATTATGGGTAATGATATATACAGTTCTAAGGGTTGTATATAAACATCAGGGGCTCCGTTTGTTTCGTGGGGTTTTTCCTCCATCTTTCCATTTTCTTTTGTTTGTTTTGAGAGGATGAAAATTAATTTTCTTGAAGGTAGAAAATGCTCTTGGAAAAAGAAAATCAATTTCATTTTGTAGAGAAGGTATGACACATATTCTTCACTTATCTTTATTGTCTCTTCCCATTTTTCCTACACATTTAATTCATTTACCTTCTCTCCCTAAGTATTCCTCCAATCAAACAAACAAAGGAGAATTTCTTATAAAATCATGTTTTCTATTGAATATTATTTTCGATTTTCAATGACTAGTTCAACCCATTCGTATATAACCTCGGTTATTTCCTAAAATCGTTCGGTATAGTTCCAGATTCCAAGGGAAACAAACAAACAAGCAACCAACCCCCCAGCAAACCAACAAACCCAGAAACAACAAACACCCAAATCATCAAATTTCAAAAACAAACCCTTAATAACAAACCTCAAAACGAAATCCAAAAAATGAGCAAAACCCACTTAAAAAACATACCAACAGAAGAAGAAGCAATAGCAGAACCACAACCACAGGTCTTAAAACGGGCATCAACAATCTTCCCAGTTCTTCTATAACTTATATCATATGATTCTACAAAATCTAAAATCATAAAAAGAGCTCAACTTACTCCATTCGATTACTAGTTCAATCCGTTCGTAATATAAGCTTTACTAATTTCTAAATAGTTCCAGTATAGTTCCAGTTTCAGAAACAAACAAACCACCAAATAAAGAAGGCAAAAATAATCAAAACCCAGGAAACAACAAACACCCAAATCATAAAATTCAAAAACAAACCCATAACAACACACCTCAAAACGAAAATCAAAAAATGAGCAAAACCCTCTTAAAACATACCAACCCAAATCATAACATTCAAAAACAAACCCATAAAACAAACCTCAAAACGATATAAAAAAATAAACAAAACCCTCATAAAACATACGAACCCAAATCATAAAATTCAAAAACAAACCCATAATAACAAACCTCAAAGCAGAAATTAAAAAAATGAGCAAAACCACTCTTAAAACATACCAACCCAAATCATAAAATTCAAAAACAAACCCATAACAACAAACCACAAAACAAAATCAAAAAATGAGCAAAACCTCTTAAAACATACCAACCCAAATCATAAAATACAAAAACATACCAACCCATATCATAAAATTCAAAAACATAACAAACCAAATCATAAAATTCAAAACAAACCCATAACAACAAACCACAAAACAAAATCAAAAAATGAGCAATACCCATTTAAAAAACATACCAACAGAAGAAGAAGCAATAGCAGAACCACAACAAAAGGTCTTAAAACGAGCATCAACAATCTTGCCAGTTTTTTCATCAACTTTAATTTGAAGTTTCATAACATCACCACAAGCAGGAGCACCCACAAGACCAGTTCCCACATCGGGTTCGTTCTTATCGAAAGATCCCACATTTCTTGGGTTATTGTAATGATCCACAACTCTTTCATGGTAGTGGCGCGTTAAGGAAATCGATTGTGCGCGCAATTTGGGTAGAGATTTGACATGGGTGAGTAAGTTTTTGCAGCTTTGACGCAACATTATTAATGGGTTTTTGTGCAAGATTGATGTTTTTGTGGGTTTGATTGAAATGATCGAAGAGAATTTGAGGATGAGAATGAGGGGTTCCCAGATATGTGTAAAAGTCGGTTTTCCGGGAGAAGGGTATGAGGCGGTGTTTGGTTTGAGATGGTAATGGGCCGAGCCCGACCTAATTTAGGTCAAAAGATTTAAAAAAGTCAAAATTATAGTATAGGTTTGGTTCAGCTCAGGTTTATTAATTGTAATTCACTTTTGGTCAGGTCTTGTTGAACGAAAGATTCAGTTCGTGTTAGGTCTAATCTTAATTTGGTTTAGCTTAGGTTCCATCATTTCAAAAGATTGGGGTTTTGGTGTTATTATATTCATGAAGATGACGATATCTTTATTTTTTGTTTGATTTTTACGGGGTACAAAATATACGTACAAACAAAATTTCAATAACTTGTTATAGGTTAAGACATTGAAAAGAAACAAAGACGAATCAATTGCGTAGGCCAACTAAAAAGGTTGACCTTATCTTGATTGAAAAGTTCGGAACAGACTACTTTTAGGTAGTTTTTTCTTTCATGAAAGAAGGTTAGAGATTATAAAAATGGCAATCGGGCATTTTATATCGTGTTTTATTAGGTTGGATCATTTTGAGTCTCTCTTCCGCTTTCAAGTTGAAGCTACTCAGATTTCAAGTTTCAGTTAGAATCGTGTAATGCTAGATTTGATTTGTTTGTTTCAGTGTGCTTCATCGGAAGAGAGATGAAAAATTGTACTTCCTTAAATTTTACAAGATTTGGAATAGCCACGTCTGGTTACTAAATTATGATATCTACCACAAATTATTCAACGAATGAAACTATTAACATTTTCATTTTCGATAAAAAGTATAGATAAAAAGAAAAGTATGAGTGATATTTCTCTTGTAATAAGGACCTAAAATTTAATATTTAATGAGAAATAGAAATCTTTGTTATATTAATTATGCATACCTTGAGCCGACTCTAGAAGAAAGTGACTTGTTTTTAGATTGTCAACATGATCGATTTTGCTCTACATATGTGTGAAGCAGCAGATGAACCCATGAACCTTAATATCTAAAATTGAGCCTACATACAAATTAAATATAGAAAATAATTCTTTTACATGTTTTTCCATTAGTCCATGACCCTTAAATAAAGTCTTTAAAGGAAACAATCGTCATGAATTACAACAAATTCAAGCTTGGGGAAAATAGATGGACCTCTAGTGAAAAGTTCTATAAACCAACAATGGGAGAGAAGGGGTCTGTTCTCTTCGGCGTAAAACGGTTGAACTGAACTGAATTGAACTGAACTGAATTGAATTACGATGAATAGTGATATGTGAGTTTCAAATATTATCCCGGCTGACTTGAATTAGTTAGTTGGAAATGAATAGTGATATGTGAGAGTAAAAGTATAATCCAGAGCTGAACTGAATTGAATTGAATTGAAATGAATAGTGAATGTGAGGGTAAAAAGTATTATCCGAGTTGAACTGACTGCAAAATAAGTTAGGAAGAACATGCCCAAGGTTTGTACAAAATTACATCTCATTAATTATTGTAATTAGTTTTGCCATAATGAAATTATATTTGATCTAAGTATTATACAATTTTGTTCAAATTAAAAAACTTATTTAATTTTATTTTAAAATAAAGTTTGCAATATTTTTAGAAACATGAAATCAACTTATAATCGTAACCCTTAAAGACTAAAGAGGTTGAATATTATATGACGTACCATGTGTTTTGATTTTCTTATAAACCAAACTTTATCCAATTCGACCCCTCAACTTTTTGATAAAGTTGTGTCTCTTTTCTATTAGATTCTTCATAAAATTCATTTCAAATTACATTTCGTTTTGTATTCAATTACGGGTGGTATATAATTTGAATAATCTTTGGCCCTAACTCAATACATTCAAATTATACTAGAATAATGACTGTCTTATTCTTTTGAAATTATCAAATTGTGCCAACCTAGTTCTATGAAGTAATAAACTAACTAGCTAGAGTATATGATATTTAATTTGCATTCTCTATTTAGGACTTCCCAATCCGGGACATTGGTCCTTAAACAACTAAAAAAATGATGTAAGAGCCCACCAAATAAATAATAATGATGTAAGAAAAAGTGAAAAAACCTTAGTGTAAATAGGCATTGGGTTGTCTTATGCATCATAGGAGAATCATTCCATTCATTATTATTTGATGGTTGCATGGGTGATGTCATGCTTTCCTATTAGAGTCTTGGATTAGATGGTTAGATGCAATTTGCACCAATACACTTATACTTCTCTTATCTTCAAGATAAACTAAACCCCCTTTACAACTTGAAAGTTAGAATATTGGGTTTCACTTATTAATTCATATATCATCATGCTTGCTATACATAGTTCCAAAAACTAGCAACAACATTTGTGGGTTTTCTGTTTCCCCCATGTACCCCAAATATAAAAAATAATTTAATGTTTTTCACTTTCCCATCAAACTTAAATGTGCTTGTTTAATTACAATTGTACATATGATCAAATGAGAGAAACTTATACATTTACCCAATGGATAAATTACTTGTCAAAAATATACAATTACAAGATAGTATTTTAATGAGTTTTACACGTATTAATATTAATATATACGTAGTAATACACTAGGTAAACAATGTTGTTCACCATAATAATAAGTTGTCCATTGGCTTATGCTACTACTTTTATTATACGTTTGAATGTATGTACAGATACACGCGAGCTATTTTTTTGCTCATTACTCGTTTGAACGGCTAAGTTTTGCTCATTTTGATTTCAAATGAGCGAAGAACAAGGATGTACCATGCTCACGATACCACCCGAGTGTATAATGAATACTCATGTTATTTACAACCCAAGCACTTGATTAATCGTCTCCAGATAGGCATGACAATTATTGATAGTTGTAGTGGCACCTGCAGAGTCAGGGAGACTTATGAAAGATGCCTTGTGAGATTGAGATCTTGTACGTATCAATTTGATTCAATGTATTAGAAAGAATTCCCTAAACAAAAAGTAAGCAAATCTCCACTTACAGATCGCTTTAAGGGCGGAATCATCCCGCCGGGTCTTGGTCATGCGATAAAACACTTCCATCATTAGACCAGACAATCTTCTAGTGGTTAAAATTTGTTCTTGTTTTTCATTCTTTTATTTCAAACACTTTTTAATTCATGGTGACAAATATGTGAATATAAGATGTCAATTAATACATTGACATTAAGTTGGAGAATTCGAGAATGGAGATTAACTTATCCTTCTTCCCACTCTCTCGACAATGGCCCGACGGATTTAATCTCGTTAATTTAACACGACACTTGTTCTTACCCATCAATCTTAATCAATCAACCTTCTAAGGCAAAGACATATAGGGGACCATGAATAACAAGGATAATGTATTATTGTGATAGGAAAAGATGCATTGAAGTATACGTCTATCTAGCCTCTTTTTCGATCATAATAAAGCATGATAAATAGCGCAAGCGAGCCCATAAGCAATCGATAAGTAGAAGACATTTTGCATGAGGTTTTGCATCAAAATCATAATTATGTAATTTTAATATTGGAGTTCTTATGTTATGGAGTTGGTAGCCGTCACCTACTTTCGTGGTTTACTACTACTTCGCACAAGTATATCCTCCGCCGTCGACGGTCGGCCCATACAAAACTCTCAATCTAAATTTTTATATTTTTATTTCCCTAATGGAATGTTTTGATAACCAAGTCAACTTATGATCATAAACTCTCATCAAATATATCAAAAATGAAAGTTGTTATTACATGGAATATTGTAATTTGCTTTAAGGTGTATTAGTGGATATATAATGATCATGTTTGGAAAGCAACATATGTATAATAGTAAGACTGTGAGCTACGGAGTATTAAAAAGACATAGAGCTCGTTTAGTTGAAGCTTACTTTCATTGAAAATACAATTTTCTAGTAAATAGTTAAATGTGATTGTGTTTGGTTAGGCATTAAAAAGAAAGGATGAGAAATGAAAGATTACAGTATAAAATGTAAATTATAGGGTTACCAATGAGAATTTTAAGTCAATTAATTTAATTAATTTTGTTATTATCTCAAGGACATTCCAAAAAGCTATTTGTGAAAATCTTTTATACAAAATCTAGTAATTAGGATTAAGTAGGGCCGTAGGGAGATTTGAGATATAATTAGAAGTTTCCTTGATATCATAAGCTAGCTTTTGTGCATTGCATGATTGCTATATCTTTTATTGACATTAAATTTTTAAGTTGATATTTCAAATAATTGTCAAAATAAAGCAGTCTCACGCCTCACCATTACAGGTGAAGCTACTTCCCACTACGTCTGTAGTAGGTTGAGCACAGCAAAGCGGGCCCGACACGAACGACCCGGCTTTGATCCCACCCGAGGGGACAATTGACCCGAAAACGATGACTCAGAAATTTCCCCCCGACCCGACCAGCAGGGGCCCCCCCGACCCGAAAACTGACCCGAATCATGTCCCTCCGCCATTTTTAAATTTCTCGTATAGTGCAAACGTAATTTCAAGTAAAGCGTATATAAAGGTGGTGCTCTTATACCAATTTTCCCCTTGGCCCTAGAAGTCAAATTCTTCGACCAACGATCAAGAACTTTGTATCGTTGTTGGGGGCCCGGGGCAAAAACGTCAAACCAAGTGCTAACCGGCGAGCAGCCACCGGAGCCCGATTCCGGCGTAGCACACCGACCTTGTAGTCAAACTTACAACTCAAAGCTAACCCGACACGAATTGAGCTAAACCCGAACGGCCCGATTGCACCTTAATTAGTATGTACATTGAAAAAATAAAAGAATATTATTTCTAATGAAAGTTATTTAGTAAGATAATTAGAAAAAATGCAGGTGTATCTTTTTAAACAAAGTGATTAGAAAGCCTACTCACACAAAGCCTATCTTAAATATCCTCTAAACCAATTAACAAGAGCAGTGGATGTCACATTGGTTCTGCACATTCTACTTTTTTGCCTTAAAACTCTTCAAATTTTTTAATTCCATCAGTCTCTCGCCCCGCCTAATTAGCTTGCGTCCTAATTTGACCTTCTCTCCATTCTCTCAACTCTTTCAAATCCTTTCTTATTTATGCTCTCTTAACTCACATTTCTCCCACAAAAAACATTCATACCAATTTCACCTTCAATTTCAACTCACTTCTCTGTTACCTTAACCAATTACACCCTTTCTTTTCACCTCATTTATTGCTTCATACCTGTTTACATTGTGCCAGTTGTTTTCTGGTGTTCATTTTTTGTCAGTTCCTTACATTCTGTTGCTTGTAACTGTCACCATTATTGCTCAGTTCTTGTAATCTCTTCTAAAATCATTCCTTTTACTGTTTTCACTATGGATTGTCGCTAAATTTTCAATTTTTAACTGATTTAAGAGATACCCATTTTACCTTAATCTGTTCTACAACATTGTAGTGTGATTTTCTCAAATGGGTTTTCGTTAATTTTGTTAAAGAGTTGATCTTTATGTGTTTTAGGTGATACCCATTTGAGTTTCTCAAACATGGGTTTTCGTTAGTTTATTGATTTAGAGTTTTTTATATGTATTTATTGGATAAGCCCATTTGCTCAAAGTTGTTCTGGAGTGTACTAAAATCAAATTTATGATAATGGGTGTACGTTAAGTTTATTTTATTCGTGCTCGAAAATCGAAGTAAACTCGAGTTTGTGGTGGTTTTAGTTATGAGTTTTTTCAGTTTGTGAGTTGAACATGTAAGGTAGTGTTCTGGATTTGAGTAGTTTTTGGTGGGTGGTTGTTGATGAGGAGCTTTCTGTAGGTGATAAATTCAGTTTCAGTTTTGAAATGGATCTTAAATGTGTTGCAGTTAACCGCTAGTTGGGAGTTTAGTTGATGGAATTTGCTACTCTAATCCGCTAATTATCACCCTTTCTATTCTTTTGCCATGAACTCGAGTCGCTAATCATCTTTGTATAATCTAGTTATGGAGCTAAAGTAAGCAATATAGACTTGTTAGCTCTTGAATTTATTTGATCAAGTACTATTCTTTCATTCATTTGTATCTGTATATCAGCTTACCAAAGATAGCTTACCCTTGGTTAGGCTCAAAAGATGTAAGCCTTCCTAAATTATACACTATCCAATTAGAAAGATGAACCAACAATTTTGTTACTTGAATAATGATCACTTACCAATAGTTTTCTACCCATAATTTTCTTGGAAGTATCTTTTCGCATGGAAACTTGATTATGGTATTTGCCTCTCGAGTCACTTCGATATTTTGAGTGAGTTTAGTCCTTGTGTCAAGTGTATCCTTAGAAGGAAGGGAAGGAGGGGGGAGGGTCTTGTGGGGTTTTGTAAGCGCGGTTGATCATGGAAGAAACTTTTGTTCCCTTTCACGGAATTAAGAATGATCTTAAAGCAAGACTTCTTTTGCTACAAGGAAGATTGGATTGGGGGCCTTCGTGCTGGAATTCGGTTCGTAATACCAATCTTTGCCATTAGTTACAATATAATTTGAGTTTTGTTGGTCCTTTTTATTTAAGTCATTTACGTATCATTGGTTATTGAAGACATGCTTATAAGTAATCATAAGGAAGCTTATATATGCTCCTCCCCATGTTCTTGATTCAGGATCTTGGCTCCAACAACTTATGTCTTCTTTGCTTCCCTCAATTCCGGTCATATCTTTTGGAGAACAGCTGGAAAGAACTACTGGTAGGGAGTTCATTTAAATTATTAGGCATTAGCAAATGTTCTTGTTTGTGCCATGTCGATTAAGCTGTAGGCTGACGTGCTTTGTTCAATTGTTACTGCAGATGGATCTTTGACGGCAGTTCATACCCTTGCATCAACAGCTATATGTGGCATTATCCATTCAATCATTGGAGGACAGCCATTGCTCATTCTAGGGGGTAGCTGAACCAACAGTTCTGATGCCTACCTTTATGTACAACTTTGCGAAGGAGAGGGAAAGAATTGGGACACAAGCTTTACTTGGCCTGGACCGCCTGGTAGTTTGAAGACTAAACTTATTGAATTTGAGAAGAGCTTTGCTTGAAAATTATTAATGTCTGTCATTTGCATGCAGGGTTTGTGTATGGACATCCCTTCTGCTTTTCTTGTTGGCCGTATTGGGAGCATGCTCAATTATTAATAGATTTACACGCATAGCTGGTGAACTATTCGGTCTGCTTATCGCAATGCTCTTCATGCAGCAGGCAATTCGGTGATTATGATTTTCTCCCTACTGTTTATTTAGTGTACTATCTGTCTCTGCAATTTGCTGTATGTGTATAAGAAATTCATTCTGTCAGTGTTTCGATCTTGTGCTGTGCTGCCCTTCTTGACCTTTTGTAGGATCGCTTTGAAACAAACCCACACATCTTTAGTTAATTGGAAGATGCACCTTTATTTGATATCAACTTAAGCGTTTCATTGCAGGGAGCTGTGGAGGAGTTCCGTATACCCCAGAGGGAAAATCCAAATCAGACTGCATTTCTTCCTTCTTGGCGTTTTGGCAATGGAATGTTTGCATTGGTTCTGTCCTTTGGCCTTCTTCTAACTGCACTAAGAAGCCGTAATGCTCGATCATGGCGCTATGGTACAGGTAAACATTTTCTCTTTGGAACTTTATTATTGTGTCCATGGAATGAAAAGGGTCTTTTATTTTTGTTGATTGTAGATTGGCCTTGAGTGACAAAATGAAGTTTATTTATACTTTAATTGCACATCTATTGCTCCCTTCAACCTCATCTTGGCAGGAGCCTCATGGGTGGTTGCTGACCATTCAGTTCAGGTGTCCGCTTGTGTAATTAGTAGTTCCTAGATTATGCTGCTAGCCTGCTGCCATGTGCTTTTGCTATATGCAGAATGACATTGCATTTTGTTCGTTTGTAAGTTCTATCAGTTTGTTTACATCTTTGCTTGACTTGAAATGAACAGGTTGGCTACGCGGGCTTATTGCAGATTATGGAGTACCAATTATGGTGTTAGTATGGACTGCTATATCTTACATACCAGCTCATGAGGTTCCAAATGGGATTCCTAGGCGGCTGTTCAGTCCAAACCCGTGGTCTCCTCGTGCTTACTCAAACTGGACTGTCATCAAGGTGTTTAAACTTTATAGTGCTTTGAAACAGATCGAAGTCGTTATAGTGTATAATAGTCTCAGAATGAAGGCATAGTTCTATCTGTGCTTCCTTACTTCAGATCCTCGTAAGAAATGCAATCTTTCTTGTTTTTCAGGACATGCTGAATGTCCCTGCATTGTACATTGTTGGAGCATTTATCCCGGCCACCATGATTGCCGTTCTCTATTATTTTGATCATAGCGTTGCTTCTCAGTTGGCCCAACAAAAGGAATTTAATCTGAAGAAACCTTCCTCATACCATTATGATCTTCTTCTCCTTGGTTTTCTGGTAAGCATTCAATCCCAGGATTTAATGTAATTTCTCTGTTATTCATGATGGAGTTATGTATGATTGCCTACTCTGGTTTGAACTTTTATAAAGCTCAGATATTATTTTTCATTTTGGTATTCCACAGGTCATATTTTGTGGTCTTATTGGTATCCCCCTCAAATGGAGTTATCCCTCAATCTCCCATGCATACAAGAAGCTTGGCAACTCTGAGACACCGGGTATCATTCACTCATGATCTGGCTATTATATTCTTTAAGATCACCCTGTATACAAGTAAAATAAATAAGAAAGCTTATACACGTGAATGGTTTTTCGGTTTCTAAAGTACTTGGTATCAAAGGGACCTTATGCGTGAACCACAACTAATTTTGAGTTGAACTGAATAAGCATCTCATGCATGGTTAGAACTTTATACATGTAGAAATTTGAGACTTGAGAGTTATGATTCTAAAATACTTGTAACTGCCTTTTGGAACAGCTGCTAAGGAACAAGCTTGTAGCAGCAGCTAGAAATAGCATTGAGAAGAATTCAAACTTGGGTCAGTTATACAAAAGTATGCAAGATGCTTACAACGAAATGCAGACACCTCTTGTCTATCAGATCCCACCGTCTTCTCTGGTAAATTAGCAATCTAAATCTGTATACCAAAATTAGTCACAATTATTGTTTGCCTCCTTTTTCTTGAAATTTGAACTTTGAACAGGGACTGAAGGAGTTGAAAGAATCAACAATTCAGAAGTTTTCAACTAATGGTGACATTGATGCACCAGTTGATGAGACTGTTTTTGATGTAGATAAGGACATAGACGATCTTTTACCCATCGAAGTAAAAGAACAACGTCTCAGCAATTTGCTACAGGCCATTATGGTTGGTGGCTGCGTTGCAGCTATGCCTGTTTTAAAGAAAATCCCCACAGCAGTTCTTTGGGGATACTTTGGATTCATGGCCATTGAAAGCTTACCAGGAAATCAGTTTTGGGACAGAATATTGTTACTCTTTACTGCTCCTGGTCGACGATATAAGTATGCACGTGTACTTCTCCACTTCCATGCAGAGCGATTTATCATCCTTCCATCTTACATATGGTTTCTGGTGACCTTTTTCAGGGTGCTCGAGGAGCAGCATGCAACTTTCATCGAGACAGTTCCCTTCAAAACGATTGCACTCTTCACAATCTTCCAGACTGTATACTTGTTGCTGTGTTTCGGCATAACATGGATCCCAGTTGCAGGAGTTCTGTTCCCCTTATTGATTATGCTTCTTGTCCCAGTTCGGCAGTATCTTCTACCCAGATTTTTCAAGGGAGCCCATCTCCAGGATATGGACGCAGCTGAATAGGAGGAGGCACCTGCCATTACATACAAAATCTCATTTGAAGTAAGTTCTCCACATCTTTCTACCTGATTTTTTCTTCAAGCTTTTCGAACAGTGGCTTATGCTCTACTTGCTAATTATCTCTATAGGGTCAAGATCCACCGGCTTCTGTGACTAAGATCGAAAAGGGAGAATTCCTTGATGATATTATGACAAGGAGCAGAGGTGAAATCCGTAACATTCAAAGTCCAAAAATAACCAGCACTACCCCAGTTTCCCAAGAAAACTTGAGGCATGCTTCTAGCCCCGGGCTGTCTCAGAGAGTGCACAGCCTCGAATACAGAACTGAGGAAGGGAAAAAGTCCTGGAATGAGCCCAGAAGGGGTTGAGATACCGGAGATCCCCAGTCCCGACCTTCGCTACTTGGAAGAAATGGTCATGCATCATCTTCGAGCTAAGAAGTCTATTTTCTACATACTATAGCTGTTTGTGAAAGTACTCGAGAGGCCTATAGATATACTTCTATATTTAGTGTTTAGTGGTTCTGATTCTAACCAGTCATATCTGTGTGGATATTCTGTTGTAATGTTATGTCAAACTGATGATGGATTGACTTAATTATGATAATGAAGAAGCATTTATCAAAAATTTCTCTCTACTTGAAGTTTTTGAACCCTTCTGGTTTTTCTTGGTTACTTGTGAGTTGAGGAATGAGACTTATTGTTGCATCATCAAAGTACCTCACAAAATCGCAGCCAGAGACTTTTTATGTGAAAATCTCCATCGTGTATTACTTGAACCACCTCTTACAAGATCTTGTGATGTAATAGATAGTGCTCAAGTTTTATTAAAGTCTAGCATACTTGATACTTCTTTCTCATGTCAGGATATCGCTAGGCCACTCAGAAAGTAGTAGTATTATTTGTTAAATCCATCATTTATTTGGTGCATAAGGAGCCACGAAGGCAGGATGAGAATTGATCCCAAGGACCTCTTGGAACCGGGAGGAATGCTCTAACCAAATGAGCGTTTTCACTCTTGATCCATCAAAAGCAATAGTTGATGAAATACTGAATTGTTAAGTATCTAATTGCTGTGCTGCTGCCTAAAAAGAGAGAAGGTTTTTGAAATGGATTATATAATAGCCAGATTTCTAGCGTTGGTAGATACGCTGAGCTCAGAACTTGCTTCCCAGGTGATAATCGTTGATACATCGTGTAATTGATTGCTGTTGCTAACATTAGCTGAAATTCTTTTAAATGAGAAAACCAGCTGCCAAACCACTATCTTTGAACTTGGAGCTCAAGACATCATCATGGAATTCACTACTTGCATGTCCTGATCTGTTCATGTCTTATCAGGTGACCGCTTTACTCAGCACTTCTTTGTTTTGTTTCTTGCTTCTTTCCTTAAAGATTACGCTTTTCCTTTTGTAGTGAGTGCCAGGAGACAGGGACGGGAAGTGTCTGCAAGTTTATCATGAAAGCGTCTGCAAGTTGATCATCTATCCAATAATGGTTATGAGTTGCTGTACCATGGGAATCTTTACCATCCAGGTACAAAAGTAGACTGCCCTACGTAGCTACAATCACAGACAGAGGGCTAAGTTTTGGGACTAGACATCCATGCACTGCATTTGTCACCTGTCTGCTATTTTCTTTGTTATCTTACGTTACTCGGACTCTCCTTTTACCTTAAGTATTCATGTTGGATCCTTAACATTCTGATATTTGTACTGTACTTGGACGCTTCGATCTAGTGCAATAGCCCAAGTTGTCCACTTGGATTCATAATCATGTCCAACACAAGTACTCGAGCTGGATGCATGAATGTAACATCCTACTCAGCACATTCGCATCACCCTTTCCCTGAGTCCCCTCGATTAAGGATGTACTCTTTCAATGTTTTCACCTTAGAAACGATCGCTTTCATATAGTGGCGACAAATGTCATTCTAATGAGTAATGCAGTCACAAACTCACAATGAATCAATGATTGGAAGACATGATTTTGATTATTATCAAATTGAAAAGATCCCAATAAATTAGTTTGTCCCAAAGGATTGATGATTTGATAGCTTTTGTATCATCATCTTGTACGAATGAATGATACATGAATCTGTATTTTTGACATGCCACTAAATGACAGGTCCTGGATGATGCAATCAAACCACTTACTATTCAAGTTGATAGCTACTGGTTTTTTCATGCACTTGCAAGATAAGTCTTCAGTTTTTTTCTTCCTATTGGTTTTGTTTTGTTTGTAAGTTATTGAAGTAGTCTCTTCAACATGACCTGGACTGTTAGATTTAAGCGTGATACATTTAGATATCCCAAGATCTTGCTTTAACGAGTTGAGTAGAGCCGAGCTTGAACTTAAACTTGAACTTGAGTTAGGGAGGTTCGACTTGACTCGCTATATCTACGTTTTTTCAACTCCATTTTCGTGGTGATAATGAGTTGAGTGTTCATGCGTCTTCACAAGTACTCAACACAAGCTTGGTGGTGCTCGGTCCATAAAAGTGATCAAGTAGTATGCAAGTCGGTTAGGCTCATTGTCGACCCTAAACTCTGCAAATTGCATGGCAATACCATGGTGTAATAGGTTCTCCGTATTCTCCAAAAAATTTGGGTTGTCGTAATTTACTTGTCATGGTACACTTTTCATTTTTTTCTCTACTTTCTTTCACTTTCTTCGTGCAAAAAGTGTTTATGGGATAAGATAGGATGAAGGGCCACAAAATGAGACACACGGCTAGTAGTTCGAACTTAGGACAACTCTATATTAAACGAGTAATAAAAGGATTGTGAATCTTGGATATAGTGACGTTATTGCAATGTCTTCTTAGTTTAACACGACAAAAAATAAGGCCCGTTCTTTTCAACTTACTTTTTTGTTTTCTGAACTTATCCTAATTTATCCAAATTTATAAAATCTTATTCGACTTAATTGAAAAAAAGTGAAAAGAACGGAGAACGGACCCTTAACTAACTAAAATTTAGTGAAATGGTCACTATGCATACTTCTAATAAGAATCAAACCGTACAAAGAGAGGATCATTTTTATTTTCTTCCATGTGGGATTTAAAAAGAGGGGTCACACAATGAGGGGTCAATTTAATGAAGAAGATCCGTTCATGGCAATGCATTGATGAAATGAGGGTCATCGTACTATTGGAACACACATTAGTGGATTGTGATTGTATTCATCGTATGTCATTGTTCCCACTACACTTACTTTTTTTTCCATGTGGGATAAAGATTGATAACCACTAAGGGAGCTCATTATAGGGTCTTTGCCTCACTTTTTTTTGGTGAACTGTCTTTCTTCGTCACACTCTGATTTCTTGTTTGAGTGAAATAGGATAAACCCGTATCTTTTGTTTTGCTGCTTCTTTTGAATGACATTTTTTCCTAATGGATTTCTATTTTTATTTCCTTGTCGATTGGATGAAACTTAAATAATCGACTTCTCGTCTTTCAAAATTTGTTCTAAGCTTGTAAATAATCAAATGTGGAATAGTAGCATATTATAGGGGGTATTCGTGCAACATCGGAAACATGTTGGGTAGTACTCCCTCCGTTTTCTAAAAATTTACATTTTCAAAAATTCAATAACCCATGAAATGGGTAGGAAAAGATGGCAATGACATGAAAAGTAAGTTTAGGAGAGAGAATAAAGAATAAAATAATTAAAAAAATGACAAAATGGTAAAAGTGTTAGACCACTCACATTTAGTTGAATAAAAAACTAATGGGCCATATATCCCAAAATGGAAAAAGTAGAAATGTAACAATTTTAATGAAACGTATTAAAAAGAAAAAGTGTAACCATTTTTGAGAAATGAAGGGAGTATGTAAATATTCCAAATAACAGAGGATGGCGATGTAGGAAGTTTAATTCTCTTAAAGTCATAAAAATGTCCTGTGATATGAATTATTTATATATTACACAGAGAGATTAGTAGTTTTTTCATACGTTTGCATGGAGGTTTATGAGATACCAATGTGATATATGTGCATTGTAACACACTCCAACTTTCTTGCCGAACCTCAATACTTACATGGTGAGGTTAGGATCACATTGCATGGTGGTCTGTTTATGAACTTTGTCCTGTCAATTGAAATCTATCTAAATCAAACAAGAAACTTATGTCACTATGTATGTTAATATGTTATAGTATATGAAATGTATATATTTATATAAATCAGTTTCGTTGATAACCTATAACTTATAATGTTACATGTTTGTTTACTTTATCCTTTTTACTTCGTGTTATAATATTTTCGATTGATGAAAGTTTTAAATCAATTGCACTTTTCAATGTATGCTCTCTCTCTTCTCTGCTATATGCACTATCATTTTTCTCCTGTTAAGGTTTTCCATAGTTAACATATGTGCTCAACACGGAGCTATATATCAATAGGAAAAGACGAAGATACTTATTAATTTGTATAAAAGGTTTATTAGTGAAGCCTTAAGATATTTTTTAAAACAATAAGCAATATCACAATCGTTATAGAAATTTCTTACCTCAACAACATTTAAAGGGTTGTTTGGTAGTTCCACATTCTAAACAACAAAACAAAAAGAGTGCACATAACATTGAATTATTATAGCCATACAGGGAAAAGACAATGACATTCAATCTGACTAGTTATAATACATCACAATTTTCACACAAGTA
Source organism: Patellifolia procumbens (assembly GCA_947645195.1). Taxonomy (NCBI): domain Eukaryota; kingdom Viridiplantae; phylum Streptophyta; class Magnoliopsida; order Caryophyllales; family Amaranthaceae; genus Patellifolia; species Patellifolia procumbens. The sequence continues at coordinate 425,688 of CANSGD010000187.1, read as the reverse complement.
ATGATATTTAAATAGAGTACGAATTGATTCACAACTACAAGAGATGTGTTTTTTTTACCAACTTTCACTGTGGTGTACCATGACATAATAAATTCAGATGATATACTCGAGCAATAATAGTCGTTAAGTGTTTCAATTTCCACCATATTCCTTTTAGATGAGAATAATTGGTTATCGAGCATATTTCAAAAGAAATACCCACGATTATGCTAAACAAAAAAGAAATTCTTATCTTACCTTTTTTTGATAAAAGTTGAAGTTTGTTAATTTCCACCCTAAAATAATCAGGCGAAAGTCCCAAAACTTGAACATAATTATACTTCCCCGTGACTCCTATTCCTAGTTTCTAATACTCTTTCTCTTTCTCTCATCTTGATTAAACTCACACACTCTCTCTCTTCCAAACTATTATTCCTAAAAAATACAAATCAAATAATTACTAACATTAGAATTTTGTGAAAACGATCATTTATTTACATTTTTTTCCTATATAAATGAAAATTATATAATGTTTTTGATGTTTTATAAGTAAAACATATTCCTACTTAGTAGTTACACTACAATTTATTGGAAAAGCTAACTAAATTTATAATATCTAATTAATAATTTAAAATTTGATAATTTTAAATTTTTAAAAAAATACCAAACGTGTCGAACACACATCTCACCCTAAGATGAGAGTGCAAAAGCATGCTTGAACCTACACTCCTCATCTTGGGTTCAAGCGTGTTTTACATGTCTCACCCTACGCCTCAACCTAGGAAAAGACGCATGGAAAACACTGCTTATCCTATGTTGAAGCATGTGGAAGCATGTGGAAGATATGCATGTCCCAGGTTCAAGCGTGTAGAAATCACGCCTTGCTCTAGGTTTAAGTGTGTGGAAAACATGTCCCGTCTTAAGTTTAAGCGCATTATTTGCATATTTGGTGAATTTTAGATTTTTTATAAAAATCTCAAGATTTGATCTTATTTTTTTCCTTCAATGAAGAAAGGCTTGATATTTGCATATTCGAACTTAAAACGTTTTCTTTTAAAACCTTATCAAGGGTCTTTTACTCTTTTCATCATCATTTTTGCGAGAAACTTATAATGCACACATGTGAGTAAAAGGCATGTACTTACAAGACACAAGATTATTATTTTTATTCTTTTTAACGGGACCCATTAGATATAAATCGATGATTTAACGAGATTGTGTATTGGCAATACATAGCTTTAGGTGCTTCAAAGTTCAATGTATACCTTATAAATGGACATTTTTACGAGGATCAAACTTTATTTTTACTTGCTTTCAACTTTCAGAAACTTAGATTATATCTAAGCATATATTTTCCGATAAAAATTAACTAAGGACGGGAATGGGATTTTAAATCCCCAACATAAAATCCCATGTTTGTTTATGGGGATAGGGGATTTTAGGTGGGATTGGGAATGAATTATAACCCCTCTTATCCCACCAAAATAATATGTAGGGGGCAGATATTATGGTGAGAGAAGGAACAAAGAACAAATTTACACATTTGCCCTTAATGAAAAGGAAAGAGAGAAGAGGGTAGTAAGAGTATCTAAGTAAAATCATAGTTTAATCCCAACTAATTCTCAGCCCATACAGGCCATACCAAACAAAGGATATACTTCCTCCGTTTTGAAATAAGTGATACACGTTCTATTTTAGGTGTTTCAAAATAAGTGATACACTTTGGTTTTTTACTTTATATGGTAACTTTTTTCTTGTAAAATGACCTATGTACCCTTCCTTTTTTTTCTACACACATCATTAACAACATCTAACAACACTAACTTCGAAACGGGATAGGGAACCACACCCACTAACTTCACCATTACCCGAAGGTGGAAAAATCTATAGCATGGAAGCACCCACCTTTGGGTTGGTACGTACTAAACTGCGATGGAGCAGCGAAGGGATCACCTGGACAGGCGGGGGTGGAGCTATTATTCGTGACCATGAAGGTATGTGGATCTCAGCCTTATCAGCCTCTTTTGGAGCTTGTACCTCGATGAGAGCTGAAGTGATGGCACTTGTTCGAGGTTTGGAGTTAGCGAGAGAGTTGCGAATTGGTTGTCTTGAAATTCAGCTCGATAGCCTTACTTGTGTCCAAGCTCTTAATAAAGAAACTGTGGACCAAGGTGAGAATATGCACGACCTAACCTATTGCAAAGAGATGCTTAGTAAGGAAGATTGGACGGTGAAGGTCATTCATGTATACCGAGAAGGAAATCGCGCGACGGATTGGTTTGCTACTCAGGGCGTCTTGCAAGGAGCTCGGCTTGTCATCCACCCTTCTCCCCCTGTTGGTCTTGATAGAATTTTAGCTGATGACATTAGAGGGTTGGCGTTGCCACGCCTTGTGCCTCCGTAGCTGGAGCTTTATTTCTTAGTTTCTGCTTTGTTTTTTTTTTTCTTTCTTTCTGTTTGTTTCTTTGCTTTGTTTTTCTCTTGTATTTTTCTTTGTTCTTGTTGGGTTTTACCGTTCTCATTTGAATAATAAAAAAAAACTTCACCATTAATTATAGTCTAAAGACGTTTACAATCTTTTGCCTCAAAATCCGTAAAATCAACAATATATCACTTAATTCAATATAGAGAAAATACATTATTTTATCGTTATCCCATCCATTAATTCTCAATTCTCATTAGGGCTGAGCAGAACTTGGGCTAGACCGCACCAAACCGCAAACCAAACCGTCTTAGCGCGCTTTGGGTTGGTTTATAGGCTAAAAAATGGGTTGGTTAGAATTTTTTAGTCAAACCGCGGTTTGCGGTTTGGGGTTGGGTTATTATATTTCTAAACCAAACCGCACCACAAACCGCCTAAGTGCTTTTAATATTCGACTACCAATAATTTTGTACCTTTAGAAGTAATATTTATGGCAACTTTGTAAATTTTTTTAGTATTTTCTAGCCTTTTTTGTAATTTATTTTTATTTTTTTAATAACAAAAGTATAGTTGGTAAAATTAAGCAACAATTACAAATTAGAAAAATTTTATTGAGTTAAAATATGTGTAAACCGCAAAACCGCACCGCACCAAACCGTTTTATATGGCGCGGTTTGGTTTGGTTTGGCCCAAAGTGCGATTTGGGTTAGTTTGAAAAAAACTCAAACCGTTTTTGTGTGGGTTGGTTTGGTTTACGTCCCAAAATCGCACCAACCCAACCCATGCTCACCCCTAATTCTCATGCCACCTTCTAATCCCCAAACTCCCATTTCCCACGTACCAAACGCCCCGTACTTGCCCGAAAAAAGAAAAGAAAAATTCCAGTTGTCCTTGTCCATGGAAGATCTCAAGAGTCAAGACCCTTCACTCTTCAGTCCTCGCGCAAGACAGGGACGATACTCAACCACCATTAAAATAGCTTTGATCATTCCTCTTCAAATCATACACTAAACACAATTAATCTTCGCAAAAATGAAGGGAATAAGGCCTCAGATCGTGTTATTTGGAGACTCGATTACTCAACAATCTTTCGCACATGGTGGTTGGGGTTCCACTCTTGCTGATGATTTCTCTCGCAAGGTTCTCTCTCTTTCATTTCCTGATTCTTAATCGATTAATTTCATGACATTTTTTTACATATGAAGTAGTTTTATTGCCTAATTGTTATTGTCAAAATTTTGTAGGCTGATATATTGAATCGAGGTTATGGTGGGTATAATACTAGATGGGCATTGTTTCTCTTGCATCATCTTTTTCCTCTGGTATAACATCTTCACCTTCTTTTGTCGCTTCGGCGGCCATGAACTTGATGGATGGAATTTATTCAGTGTACCGTGCTGATATGCTGATATTGAACTTTGTTAATACTATATGTTAGTAGTAATTATGATATTGAACTTGAAACTTTAGTAACCTTGGCTCCATTGATTGAAAATTCTGGCTTAGCCCGTGTCAGTGTGGAGTAATACTGTCCGTTCTTTTCAACTTATCTGAACTTAAATTAAACTTATCTGAACTGAAAAGACCTCATTAGCCCTTATTAGACCTTATTCGGCCTTATTTAAACTGAATATAAGTTGGAAAGAACAGACCCTAAGTGTTTTCAAAAGTGCTTATGTGATTTTTCAATTACAAGGTGAGAACACTAATGTGGTGTTGGAAATTACATGGGTGATTTTGAAAGTGCCTAATATGTATTGGTGGACAAGTACTCGTGGTGTACAAAATAATTACTACTTGATGGCTTAGACTAAAATATCGTTTTAAAATTCCAAATAAAATTAAGGAAGAGATAGAGAGAGAGATGGAGAAGAGTAATATTGAATTAGAGAATGACTGCTTGTGATGGTGCAAAGTTGGTGGAGGAGGAGAATCACCCCTGGAAGATGATGAATATGGCTTTGGCATTTTCGTTTGAGTTGATGGTGATGCCTTAATTCACACATACTTGTGACATGTCTAACATTCAAAGTTATGGGAGTAGGAGAAACTAGTTAAAGAAGTGAACTTTAGGACAGTATATGAGAAATCAAAGGATTTTCTCGGGTCAATTGGAATTGAGGACATGAATAGGTTTAGGTTTGGATTGGAGCCTTGAGTGAGCTATTTTCGAACAAATTTATTGGTTTCGGGCTTTGAAGTTCCGTATGGCATTTTCATTTTGGTTGGTCAAGCTTCCTGAGTGAGTTTTTTTTGAAACGACGACTAATGGGAATTTTTTTCCATTGAGGTTCATAAGGAGAAGCAAGTTTTTCTTGCTTATGGACTGAATTGTTTAGAAGTATAGTTTAGAAGATGGCATTTCCTACGATCGCGAGCTTTCTAGTGGAGAGCTTTTTGTAAAGTTAACATTGTAATGTGAGTTATATATGACTAACAAGGCCTAATTGTTTTTACTTACCCATCTTTACGAGTCTTAAGTTTTTCCTGGCATGGCAAATTTTAGGTTGAATAGCCTATAACCTGCTGATAGTATCCTTTCGGATTAAATGGCATCTTTTGATGTCCTTAGAGGACATGGGGCAAATCTTCCTGAAGGAGTTTCTTTATGTGATTTGGAACATGATTGACTTATATATTTGTTGTAGATTATAGGTTAATCATCATCTATTTGTCAGTAGTAAAACTAGCGGAACATGTCGCAAATCTTTCTTAAAAATTTCGTTAGTTGTCATTGTCTTCCTTAGTTGATGATACTTTGCTTAGTAAAACTATTATCCCCTGTTCATTATTTGCAGAAGACCTAGCTGGGCAACCACATGTTACTAGTAAATAAGAAATCACCGTGATTACATGGGAGACTTACTTCTAAATGAAAGAGCAAGTAAGCATGTAACTTAAGCTTGGTGACTCTTATGGTTCAAAACAGATGGATAAGGCATCCAAATTAGGGAATTAGAGATATAATCTAGGCACGAGAATGTTGTTTTATTTTCTTGAAACTACGTACCTTGTTTTTCTCTAGTTTGTGGACACAAGGAGACTTGCTTTATTTAAGACTAAACCCTGGTGTTTTGAATTATGATTTGTGAGAAGCTCCAAGTTATTAGGAATGCCACAAGAGATGGGATAACCAAGCAGAGAAGGAACCAAAACATATGAATGGGTGGAGTTTTTGGTACTATGGCTTATGGCCATGGTTACTAGATACTTCTCACACATTCATATTAATCCTTTATCAGGCAGTTTAAGGCTATTTACTTGGGCTCGGCTATTAATGTTGGACATGTGTAAATTGTTCTGGTGTCAGACTACCATATTACATAAATTTTGCATGTTTTTGGCCTAGACTGAAATCCCACGTGTCAATGCTCATGTCGAGATGTAAAATATCAATCAAGGGTATCTGGGATGAGATTAATAATTTGAGTAATTTGGGTGCGGGGTGGGTGCCTCGGTGGTTTGGCCGGTCAGGTTGCTAGTCGTAATGTTTTTGCAACCACGAGGCTGGATACAAGGAACTTGAATGCCCTACCTTTATGGCTGAAGGCGTGTGCACATTCTGTCTTTGAGATTCTACTTGTTTCCCTTCTTTATGCTGACCCTAAGTTTCTTATCTTTTGCTCCTATATTTTCAGCAGGATTTGGCTGATCCTCCTGCGGCTGTTACCATTTTCTTTGGAGCTAATGATGCAGCCTTGCCTGGGAGGAATAGTGAACGACAACATGTACCTACCGAGGAGTACAAAGAGAACCTTAGAAAGATTGTTCTGCACTTGAAGGTTGTCCTTTCTCCACTCTGTTCGATGAATTTATTTCTTTGTTACAAGTCAGTTTTACTTCCAGTTCCGACGTATCTAAATAATGGTCTTGTCCACTTCCCCGTATAAGTTTTTTAATCTTATTTGATTCATCTTGGAAGGCTCTCTTAGTATCTTTGGCTTCCAACTTTTTACAGTGAGCCATTTGATTTGTGGGAAAAACAGTGTTGTTTGCATGACACTTAAATATGTCACTAGGAGGCACCCATTCAGTTTTTAAAGTGTCTCATGCTAATCAATATGTATCCCATGCTTTATTCACCGACAAGGGAGATGTGGCACCGAAAACTAATGGATATCTCAATTCGCACATTGGTGAAGAAGGTAGTGAAATGCGATACTTAGTGAATATTGAAATCCCGTGAACCATGTTGAAGTGTTTAGGTTGAGGGCACCTCTAGCTTAAGCTTTTTGGTCCGGGGCCTTTAGGGTATCAATTAGATGTCCAAATGGGTGCCCTCATGAAAGCTTGTCCCACCCTTGAATCTACACTCCTCATTAGATGTTTAACCATGTGTTTTCTAGGCCTCCATTTAGGACGAGACATGAGAAAACATGTATCATCCTAGGTTGAGGTGTGTGTTAAAAAAGGCCTCTTTCGAGGTCCAGTTTGTAGAACATACCTTTATCTTAGGTTAAGGTGTGTAGAAAAACATATCTCGTCCTAGGTTCAAAGCGTGTTGAATAACATGTCTCGTCTAGGTTCAAGCGTGTTAATGTCAGTTTAATGTTTTTGGGTTTTATGATTTTAGAGTTATATGATACTTCATGTGTTCCATATTAATTGCAACATGTAGAACTTTCACGCATCTCAATTCACAAATTTACATTTAATTAGGTTAAGAAAAGATTACCATTAATGGATATTAGTTAAGTATATATAGAGACGAATCTAACAAGATCTCACGTGACTATTTTTATAGTTAAGTATAAAGTATAATAGAAAGTCAAATGAGGCTTTGTAGATAGTGTATAAGTTTCTAATGTACAATTTTATTGTACACCCGAGTCTAATGGTACACTCAATGCTATTTTGTTTTGCTCATTGTTCATTTGGACGTTTAATTTTTGCCATTTAGAGACCCTGGTGACCTATCACCTAATTTTCTCACAAGTCGGGAAACATCCTGGATTCGTGTATTATGGCCATTTGGAGGCTTAATTAGTCCCCCATGACCTTTTTGGTCTCGAGAGGCCTCCTATACCGTGGGTCACTTTCGGATGATGGGGGTTGGACCTTACTTTGCCTTAAGGTTTTAGTTCAATAGGTTTTACAACGTACCCGATGATTGCTTCTAATGCCTCCTATTCCAACAAGTATAATCTCATACCCTATGAAAGGCTCTCATATGACGCCCTTAGTTTTAAAAAGCGCGCCTGAGGCGCGCCTAGGCGCCAGGCGAGTGGAGGCGTTCGTCAAATCGCCTCCTCCAACCCAGGCGAGGCGTTTTGCCTCAGGCGAGGGGAGGCGAGCGCCTTATGCCGCCTTGTGAGAAGCGCAAGGCGCGCCGCCTTGGCCGCCTTTGGTAGAGAGTCGCACGAGAAGTAGGGAAAATGTAGATCTGACTTGAAAATGTCAAAAACAAAAAAAAGACTTCAAATTCAGACTTACCTTGGCTTAATTATACCAATTCGACCAAAAGCCCTTTGATAATTGTATGTTTTATCGCAAATTTAACCCTAATTGTGAAACCCTAAGTTTGGGCGAAAAACCCTAATTTATAAAATTGGAAGCAAGCACCTTGCCGGAGGTGACAGAGGGTCTGCCGGAGAACCTCTTCCCTGAATTCCGGCCACCATGTCTCCGGTGGTCGTTGTCAGTGGTTAGTTTCTTTTCTCCTTCTTCGAGTTTCTCTTCTCTCTTCGATCTCTGTCACTTGTCTGCACTTCACTATTTTTTTTCTTTTGCCTTTTTCCTTTTTATTTTATCTTAGTTAATGAAACTGAATATTAGACTAAAGTATGAACGTATGAGGTGTCCTTTGACAAGATAATGTCACTGACTCTGCAAGTAACTTAGTATGCACTTTCTCTTTTTAAATTTTTTGAAGCTGTAACTCTAATATAATCATGTTAGTAACTAGTATACACTTCCTTTTTAAAATTTATGTTATTTTTAAGTATATTAAATCTATTTAGATGAAGGGTTTATCTATTAAAAAAAATATGAACCATAAAAATATAAAAAAATAAAAAAGTGCGCCTCATCTACGAGAGGCGCGCGCCTTCGCCTTGCGCCTAGGCTCCGGAGACCCTTTGCGCCTCGGTGCGCTTCGCGCCTTTTAAAACTAAGATGACGCCATGAGGACCCGGAAGGCCTCTCCATCAATTTATTTCACCGTTGGTATGTGAATGTCCGGATGCATATATTATAGCCCATAAAATGACCTGTCGGAGACTTTTTAGGCCTGAGACCCTTATACACAAGGTCACTCTCGACCGGACCTAGTCTTGCTTTGCCTTAAGTTTCGCGTTTTAAAGGTGTTTCCGATGGTCCTGATGTTGGCTTTAGATGCTTTCGGTTCCAACCAAGTGCCCTTTTTATCCCAATAAATGCTTTTAAAGGGTGGCATATGACCCCTTAGGACCCGGCAGACCTCATGTAAATTTCTCATGAGGGTTACAAAATCTCCTAATAGTGTGTATTATACCCCACAAAATGACCTTACACATACATTTCCTGGACTTCCTTTATCCGCGTTCTCTCTAAGGGCCTCCATATGCGAGAGTCTCAGGCCTTACTTTGCTTAAGTTGCTTGCTTTATAGGTTTTCCGATGAACCGGGCGATGGCTTTTTTGGTTGCCTCCCGTTCCAATCAAGTGCCCCCTTGTAGCACATGAAATGCTTTCAAAAGGTCCCATATGACCCCATGAGGATCGAGACTCCGAGATGCCTCTTGGGTTCGAGAACATTCCAAGACGTGTTTTGTAGGCCACAAAAATGATTTTTTAGTGCTTTTTCGGGCCCTTGGACCGACCTCCCAAGGGCTCTTGGGACCTTAAGGACAATATTTTCTCCCCAAGGGCCTCCATATTCCACGAGAATTGGGACCTTAGTGGTCTGACACCTCCCCAAGGGCCATTTCAAGCCTCTATATAGGTTTTTTGATGGCCTGTGTGTAGTAGTGCGCTTTATAGGTTTTTTGATGTCCTCTATATGCCCTGCTTTGCCCGTGTTATAGGTATTTGTATGGACTAAATGTTAGTTTTGGACTATGGTTGCCAAGCGCCTTCTCTTAGAACATGAAATGCTTTCAAAAGGTCCTGTATGATTATGACCCCATGAGTCTGAGAACATTTCGAGGCACGTATTGTAGCCCATGAAAGTGACCCTTTATTGCTTTTGCGGGCCTGTTGACCTTATTGGTTGGAGACCTCCCCAAGGGCCTCCAGATTCCAGATGGTCACTATGGGAAGAACGAGGACCATATTTTAGCTTAAGCTTCCCGTTCCAAACAAGAGCTCACAAAATGCTTTCAAATGACCTTATGAAAGACTAGGAGGCCTCTTGTCAAATTTGTTTATGTATGTTCTGTAGGCGTGTATTATAGCACACGAAAAATGGCCCTCCTAACATTTTTGGAATGCTCTTTCCACAACCAATTTTGTCCATGACCTTCCCGAGGGCCTCCATGTGCCCCAGATTCATTCTCGGGAATCTCGGGCGGACAGAGGGCTTTACTTTGCCCAAGTTACTCGTGTGATACGCTTTATGATGACGTTGACGTTGGCTTTGGATGCATCTGATTCCTACCAACTACGAAGTACCCTTTCTTAACGCACAAAAACTTTCAAGGGTCTCGTATGACCCCATAAACGCCCGAGATCTCACTCGTCATGGATCGGACGGGGTGCTTGTATTAGCCCACGAAAATGGCCTTTTGTATGCTTTTAAAGTTCGCACTACCTTTTCGGTCCACTCGCGTTTGTATACCCTAGGTCACTCTCGGACGAACGGGGGACTTACTTTATTAAGTTGCTTGGGTGATAGGTTTTGCGACATACTCGCTCCGTCCCAAAATATTTGTTACACTTATCTGGGCACAAAGTTTTAATTGATAGTGATAGTTTGGTTATCAATTATCATTTTATCTAAAAAGTAGATGTGATACGAGTTAGTGGAGATTTTATTTTAATTATATGAGAGAGAAGGTGGGCAAAGTGTGTAAGAGGGATATAATAAATTAACAGCGAGACCTTTCCAAATAAAGAAGTGTAACAAGTATTATGTGAAATGAAAAAGGAAAGTGTAACAATTAATCCGGCACAGAGGGAGTACCAGACGTCGACTTCTATCACTTTCAGGTCCAAACATGTATAATCTCTTAGCCTATGAAATGCTTTCATAGGGTATCATGACTCCATGAGGACCGGGAGGCCTCTCGTCAAACTTTTTCACTAAGGTACGTGAATGTCACGCAGGCGTATATTATAGCTTACGTAAAGGGCATTTCATAGGCTTTTGGTCATGGACCTCACCGAGGGCTTCCATATGTCGTGGGGTAATACTCGGGCGACTAAGGGCCTTACTTTGCTCTAAATTTCACATTTTTAAAGGTTTTCAAATGGTTCCGATGTTAGGCTCTAGATTCTTCCGATTCCAACGAAGTGCCCTTTCTTAGCCAACAAAATGATTTCAAAGCGTTTCATATGACCCATGAGGGCACAGAAGACGTCTCGTCAAGGCTTTTCACCGGGTTTACATAATATTTCGGGGGCGTGTATTATATAGCCCACGAAATTGGGCCCGCGATGAGTTCGAGGTTCTCTTTTGTTCGCGTCCTCTATGAGGCCTCTATATGCCTCAGCAGAAGAGGGACCTTACTTTGCTATAAGTTGCTCGTTTTGTAAGTTTTCATATCGACCCTACGCTAACTTCAAAAACCTTCCGTTCCAATCAAGTCCACTCTCGTAGCCGATGAAATGCTTTCAAAAGGTCCCATATGACTAGCATGTGCAATGGGGCAGGGGCCATTTTCCGCCCTGATCCGGCCCGTTTATAAGAGGGTCTTGGAGGGGCACGCTGAAGCGGGTTGTGTGGGAATTAGGAAACAAAGAGGGGCGGGTTCAAAACAGCTTAAAGGGGGTTGAAAAGGGGCTCGAATTTATTACTCTTTCTCCTCTCTAATTTGTGTATCTGACTCTCCCATATGACAATATGAGCCTACATTTTCCCCAAATAAAAACTAATAAGTTTTCCCCAAATCATACAAGATAATTAAAAGCAAGAGACCAAGAGTTCAAAATTGGGGAAATTAAAACGGACTAACTTTCAGTATATGTTTCCAAATGATAATACTAGAAGATCTGACTGCTAACAAATTTGCTTGCAAAAGAGCTTCAACTTTTCCCGATTTGCTTCCGAAAAACCTTGTTCGTCTTGCACCATAAATTGTTTCACTAAATGGGAGACTAATGCCACAACCGATTTGCACAAACGACATAATGAAAGTTAAGGTGAGACCGTGAGAGGAAGAATCGAAAGCGACACTGAAATGAGACTAATGGGTCTTGACATTGATTGAAAGAGAAGATTTAAGCAGAGGAACAACGCTGCAAAAAAATTTAGTATACTAGAGAGGGAAGAGAGAGAAAGAGATGAGAGATTAGGTTTAGGAGAGAGAAAGGAGGAGTATATATTTTTAATTAGATAAGAGGGCTGCTTTTGGCTGGATACTTATCCGTTGACAGTCGGGCCGGATTGGGTGTTGACCCTGACCCACCCCGCTCCGCCCCATTGAACACCTCTACATATGATCCAATGAGGATTCGGGAGGCCTCTCGCCAATTGTTGCAGAGGCGTATAATAGCCCAAGAAAAGGGCTCTTCTATTTTTTTGTGCTCTGGGACCTATTTGGTCTGTCAAGGGCCTTCATATGCTCAGGGTTGACTCTCAGGGGGACGGAGCCACACTTTTTCGAAGTCGCTTGTTTTATAGGTTTTCCTGTGGTCCCTATGGTTTCGGAAGGCTCCAGTTCCAACATGTAATCTGACCCCACGAGGAGGATTCAAGAGGCCTTTATGTAACATGTAATACAAGACTGAAGGCATGTATTAAGCCCACGAAAATGGCCCTATAAAAGCTTTTGCCACCACCAGGCTCTTTTTATTGCGGTGAGGTCCCTTATATGGGTCTTACTTTTCCTTAAGTGGCTCGTTTTATAGTTTTCCAACGGACTCGATGTTGGCTTCGGATTCCCTGGTTCCAACCAAGTGCCCTTGCTTAACTTTAGAAATGCCTTCAAAGGTTCCCGTAAGCCCCAAAGAGGACCCGAGACGCCTCTCGCCATTTCGGCAACATCATGGAGGCGTGTATTAGAGTCAATTTTATCGGGAGGCTTTTCTAGGCCTTGAGACCTTTTGAGTTCACAGTTCCGGAGGGCCTTCATATGCCTCAGTGTAACTTTCAGGTATGGACTGGGCCTTACTTTACTTGAAGTTGCTTGTTTTATAGTATTTCTGACGGACTCGATTTTGGTTTCAATTACCTTTGGTTCTAAGCAAGTGCCTTGTCCAGTGCACAAATGTTTTCAAATGTTCTCATATGAATCCATGAGGACGTGAGAGGTTTCTCGTCAAATTTTCACACGAGGTCTTAGGAACGTTTCGGAGGTGTGTATAATAGCCAATGAAAATGAATGTGTGATGGTTTTTGAGGGGCCCGACACCTTTTTGGTTTGGAATCTCCTCGAGGGCCTCCATATGCCAATGGAGGACCTTACTTCTTCTTTAGTTGCTCTTTTTATAGGTTTTCAGATGGATCTCTAAATTTGCTTTGGATGCCTCGGTTCGAACCAAATGCCCTTTTTTAGGTTACAAAATGCTTTTTTAGGGTTCCACAGGACCATATAAGACCCGAGAGGCTTCTCGTCAAATTTTTTCACTAGGGTGCGTGAACGTCTGGGAGGCATGTATTATACACACCTCTGAGATGTTTCCGGGGGCGGGAAGAGAATATTTCTGAGATGTTTCCAGGGCCAGGATGAAAATTTATGGAAGGCCTTTCAAAGACCCTTTGAGGTATCTTTGGCCAAGATTGGGCACATAGTAGAAAATGGAGGCAATATATAAAAACAAGTTTGAGAAGGCAATGCAAGGCAAAGTAGGGAGGTGCCGTCGAATGACTCTGCTAAAGTCCCCAATTGAAAAAGTCTGAGGGGATAGTCCCGGCAAAGATGCTATAATACACGACTTTGCAGTAGGAAAAAACCTTTATAGAAGGCTTTCTAAGGTTCTTAGGAGACCCTTTGAAAGTTTAAGTGGTGGAAATGGAGGTATTCGGAGTTATTTCTGGGTTGGTCGAGAAAAATGAATTGTTTAAGCCACTGTTTGTTTTTTGGTCTTTCTTTTAAAGTTCTCCAAAAGTTGTTCCAAATTTTTATTATTAGAAATTTTGGAACTTTTACTTGGTGTTTCTTGCTGCACGAGCCCTCTTATTACTTTGGCAAACGAGCTATACTATTTATGCTTACCACTCTCAGCTTCTATATCACTAATCGCTTGACTCTATGAATTGCAGAAATGCTCCCCCACCATGTTAGTGGTGCTTATAACTCCCCCACCCGTTGATGTGGAAGGCCGCATGGAATATGCACAGTAAGTCGACCCTTATAGAAAGTTAATGGAGATTTTAGATATTTGGTTATTAATAGGAAAAAAAAAGTGGAGGATTGTTTGATGGGATAATGAAAATTATACATCAACCTTGAAGCTAGCTCTGTTTCATATCTGGAGAATGGTAGGTGAAGAATAATTATCAGAAGCGACGTACCTTTGTGTGCAAGCACTATATGACCCATCCCCTTGGACCTTTGTATATTTGTTGAAGCTCTCGAGATTGTTTAGTATGAGTTGCTACATTACAAGGTTTTGCCCCATGAACGACCGAGAGTTTGGTAAGAATTTAGGTTGTTGCACTTTGAAGTACAGGTGCAGCTACTCAAAATGGTCCTGGTGCAAGGAATGTACAATGATCTTGCTTGCTTCTGCTTAAAGTTTTCTGGGAAGACAAGCCCTTCAAAGTTTCCAATTAATGGTCATTGATGGACATTGTTAACTGTGATCTAAGGCTCTCCGGTCTGCTTCTGTTATTTTACATATTCCATGCCGGAAAAAGCTCCATAAAGGGCTGGCTAGATTAGTTGACAGATCACGTTTTTGTGTTGGAGGAATCTTTGCGTTCCAATTTGGTCCTCTCTCCCCTGCACATAACGTGTTTTTTTGTTTTGTTCCTATCTCTTTAGACTGTGGAGAAAGACCTAGGTCAGAAGAATTGAAATCTGACCAACTATCTGATAACTAAGTTGTTTTTGTATTACTCGCTGTTTAATTCATGTATGTGAGACCTGTATGAGTGTGAACAAGAGAAAATTTGGAGAGAAGTGTTATATCTTCGCCTACACTTCGAATGATGCAAAGACTTGTTATATCATCGCCTACACTTCGATTTTGGATCTTTAGGTTAATTTAGAACCTTGAGTGTGATGTACCTCTACGGCTCTACCATGGCTAAACAGCCAAGATTCTAGGGTCTAGGATATGAGACCAAACATGCAGGCTCTTAATCGAAGGTGAAATCAGCATTTTAAGTATCGACTAGATGACGCTTTTTGTTTAGGAGGGTAAGAAGAGTTGAGTGGTTTTTACCTTGCGATAATGGCTGCTTTTGGGGTCTTTGCCCACAAAGGTACCCAAGGTTGCATATAACTACAACATGTGCCAAAGGCTGCACTTATTTTTGTGTGGCAGAGTGAATACATGATTGCATGATGGGCTTACTTTATGGAACTTGGGTTCGCGAGTACAACCTCAAGACTTTTAACACGTTTGTGATATGACCTAGTAGGATTAAGCCAAGTTGTGAGATAGAAAGATAGGAAGTGTAGTAGTAAAATGAATAACTCTGATTTCCCACGACTCTTATTTCAGTGGCTTATCTTGAATTTAGGATTGATTATCGACGTGGAGTAAATGGAAGATTGCATACTTTCAGGCTGTGTATTGCTATGTCTATGTTTCTTCTGCTCTACTTTCTTTTTAGGCTACTTTTAATGTATACCCCCCCCAGCAAGTTTGCAGTTTTTTCTCTCATGTTCGTATTTGAAGAGCTCCAATTAGCACTTTTACTTCTCTGCTAGGTCAGTATATGGTGAAAAGGCAATGAAGCTCCCAGAAAGAACAAATGAAGTTGCAGGAGATTATGCAAATCAGTGTGTTTCATTAGCCAACGAATTGGGTATTCCCTCTATCAACTTGTGGTCCAAGATGCAAGAAACGGAGGGCTGGCAAAGAAAATTCTTGAGGTTTGTTATATGTTTAGCAATTCGCTGACACTTTCTGTACTTTGGCCAAGATTTGCATCTGAAAAAAGGTTATTCACCTAACAGTTCTCCAGAGAACAATGGGCAATATTGATATTCTTACTCTAATCATGGTAAACTAGTAGGGTAATAATGTCAATATAACTCTCTGTTTTCTGCTGAACGCCTAACAATTAGGTTAATATCTCTTATCTTCCTTCTGAAGGACTAATATCTGATTCAGACTAAAATTCTTGATGTTTGAAATTTTTCTCTTGGTAGTGATGGGTTGCACCTGACATCTGAAGGCAATGCAGTTGTGCACAAAGAGGTGGTTCAAGTCTTTGCCCAAGCTGGTCTTTCTGCTCTGGATATGCCATATGATTTCCCTCATCACTCGCAAATTGATCCGAAGAACCCCGAGAAAGCTTTCAGCATACAGTGTTCATAATTGTATCTTTTCATATGCCTAAACTCTGATTGATTTTTTCCCTTGAATCTTCTGGGTGTTTTCACCCCTAAGAAATAAACATAGCAGAGAAAATCTTCAGGGTTGCTGTTGCTGTAGCCCTGTGTAATTCGCCATAAACTATAAACTCCATTTTTTTACCAAACATGATCGAGCATTCTTTACTGTATATACGCGTTAGCTTTCCTTCTTGATTCGCTCTTTTCGTAACCTATTACTAGGTACTGTAAAAACGAGAGACTGAGTCTTACTTTCACCAGAAATGGTGGAGAGGGAGGAGACATTGGATTGTTTTCTAGAATAAAGCTATAGGAACATGTACTCTACACCAATTTGAAACTTAATTCTCATTGTAGCGTCCATGCAAGATTGTTTACTCGCATACAAACTAGTGGTGTTCTTAGCTATACAACTAACTGAATTAGAGACCTTGCCTTCACGATCTGGCCAACTCAATTAGTGTTTTGGCTGAGGTAACTCGTGACTTGAGCTAGCGGTCTTGTCTATATCTAATTCACTTACTGTACTGGCTTTCACAGAACGCTCTAGAATTAAGCCCTTGCGGCTATTAAGTTCGTGGTTTTTAGAAAGAGTCGCCAATTCTTATATGGAAATTTATACTCCAATTTGTAATTTGTTTAGGGATTAGAATGTGGGATTTTTTTTATTTTTTATTATGTTTATCATTTAATGATTTCATAGCTTTTTATGAGATGACTTGTTTATAGATTTTTAGTTGCTTTTTGAAAGTCGTATATATATGAAACAATTTGTTTAAATTATATATATCAATCGTCTCAGTAACATATATTACAGTGAGGATATATTATATTGTGAAGACACGCGTAAATGTACATTACAATCTTTGAACTGTATATCTATCATCTGTGATCATCATCTTCATTTATCATGGTGGTCTAGGAACATGACCAAGATATAATGATGTGGTTTGAATCTTGCTTTGGGATTTTTAGACAATTTTTTCAACCTCACGTACTAAATTGTTGAGATTAGCCACTACTATATTGGTTAAATATTGAAGACTTAATGGCCTTTGAAGAATAGTAACGGATAACATGTATGAGTTCCTCATTACTACATGATTTAATTAGTAAGTAATGAGATAATTAATTTATTTAACATGTTTGCTGATCTAAGACAAAGTTGGTCATAAAATATGTTTGACATCTTAATTAATTACTAGTATTAGTTTATACATATACACGTGGATAATGTGTCCTATAAGTTTAAATTGTCGCCACATTCATTTATGAAACAATATGGTGGATTCTTCCAAAGTTCCAAGCTTAAGATGGAAAAGGAGGACTATTGCATGATTGCATCAATATATACTTATAACAATCGTTGAATCTGGATATAAGTATAGGTTTGTGTTAGAGAACTCTATTGTACAATTATATTAATTTGATATATATCTCACTAGTTATTAGAAGTTTATTTCTGCACATTAGTAGAAACAAAATTAAATTATTACCAAAGTATGAAAAGTTTAACTTATTATTTCATCTACAAAAGGCCGTTTTATCATATTATTTGAGTTAAACGAGTCCAGCATAAAAAAAAGTGACTCTTTTAAGATACCTAGACAATGATACCTTACATTGACTAATTGGGTGTGACCGGAGTATGAAACAAGCACATAATATTTGTAGGAAAATTACATAATAGCTAGTAGCAGAAAGGAAAATGAGTAACGAAACGGAAATGTGGCAATAGAACATGTAAGAAAAATAATCAAATAAAAATCTATGCACAAACTCATAAGAATGAATGTGTTTTCATTAAGCTTTTCTTTTATAGATATATAAGGACTGATCCTTTTTTCAAGGAATTGTGCAATTCTTTGTTTAATGAAATAACTATTTTGTATACTTAATTCATCTTATAAATTCTTCAAATTTTGATGGAGGTGAAAAAAAGAGGAAGGATGTTGTCATGGGACAAAAGGAGTCAGTTATAAAAATTTGAAGCTTTATTTATGCTGGAATTTAATTCACTTCTTTATTTTTATTTTTACTTTTGGTATTTCTATAATTATTTATGTGTTCACTTCTTCAATCTTCATTCTTACTATTGCCTACCTTATAAGAGGGAGCTTTGTAAAGTCCCACTAAAGTCATAAATAAGGGTAGTAATGTCATTCTATTAAAATGTGTTATATATATAGTTTTTGGGTAATTTTTTTTGATGGCATAAGAACTTTCTCCCATCCCATGCTCAACTTTTGTAGCACTAAATCAAAGAATGATTTTGCTTCCTAAATTGATTCAAGATAAATCTTCTTTTTGAAGTTAAAATACTTCTTCCATTCTCCAATAAATGCAATATTTGTATCTTTTCATTTTTTCAATACAACATTGTAAAACTTAGTATTTCTAACTTCCTTCTAACTATCGATAAATAAATATTATAAAAGGTTGATATCTGAAAAATAAATATAACAAGAAAATTACGTAAAACTATATAAATATGAAAAATATATTCTTTTACATACTGTGGTCAAAGTGAACAATGTGAATAATGTAAAATTAGGCGGTTTCTTATAAGATCAACTCCTTGTTTAATAGTGACGGAAAGAAAAATAATTAAAAACAATTAATCTGTAAAAGGAAAAAAAGAATACACTGTAATTGTTGTCATGTTATGTAGCCAAAGACCAACTTGAAGATCCGGTTTTATCCAAGCACATCCTTAATCATTTTAATAATGTAATAAATTTACTCAAAATCTCTCTTTGACCATTTTCTCTATGCAAAGAAAATTTTTATTGAACATAACTTCCAAAAACTTTTATTAACACATTTATTAACTTGTTAGAGAGTAATTGTTCATATTTAAGCTTAACTATAAATCCTCTTAATTATACTTCTTGCACCCTATAACAAGGGACATTACCAAAATTGTTCATAGCAAAGTGAAGAGAATGATTAAATATTTTCTAATCTCTCTTAAGTTTTCACACTAATCAATCAATCTAAACCATTCAATAAAATAGAAATCAACCATCAGAATTCCTCTAACACAATAGATTATTAAAAAGCTCTATATATCTCGTGTCTTAAACTGAAAAGCAACATAGTAGAAACCACTCTTAAAACAAACTCTCCAAACTTTCTCTAACTTTGCTCCATTTCTTCCTCCCTTTCTATTATACACCTTTTATACCTTCTTTGATGGATTTTGATGCAAAGTATAAGGAAAACTTTTCTTCACATCTCCCTTTATTCTTTCATGATAATTACTCAAAATCTAAAGATGAATTCTACATTGAAGGAGCTTTATCATCAAAGGGTAATAGCTTCCTCCAAGAACTTCATTGTCTTGAAAGTTTTAATCTCAATGGATCATCATCTTCGACGTCGAATTCCATGTTTCCCATACAACCAAATTGTTTGGAGTCCTTTGAAAATTCTCCATTTGGGTTATTACCAAATTTTGATATGTATGAGACTAAGCCCTTTGGAAATGATGCATTAAATAATAATGCTCCTTTCATGGATACCTTCAATCAAAATATAGGGCATTCTCATATGATCAACCCTATTAACATGTTAAATTCAAGTACTACTCAAAGTTACAACCCGTTTAGCTACTACGAATTAGGCCCTAGGCCTCCTGATGAGGATTCATGCACAACTCCTAAACCCGAAACCACCATGATATCGAACGGTCTGTCTACGACAACAATGGTAAGAAAAGGAGGAAGAGGTCGTAAGAAAAAGCCTAATGTAGTCAAGGGACAATGGACTATTGAAGAAGATAGGTTAATATTAATTTTTCGAGTTATTTATTTTTTCTCGTCGTGTTTTTGAATTTATATAGAGGGTTTTAAAATTTATATGATTCTAAGGAATATTCATGCATGTTAATGCAGACTCTTGATTGAGTTGGTGGAGCGCTATGGTGTAAGAAAATGGTCTCAGATTGCTCAATTGTTAACTGGAAGGATTGGGAAACAATGCAGGGAGAGATGGCATAACCATTTAAGGCCAGATATTAAGGTAAAGTTATTCTCATTTCTTTCACTTAACAAATTAGTTTATACTTCCTTCGTTCTTTTTCACACGTAACCAAACTTCTTGACACGTTCGTTTAGCAGTGTGCGACTAGATAAACATATAAATGAATGATTTTTTTAATAAAAAATCAATAAGCAATATGGTTTTTCATTTTTTTTAAACAGTATGTCAAGAAGTTTGGTTGCATGTAAAAAAACGAATTGGCTGAATTTTACTGTGCTGCTTTATCAGATATTTCCTTATCTGGTCCAACAAACCCATTTAGATAAGTACAAGTGTCTAAAATGGCATCTAGGGAAGTAAATAAGATGTTGCTAAAGAGCAAAGAAGGGAAAAAGAGTTGAATATACACAATAAATTCATGCATGTAATGTTTCCAACCTTGCATTTTGGTGTCCTAGTGAGAAATTTTAGATGCCCACACCATGTAATCCAATTAGAGGGCTGGAAACTAGTTAGATCGCGCCAATTTACTGGTAACACGTCAAAATTGTCAAATAGACGTTACTTGCAAAAGGAAAAAGTATATAATAAGTCCAAATTTGGTTGTTACACTGTAAGACCATCATGTTATTCATGAATGCATCTATCCTTTACATAAAAAAAGTATTTTAAAAAACCATTAATACGTTCATACATATATATAAATATATTGCAATTTATACACTTTATACATTTTCCTTTTTTATTTGTCTCGGCTTTTTGGTATACAGAAAGATGTCTGGAATGAAGAGGAAGACAGTATTTTGATCAAAGCCCATGCAGAGATAGGTAACAAATGGGCTGAAATAGCAAAGAAGTTACCAGGAAGAACAGAAAACTCAATCAAAAACCATTGGAATGCAACAAAAAGAAGGCAATTTTCAAGGCGAAAATGCAGATCAAAGTACCCTAGACAAAGTTCTCTATTACAAGAATACATCAAAAGCTTGACTCCTGAAACTATCAATGCTGGTTGTAGGAAAAAACCAGCCAATTCTAACAACCACCCACCTTCATTAGAAAATACTACTAAGTCATCTAATGATCAAACCGGGTCCTCGAATTCTAGCTCAACCGATCAACTAGGGCCGGAGTTCGATTTCAGTGAAGTCCCAGACTTCAACTTTGATGTTCAACTCTTTGAAGAGAGTAGCATAGATTCTCTGCTTGACTATGCACACAATGATGAAAATGGCAATACTTTTGGTTATGAACATCAACTAGGGCAACATTCATCTCAGATTATGCATGATTCTGAAATTGATTTGAGTCCAATTATGCAATCTGAAGTGAAAAGGGAGCTTGATTTGGTGGAGATGATTAATCAAGTTAATCTTTAGACTTTCTCTTGTTCATAAAAAAGCCAATATAGAGTAATATATAAAGTGACTTTTTTTTCATTTTTTTGGGGTGTTTTTTTTTGCCTTTTTTTGGTAAAGAAAAGGTTATAAAAGTTTCATTTTTTTGAGGTATATTCTGAATGAAGTTTGGTGGTATAAAAATGAGGAAGGGCAAAGGAAGGTCACCATGTTTTAGGGATAGTATTCTCTTGACTGGTGTTGTGTAGTTTTCTGTGGAAGACTCTTATGGATTGTTGGTTGTTATTTCTGTTACATTATTATAGACTATACTGATTTTAAGAAATCGAGTATTTTCCCTTTTCACTAAAATTGTTATACGTGTATTTTTTATGCATACTAATATAAAAGTTTGAACATTAATTTCTCTAATTACTTGTGTAATTATCATAAAAGTTAACAATATTTGCAACTCGTATATCCAGATGAATCCATCATCAAATGTCACATAATTATATCGTTCCTTGCATTAGATCACCAACGATAGATACGAAAATAGTAATAAGTATTTTCATTGAGCTGAGCATGCTCTAGTCATAGGATGCATAAAATTTCAGTTTATATAGACTAAAAAACACTACCTTTTCCCCTTCTTAGTAAGTATTTGTAGTGATACAGAAAGAAGTTAATTTTATGTGATGCGCAATTGCGCATCCGAATGGAGAACTCAGCTACCACCTAGTTTTTAGGTTTTACCAAATGCTAAGAACATAGTAGGCTTTAATGAAAGTTATTTACAATTTAACGGTTTTCTACTTTCTTCTCAAGATGGAGTATCATACTGACAGCGTTATTCGTCACAATTTTTAGAAAATTGTGATGCTTTTTAAAAATTTCAATGAAGATTCCACCAAATCGCCTATTAAATAAAAAGATACCATTTTTTTTTTCAATAGACTACATTAACTCTTATGTAATTTAGAACCAAATCTACTAATCTAGTCAACAATTTCAAATCTAACACTAAATGACATGTTAATTACATTAAATAAAAAAGGTTGCCTATGTTATGCTTTATTTCGTCAACCTTTTATTGAAGGAACGTACGAATGCAGTCAAAGTATCTTTTTATATCCAGAAACAAGGAGCACTAGACTAGCCAATTTAAGGCAGAATTAGTTGTACGTGTGATGACTGTAATCAATATGACGTTAATTGCGATTTTAATCCAAGAGAATTATCATGTTGATGGGATTCATCAAATTTTTCTTTGTTTCCATTAACTAGAGGAAGACATTAAGAGACATTCTAAACAAACCAGTGATGGATATGATATGATGGTGATAGTTAGGATTTGGTAAGCATTCAATTATCCTTGAACCCTTCCAAAACCCTAATGCATAAAAGATTTTACGAAAAATAATCGTAAGACGACGTCTATATCTGTTTTTCTTCATAATTTTTTATTACGACTTAATCCTATTTTCAAATTGAAACTTAAGGGGGCTTTTAGTTAGTTTAAGAGTAATGAGGACACCGCAAAATTACGCTCTTGTTCAAACAATGCGATAAAATTCCGTAATAATTGTAATGAATTCTAGTAGAATACTCGATTCATCCCATAATAAGTCATAATACTCTATATGTACCATGCTAAAAGTCCCCTTTGCCTTTTCAAAAGTCAAACTTATTAATTTCATAAGAAAAGAATCGCAGGTATATAACAAATATAGATTTTGTTAGATTAACTACAAAAGACTAATGATAACTTTCACCATACATTCGGGTGTATAGTGCACCCTATCACATTTTCTTACATCTTGTGCTCTACACATGAGCACATGAATGGAGAATGTAAGAGTATGCACTATACACCCGAGTGTGTGGTGCAAATTGTAGAATTCTATTGTGGGACGAAAGGGTAATATAAGAGAGGGAGCAAAGAAAACAGGACATGAATGAAGAATAACTTCGTACTGAGATTGAGACTGATGATGGGGTGTAAAGACTTTTGACTTCTACATCTCAAACTAACTTCCAAATGAAGAAAATGCTACAACAATGGCTACTTGTCTACAAGAAACTCTGAATATTCTCGAAATGATAAAATCAAACCCCCAAGCATTTGCATGAAAAACATGAGGGAAAATTACAAATGCCTCATCTGATCTACAACGTTGTTCTTACAATCGATAAATGTAATTTGAAGACATAGATATGCATTCCTAATTATCAAAATTAAGCTGCCTTTGGCTTCGCCTTAATGCGCTTTACCCTGGAATACAAGAAAACTCCGGCAAGTGCAACTCCAGTGCCTGTAAAGCAGAATGATAGAAGAGTTGTTACATGTAAGTACCAGCAAAATGATTGCATTAGCATAATGAGAAATACTACCAAAAGATTAATTTGGCCAAGAGGATTAAGCAGATGGAAAAAGAAGATGTACAACATCAAAGCATAAGAGCTTTACCGAGAGCATTGATAAGCGAAACTGGTGTCTTGAAGAACAAAACAGAGCTCGTAATGACAACTACCCTCTTCACACAGTTACCAACGGAATGGGTCACTGGGGATACCCTTTGCAATATCATGTATGAAACCTGCAAGATTGAGCCAAGAAATTAGACACATTTAAACAACACATAAAGAATAAGACCACTGAACGAGAAAATCCTAGTTCCTAGTTGTTAGGAACACATTTTAGAACCCAACACTTAGGGTTGTATATTCAACTATAAATGGTGTACAGTAAATTGCAATTGTCATGCTCTTTAATCTCAACGTAATCATCGATGCCGGATAAGGTACCATAGGCGGTCAAAATGCCACAAAGAACAAAAAACAAAAGTTTCATAAAAGAACGTCCTTTCTAATGTACATCCACCTCTGGGTTCCTAGGAAAATGCTGCACACATCCTTGATAAGATAGAGAGATACTTCATTGTGGGGAGCAACTTCTGCATAATCCTTCCTAAGTTCTTTTCTCCGAGGCCATAGTTTATATATTCAAGGGCAAACGAACACCATATTAAGGATTGTTTTTCTCACTATAAAAAAGGTGTTGCTAAAACCATAATCTACTATGTTAGTGGAGTCCGGACACTAGATAACCAAGCAGGCTAGGTACTACCAATAACCACCGAAAGCAAATGGAACACGAATTTTGTTTCCTTTTTCAGATGTTTGTTTCAATATGATCATGTTTCTGAGATGAACTTAATACCCAGTATGCATCTTCCTAACCCCTCCATTCCCCGTCCAAAACTACAGTGCCTAGGGACCTTTGATGAAGCAGCAGCAATTACCACCACCTTTAACTACCATGCTTAGATCTTGATCACCATCAGCACATCATTTTAACCATCATTTCATCCATCTCACCAGTCATTTCACTGCTATCCACTTTTTAGTACCAACCACCACTAATAGGCTCTGCACATTGTACCTAGATGGCCAAGGCCAACATGCATGACTTGAACTTCACTGCTATCCACTTTTTAGTACCACCCACCACTAATAGGCTCTGCACATTGTACCTAGATGGCCAAGGCCAACATGCATGACTTGAACTGCCAAGGGGTGAGGAAAAAGGGGGTACCACTGGAGGTGGAGAAGAAAATGGTAGGAGTGGCACTCTAATTAAGGTTGGCTATCAAGGAGTTTAATAGGGTTTAGGCTAAGAGAGCATAAAATGGAAGAGAAAAATTCTCAAGTATGCTTAGGCAGGTGTGTTAAGAATCTTGCATTAAACCCCTATTGAGAAATTCACT
This sequence comes from Patellifolia procumbens, assembly GCA_947645195.1. NCBI lineage: Eukaryota > Viridiplantae > Streptophyta > Magnoliopsida > Caryophyllales > Amaranthaceae > Patellifolia > Patellifolia procumbens. The sequence goes on along the minus strand of CANSGD010000187.1, from coordinate 400,608 downwards.
CCTTTCCTCTCCTCTAGTTGTCTCTGGATCCTCTTCTTGGATACCATTTGAACTGAATACCCACTAAGGCCCTTGCAGTTGCAGAGAAGATCCGATTTCGTCTGTCCTAGATGTCAACTGTTAGCAAGGAAAAGGAGTTTGACTCACCTAAACCTCCTATACTGTTCAGTCATGCTAACAGGCAGCTATGGAAAACAGACTACTAGAAGGAAGCTAGTTGTGTCTTTCTATGAGAAGTTAATCCGGCGACAAGATAGGAAAGAAAAAAAGTGTGGAAGTGATGGAATAAATAGAGGAAATCATGTAAGAAAAGGCATTGAGAAAGGTAGAATGTGGAGTAGAAGATTCTCCCCTTCTCAACATGTGAGTGGGTTGCATGTAACAGGGATGAGATCACCCTGATCGATCTATGCAAATTAAGTATATCTCCTATATTGATTTTCGCAATTTTTCTTTTTTTTTTCCAGCTCTGATCAATTCTTAGCAAAAGATACAGAGAACACACTTTAGCACCAAAGATATTCAAAGTTTCAAGGAGAAAAGGGCAAATCAACCAGATACTGACAGTGGCTCCAACATTCTATGATACAAGTTTTATTGGCTCCTACATATTAGTAAAAAAAGCATCATTGTTTCCTACATTCTGTGAACACATTTCGATTTAAAGTCACAGCATGAACAATATGCATGAATCACTGATCTCGAGAGATGAAGCAAAGTAGCAGAGATAAGATGCTGAAATAGTTTCATAATAAAAGAGAAAATGAAGGGAAAAGAACATCAGACAATTACAAGAAGTAAGTTACAAAATGTAAGGAGGTAGAAAGGGATAGTCTTACCTGCTGGTAAGCATGGAAGCAAAGCGCAGCCAGCAAGGACCTCGTATATAATTGTTGAACATTTAATCCCTGCCACAACAGGGGATGTTATATTAGCCAAATACATTGCGAGGATTAGTCTGCAGGATCTAACAGCCCAAATAGAAGGGCTAAAGAAAAGTATACTTACGGCAGCTTCTAAATAGGTTGGAGTAAACTTGACACCTTCCATGACCACAGCCGCTGGGGCTAAAAGTATAAAAGACATAACTGTTATGATGGAGAAGAGTGTGATATTGTCCATTGATTCCTGCCAAATGACATAAATAAAATTTACTCAGAATCACAAAACCCATCATCAGATAAGAAATTTAATGTACACTAACAGTACAGAGATATGCTTCCAAACAATAAAATATCTGAAAGGTGAGACACCAAAAAAAGTTTTGATTTTTTTTCCAATAAGGACTATTAGCTCTTGACAATAGATTACCTCTTTCTTTACCATGACCTTCTTGCTAAGGACATTACGAGATTGGTTTGTCACATTAGAAGCCATAGCACTCCAGAAGCCCGCCCTTTATGGAAACAATAACAAATCAAACAAGAGGGTCAAAAAAGGCTCATGCCAACATGCCAAATGAATCCATAGAAGCACGGAAGGCGAAAAAACTGTTAACAAGTGAATTCACTTACCAGTTGAAAGAGGCCTCAGTCACAGACGCAAGAGCCACCCCTCCAACAATGGGAAGAAGTGAGAGCACAACCCAAGGAGTAGGAGTCTACAACAAAGGATCATGAGAATTAACCGACAAAGAAACCGTGCAGTAATAGTTTAGCTCAAACATCAGCTGGACTGAAGGCTTATCGCACACATCAGAGGACCTTACACCTTTTTAACATGTTCTATGCATGTGAAAATAAACATATGAGAAATATGTGAGGTATACCTCTCCCAAAAAGGCAGCAGACAATATGACAGAGAAAAATGGCTCCATAGCTTTAATTGTATGCGTGAATGATACTGCTACTTTACCAAGACTCATGTTGGTGAAGAGGTTGCCTAAGGTGTGTACAACCGCTAATGGAAGGATAGCAGCTAGCTGTAAATCAACAGTAGAAAATAAGAAAGATGAAAAGGCAGCTCAGAAATAGAAGTGTCTGGAATAGCAATACAAACAAACTGATAATTACCTGTCCAGCGCTAACTTTTGGTTTCTTATAGAGATTGAACATCCACATAAAGAGAACAAGCACTGATCCAACAGCAAACTGAATGACCGTGATAGTCACGGGATAATGAAATGCCTTCAATACCTGTGGGAAAGATCATCAAGTATAGCTTATAAGTTGGTGCCAGAAACAGAGGACCACTACTTTATAGTGTACATCATAATAACCATGCTTATTAGAATCACCATTCTACAATTCAAATATGGTCATACTATTCTACTTACGATTATGTATGATTCTGTAACTTTATTTCAACTAGCGAAACTTAACAAATTTACGTTAATTAATCATACCGGCATAGCTATCAAATTATTAATAACATATATTATCAATTATCAACAATTTAATGTTTAAGCAACTATCTTTTTTTATTTTTGGCATTTTAAACTTATATGAGTGTAACATCTTGATTATGCAAGTTTGTAGAATCGTAAGATTCTATGATCCGATTCTGAGAGGCCCTTCCGATCCGAAGTAAAATCGTGATTCCAACAACCTTGCTAATAACTTTATTCCATGAACATTCGAGCAACGCATTTCCCACATAAAACCTGGATTAACTAATAAATGTGTTCCATTCATGTTTCAAGAATCAAGACAACTAACAATATGCAAAACAGAGATAGGCATCAAGTACTCTCACTAAAACAAATCTATCTGTTTGCAACCTAACCTACACTCCAAATGACTTGTTTGGTATATGATAGGCAATCATGGGGAACACCCACATTACGAGGCTCTCATAGGAATATATTAATATAAGTAGTGGCGAAGTCCAAAAAAGAATCCCAAGCACCAAAGTGGAAACAATAGAGCATGATTCTGTGCCGAAATGATGATCTTATGCCAAAAGACCAGTAGGAAACATCACTCAAAGTACATCTATGGTACCCTGCCCATGCACTAAGACTCTACATACTTCCACACGATCCTCAAAATACCTATATAAATTTACAACAACCCATACCTTCAGAAGTTCTATAAGCCAAAATCAAATGACATACTCTAATAAACTAAAATCAAACTTGGATACCCAGCCGCCATAACTGGATCCTAGTACTATAAATTTACACTCAAACTTGGATACCCAGCAGCCACTGGATCCTAGTCCTATAAACCAAAATCAAATGACATACTCTAATAAAGAAAACATTAAGAAGCCAAGCCCTTTCAAAAGAAGCAACTCCCAATTATTCTCCTTCAAAAGTTCTCATAGGATTGACCTTGAGGCATTAGGTTCCACCCCTTTATTCTCACATCCCCTATATTTGGTCCCCCTAATTTGTCTCTTATCAACTCCCCTCAACCAAAAGTTCTAAAATAAGTTAGCCCCACTGGAGCAAGGGGACTGCGGGCATATTAAAGAACCGATGCAACACTTTCTAGTTTCTACTAAACAATCAAAATTAGGAGGCTTCTAAGCATAGCGCGAGATTAATCATCATAATTCATACACATGGTAACAACACCAAACAGGAAGCTTGTATCAGCATACCCCTATTGCTACCCAATTTTCTGTATAACCCATCAACCTAGTACCGCATTCTTTATCACTTCTTCCAATTCCCACCTTTCTTAAGAAAAATGTCAAAGAGAATGGTATGAACTCCAATCAAATCTCCCATAGATCCGAGCTCATTCAAGTTAATCCATCTAAACTTTTTTTTTTTCTTCCTCATTTCCATCAATTACACCAAATAACACCAAACAAAACTCTTATCAAAGTTGACTCGTTTCTTTTATCACTTCTCTTTAATGCATAACTTCAATCCATTATATCCTGAATTATAAGTCAAAGCCAAAATTATGTAAAAAAAATTGATACTTTAAAAATGTATAACGCGACCAATGTAACATATAGTCAAAGTACATGAATAGTGTCAAAAATCAAAACTAAGGCTCTGTTCTTTTGAACTGGAATAAACTAAACTAAAATGTTCCAAACTAAATCGAAATTCACGGAGCTGAACTAAACTGGACTTAACCGAATTGTTTTTCAATTAATCCGGTCCAAAAGAACAACAGAGTCTAAGTCATCACAAAGTATACATTAAACATGTCGTCAAGAAATGTTATCACGCCACGTGTTGAAAAGGCCCGGTCAAATTTTAGTACTTCCTCTGTTTTTTTGTTGCAACAATTAAATATTTTATCTCTCACAAATATTGCGGCAAAAAAAACGGAGGAAGTATTACGCTTTTGGCAAACTATAATCTAAATCAATTATTCATTTCTTCATTTAGCAAACAAAGATCACAAAAATACAATCAAAAACAAAAATCACACACATCATCCAAACAATATAAAACCAGTAAGAATTAAAATAAAAAATGCAAAAAATTAACCTGTTTGTTGTAAATGTTGAAGTATATATTAAAAATATACCAAAGCCCAAACAAAATCCCAAGCTCCAAAGTCTTCGCAAAAGCAGACGATTTCTCCACTTCATCGGAAGAATCAGCGCTTTCCGGCAACGACGTCGCTTTAACAACGAATTCATCTTCCGATTTCTTGCCGGAAAACTTCAACTCCGGTAATGAAACCAATCCATCAAATCGCGACGATCGGCGATTTAAATCGCCATTCGAACAGCTGTTAATAACGTTTAAGCGTTTTGAAGATGAGGAGAGAGAAGGACGAATGGGGATTGAATTGAAGGAGAGGATGCGATTTAGATGGAGGTTAGGGTTTTGAAGAGGTTTAAGGAGGGGAATTGAAGGTGAGATTGAGATTGCAGAGCTCTGCATTTTGGGGAAGAAGATGAAGGAGGGGGTTGGTGAGGGAGGGAGAACGTTGGAGGCTCCGCTGAAGAGGAGCAAAGCGGGAGTGAGTGTGGAGAGAGGGAGAGAGAGGGTGTGGAATGGTGTGTTTTATGCTTTTTATTGGTTTAGTCTGTTTCGGAAAAATTGACGGGAATAATCCGAATGGTTCTGATGCCAGTTTGCTCAAAATAAAGCCGAGTTATTCCAAAATCTATAAATTATCGTAAAATATCAATTTAGATTATTTTGGAAAGGAGTTGTATGAAGTTGGAGTTGTTTTGAAATGGTCTGAGTGAGTGGAGAGAGAAAGGGTACGCAAAGAGCTGGTTTTAAGACTGTCTAATTTTAAATTAAAATGAGGCAACAACCTAATCCCAATAGAAAGAAGAGAATAATGTATCTTTTTGAATAAAGTCATTGGATTTTTGAATAATATAATGGGGTTAAGTTAGTGTAATTTTAATATAAATTTAGACAGCCTCTTTTAATAATTTTTCGTACTCAAAGGTGAAAGGTGTGTATTGTATTTTTAATTGATTGGGAGGAATAATCGGAGGTATTATTGATCTGGTCAAAATAATTTGAAAAATAATCTAAATATTGTATAATGTATAGTGTGGTTTTAATGTAATTCAAAGTTTTTCAAACAATATTTATTGAATTATTAAAAGTTAGGATTATTTTGAGGGAATTGCTAATAATTAAGGTTGTTTTTGTGTAAATTATTCTAAGGAAAGTTTTATTCATGAAAGTTGGTTTGTTTTTGGTGTGATTGAAAGAAAAAGGGGAATGAATCTTTGGTTGGGTTGGTGGAAAGAATTGTCAATACTCAAAATGGAATCATACTTTCTTGGTTGGGATTGGGACCTTGGGAGTTGGATGATGGGTAGGATTGGGCTGTTTGGTGGGTTTTTAGTGAGGAAAAAGTGGGGAATTTTTGTTTTGTAAGAAAGTATTCTCCTTTTATCAATAAGCATGTGTTATTATTAGGATTATATTTGGTGCTTAAAGATAGCTATTACTCTATAATTGTACTAGCCCTATATGCACGCGATGCGTGCGAAGTCATGTAAATTTTTATTTGTTTAGTGAGTTTTGCATTTTTTTCAATTTTTTTTTTTTGAATAGTTAGTTATGAGGAGAGAGTTATTCCACTAAAATAGAAATTAAAGAAAAAAGATTAATAGTGATTTTTGGTGTCCTCCACCTCTTCACTTATAGAATAGAGATTAACTAATTTAACTATCTAGTTATTTTCGTTTGTAGCTATTGATTCTATGAAAGTTTTTGGTAGAATAATTATAGTTGTTTATAGTTACTTCATTTTCTGAGCTAGAAAAAAAGTAATATGATAGATTGATTTCTAATTCTATATATAAAGATGCTCCTATCATGAGCTTATTCAAATTCAGTTTATTCTATCTAATCTACTAGTAACCAAGCACAAAAAATAACTTTTTGGATTGTCAAAGCTTGTCCTCTCAAAGTTCATCAAAATGCTCACAACCAAATTAGTCCTTTTATCCAATATTCTTGAGCCTCCCCCTTAGGCCTTAGTTATACATAGGTATAGCGAGTTGGGAATACGAGACATCGCACCACTTTTATTCTCAAGTGGGATAACTTATCCCTGAGATATTGAGTAATTGAAAATAATCCGAATTTTAGATTATTTGAGAAGATATTTTGGAATAAGATGGTTGAAAATAAGAATTATCAATATAGATTTTTTAATTGCATATGTCTACTTTAAATTATTCTTCAACATATTATTTTTATTTTGGTCCAGATTCATCCCTAATATAACCTTGTATCTGACTAGGTTCATCACAACCTAGACATGAAAAATCATTGGCTGGTTTGCTTTCTTAATGCTAATACTGCCATATTTTATTTTTGTATTTTTCTTACTTATTTTAGGCAAGCAAAAATTCTCTCCAAATTTCTTTAGTTTCCTATTTGGCCAGGTCCCCCATCCTCTTGGACTGCCAAATCAGACCAACAATCAGGTTTGATTCTAGCTGCAGTTGTGGACTGTCTTATAGGTAGGCTGCTGGGCTTCAAGTGTTAGGCACTTGGGCTATGTATCATGGAAATAATTGGGGTTTTAGAATCGGAAATATTTCTGAAATAGTGAAACCTTTGATCATGTACGGTATTCATTACCTTAAAAACATGTAGGGAGTAGTAACTTGAAAAACGGAAACATTTCGAAAATGAGAAAACCTCACATAGGCATTGTTGTGTAGCTTAATGTAGTTCTTAAGTAAGAGTTTTGGTAGTTGTGGATGATCGTACTTTAAATGCATAATCTATGTCTAAAGATGTTAATCTGTCTCTCTAGGCCTCTAGCGATCTCAAGGAATCAAAATCATTTTCCTCAAAAGATCTCGACTTTGACAGTACAATGAGCACATTCGCCATAATACAATCATTTTGTAAAGCTGCTATTCAAACCAAGTAAACTATTTGGATCATAATGCTTGTCCCAAGTTCATGATGAAGTGCAGTGCCCCTTGTGAGTTGTGAGTTGTGAGTGCCATAATATTAGCCCGAATAGCACATCACACGCCAAAATTAGTCGCGGATACAAATCAAAGCTAACCCTTTGAGGTCGCAAATGATTCCTCCTTCATCTGCAGCTCATGGAAATCTCTTTGTTACACCAATCGTACTCAAAGAAGTATATCAACATTCTTACCTTACTAGCTTTACGTTGAATAAACAAAGCATAAGAATGTCCGTATACTTCTTTTCTCTTTTCTCTGAAGAGAAAGTTAGTGAATATTTTTAATTGAAACATAACTTATTAAAATATATTCAACATATTTGCAATATAAATTATAAGAAGTTTTCCTTACAGTTTTAGATTTATCCCACCTTTTGATCATTACTGTTTTACAAAAATTGTAGTGCCTGTTTTCTTGTCTTTGTTCCAATTTCTTTGTAAAGAAGTATCATGTATTACTTAAGCAGTTAAACAACAGCTGCGCCAAAGCCTAATCATAAGATGGTCGAGTCCTTGAATCAACAACGTATCTTTGGGGTCATCCGCAAAGATGATAACCACAATGTATCTCAACACTGTTTATGCGGTTATGCACCACAAAAATCACGACAAATTCGAAACAATTCTAGATAGTTAGGCCACGATATGAGAAGTAAGCAAGGGGAAGAACAACTAATGAAAATTTGATATACAACTTTAGTTGATCAGCAAACTTGTCTGATTAATCTCATTATGTATCGTAAGGCATGTTTACCAGTAAACTCTGATTCTTCTTCGCTCGACAAATTGGGCAAGTGTCAATGGAAGCATCACAATCTATACATAGACACAAGTGCCTGCAAGGCAACATCAGAACAGAAACCTCCTTACTCTTGCATGCTTTGCACCGCACCAGCTCTTTCGAAGATGGATGATTGTGTTGATGATTGACTGTTGGGTCTAGAACATTCTGATTAGAGGAAGAAACAGCATCGTCAGCCACGCTCTCGCCACAACCTTCCTTCAACAAGACAGGGCATTGTAGAGAGGCTTGTTTGATTTTGTACGTTAGAACATTCACAAGAGACTCGTTATGTGTTGCTCTTTTCTGCCATGACTCAGCTTCTACAGCTATCTGATAAAAATTGTCCAGCAACTGAAAGTTTTTCAGTCTCAGATTCTCAATCTCCCTATCTTTCTCGTTTATTTTGCGGTTCCATTCTTTCTTGAGAGCATTAAAGAGAGAAACTGTCTGCTGTCGCTTCAGTTCTGTAATCCCCATCCTCATGTTTTCTGTCTGTTCAAAATGGCAAAGATTAGAATCGGGTTGACATGGCACCTAGCATAACCTATCATTTTAGGTGTGATTTTCTAGAGGGGATACTGTAAAGAGTCTCTCAAAAGCTTAAATGGCAACGATTCCCGTCGAATATTACTTCTTTTTCAAGATATGGTAAGAAGAATGGTCTTACAGGGCTCAGAGACATAAATCCAGTCCGGCTTTGCAGGCCTTGCGAGTTATACGCAATCAAGAAAGCATATAATACAGAGAGTGTATAGGATCATATGTTTCCATTTGTAATACTTGTGTGCAAATGAAGAAATACATTATACAAAGTAAGGGCTACTACGTAATGAATAATTGCGTATAACTAGGTCAAACAGTGTATAATACAAGCAAGGTAGACCGCAATGGGGGTGGTCTACAGTCTGAAGCAAATTAGCAAAACAACCATTTACTAAATCGACACATTATACAAGCCAGATATACATATCGTGACTCTAAAATTACCTTACAGCTTCAGGAGATTGACAGTTTTCACGGGAATGAATGTTTAGTAAGATGAATTTTGGGAGTGACTAACACAAACAAAACATAAAGAGAAGTAAAATGCACCTGGAGTCTAATAAACCGATCCAATTCATCAGTCTGCCCCATAAACTCTGTTTGCACATAGTCATTGTAGGACAGCATCGAAGAAGGATTAACCCTTAGCCTTTCACCAGCAAATGAGGTGGAGCAATTGTTATCTTGTTCTCCATATGAAAGCCTGAGTCCAGTAGAGACAGGGATGTAGTTCTGCATATTCCTGGCTTGCCCAGCTTCTTGGCAACTAATATCATTATTATCATATGGTGTGACAGGAAGATTATGATGATGGCTAAAGATGGGTGTGCCGCTTCTTATGTTCTGAGGTAGATTAAGCAAGGATGGGTTATTGTCTCCCACCATGTTCACCATATCAGCATCACAATCGAAAAGAACTGCCATATATAGGTGATGCAACAATTTCCGGTATTAGTCCCACAAGAATAGCCAGAAGAACAAGGTTATGCTATTGCAAATTTCCGACCAAAGACAACAAGTTTAGCATCTAAATAAGATTAAACTACTATTACTTATAGACTAAACTGTAAAGAAGGGTAACATATACATGTAGAGGTTTTCACTCCCAGTGCGCGCTAATTTCCAAGCATTAGCCCAATGGCAGCACCGCAAACTTGAAAAACCACTAAATTCAATCGCGCCTAGAAAGAAAACAAATACTAGAATACATAAAGCTTGGTCACGAATTAAGAGCTACTTCATAATGCATGTCAAGACTCAATTAGGAGCTACTTCATAAGGCATGTCAGGAGGACTCAAAAGTTCAAGAAAACAAAACCAGTAATAAACGATCCGATAAACAAGCAGGCAAAATGAAAAGGACTAAAAGAGACTGACCATCAGATTGAGGTACCACATTGGCATTGTACAGCAACCTTCCATCCCCCACGGCAGCAGGAAGCATAGGATTGGTATTATCACCTTCAAACATGTTCCTGTGAAAACCCATCCAAGTTAGAATTAATCTCTATTTAATAAGGAGACTGCGTATCTTATGTGAAGTTCGAAACGGCAAACAGAAGCAGAGCTCCTTAGTTGCAAATACATAGGCCACATTCAGAAAAGCACATTATGTCCCCAAGCAGAAGAAATAGATTCAATCCAGTAAACTGAATAAACATATCTCTCTGCATCCATGTAAATTCTTCATATAAAAAGATCCCAGTTGACACATAAGGAAAAGAATAGCACATATATTATAAGAAGCCTACAACACAAACAAAATCGAATGGCACGACACTAATAAGAGCACCTTTATCAAGGAAATAGGAATGCTTCATGATATCAAAGACAGATATCCAACATCAAAGCATAAACCAATATCAGTAAACTTAAAAAAGCAAGAGAATGACCCTGATCAAGCATTCTATCAAGCAGACAACATTAAGCAAATATTCAACTAATGCTAACATTCATTGCTAAAAGATACTTGTAAGAATACATGACAATAATAACAATCTTTATTCACAAGGAAATTCCATAAACTGACAGAACAAGAAGATTTCCTTCAAGATTTGCAGAAGAACAGTTGGATGCATAATCACATTTGTTAACCAGATTAGATAATCAAGATTTCAAAAACTTCAGGTTCAATAATCATCTCAAAATCCATAGTAACAAAATTTCACAGCCATATAACATTCTGACGGTTCCAAAAAGAATTGAAATCGATTATCATCCCACATTCGTGACTCCTTACACACCAAAAAAGAAAACACAAATAAGTACATCATTTATTTTCTTCAAACCACACATGATTCTTATAAACCCATAAGACATAAATCAACCCATTTTACAAACCAAAATCAGCATTCTTTAATAAAGAACAAACCTTGCACATTCCATCACCATAACATTACCAAAAAAAACATGAAAGAAAAACAACCCACAATCAGATTTCTATCAAAAAGAACAAAACTTGCACAAATCACCATAACATTACAAAAACAACATGAAAGAAAAACAACCCACAATCAGATTCCTATCAAAAAGAACAAAACTTGCACAAATCACCATAACATTACAAAAACAACATGAAAGAAAAACAACCCACAATCAGATTTCTATCAAAAAGAACAAAACTTGCACAAATCACCATAACATTACAAAAAAAACAACATGAAAGAAAAACAACCCACAATCAGATTTCTATCAAAAAGAACAAAAATTGCAAAAACCACCATAACATTACAAAAAAAAACATGAAAGAAAAACAACCCACAATCAGATTTCTATCAAAAAGAACAAAAATTGCAAAAACCACCATAACATTACAAAAAAAAACATGAAAGAAAAACAACCCACAATCAGATTTCTATCAAAAAGAACAAAACTTGCACAACCCATCACCAAAACATTACCAAAAATCATGAAAGAAAAACAACCCACTTAATTTCTAACAAATTCTTGAATACCCACAAAAGAAAAATGGAAAAAAAAAAAGACATCACCTTGATTATAACAACAAAAATGGGGTTAAAAATGATCAAATGAAGTGGGTAAAGAGTGGTTTAAATGGGTGAAAAAGAAGGAGAAAAAAAGAGAGAATAATTTGGATGTTTAGGGAGGAAAACTGTTGATTGCAGTAGCAGAAGAAACAGCAGCAAAATGTGAAGAAAATGAGTTAATATATTTGGATGTTTTGGTTGTGGAAAAACTGAATGAAGGGAGTAAGTACGGGGGAGAAGAACAGGGTGAGGGACTTGAAAATGCACCATATCTATCTCTATTTTCATTGCTTTCTTTCTTGATTTCTTTCTTTTTCTCTAATCCGTGCAGCTTTCTTTTCATTTTTCCCACCACTATTATAAGCTTTGATTTCTTTATTTTCGGTTACTGTTGGTTTGTTTTTATCCTTCTTTCTCTTTCTTGCTTCTATTTACTTTACGAGGACTGCCTAATACATATCAGATAGGTGGGAGTTAGGCATATATCAAACTATTTTTTTAAAAATGTAGTACACTTATATATTTGTGTAGTATATTTTTCACGTAATATAGTATATTTATATATAGTTTGGAGTAGTATAGTTTCTGAAAATTGTAGTACAAGAAAAAATTGTAGTATATTTTTTTTAAAATGTAGTACAGACCTATCTGATAGATGTTACTGTTCACATCTATCAGATAGGTCTTTGGCTTTTCCCTTTACTACCCCCTCCCCTTTTTCTCCTTTTTCATTTATATGCTCGGAAAATACGCGGAGAAATTAAGAAATTCTTTTCTATTTTCAATAAAATTTTCTAATTTATGTTAGATAAAAAGAAGAATTAATTTCTTATGAAGAAGGATTGTTGTTTCGTGCTCTATGTCATTATAACGAACTTATGACTAGTTTTTAAAAGTTTATCGGCTACTTAATTGGCCTCTCGGTTGACGTGAGTAAGGGAATAGAACTGATTGACGTAATGGGGATACTATTGTTTGTTATGAGTTGCTTGCTTTCATAACGCTAACATAATCCTTGAATAATATCTATTACTACGAGATATTTGCCTTTAATAATATCCATTTCTTGAACCAGAATTGTGCACATAGAGCGAGTACTTTGACTTTCGTTAGAGTGGGCAATCCCTAGGCTTTGACTCAAAGAATTGGTCTCGAATGATCTCGGGATAGTACTAGTAGTTATCGACAAATTAGTGACAGAGCTGAAATTAAGTTTGCTCATATTTGGTAGGGTGAGAAGTCTTTATAGACCATAATAGCATGATTGTCTATGTAAGGGTTAATATAGGGGGAAAAAGGATTAATACTTTCTTTTCTATCCATCTTGCTCCTTGCTTGTCTTCCACCTCTAGACGATATCGAATGACTCTAGTAACAATCCTTGAGGACGTGAAGGTTTAATTTTAAAAGATTGTTTGCGCTCTTTCGATGGGCTCCATAAGAGGTAGTATAAGTCGGACAAGCTTCTTCTACCCCACACCCGTAAAAAAGTTAGGTTCAGGATAAAAAAAGATGGATGATAAGTTACTAGAGAGAGTTATTGTTCGAATGCGTTACAAGTAAGAGCAATAGAAGGACCCTGTGAAAATAATTGATCAGCCAATAATCGTTATAAAATCACAAAATAATGAGGAATTTTCTCCCTATTGTACATGTGTTTATAGTTTATAAATTTTTCCATTTGCTTATCTCTCATTTTAGAGAATATGATCCCTTGTCCTTGAAAGTTAACTCTTTTTCCATTTCCTCATTTTGGGGGTCACAAGTAAAACATAATTGATGTCCTACATAATAGAACACCACATTGAAGCTACTCAATCGGTCCACCCATCAAGTTGATGAGAATTTGAAGTGGGGGCAACTTTTGTGCATAAACAATGCTCAACTTTTACTTATTCTTGACTTAATGTGCTCACGAGAACCTTGTTGCTACTACTTATTTCTAGCAATTTTTGGTGTCATTGATTATGCCCTTTCATGATTTTGCGGGTGGGGAAGTGTCGTGGACTGTGGACTGCTTCTCAATGGTGGGGTGTCGGTTGGATCATGGAAGTTCCCAATTTTCTTTCAATTTAATCACCAATTTAACATATTCAAACTAATAATTATAGAGTAATAGAGTATACATGTAGTCATTGTCGATTATGAATTTGTTCTTTTCGCCTTACATATTATATTTTAGGTTTGGTTAGGTTTAACTAAAAGTAATTATTTTCAACCAGTTAAAATATAAGGTGAAGTTAGAATTGATCAAGTCTAATCAAATTTATTAGGATACAACTAAAGAGAATGCATCCTATAACATTCGTGATTTCAGCTGGACTTAAAGTAAGTATAAACTTATAATTGTTGTCATGTATTTGTTTTTTCTTTCTAAAAGGAGCATTGATGTCTTATTTTCTAATGTAGTTTTTAGATGGGCGTTAATGTTATCGACAGAGTCGTCTCAAACTTTTTTGGGGATTCGAGCGAAAATTGTACTATGTGCTCTATGTACGACAAGTATGTATTAAAAAAGAGAACAATTAAGGGAAATAAAGAGTGACGAAAGAATTAGTCATGCGAATTCTTGTAGGGTTAGTAAAAGATTAGTATTAACTTTTTTTCTTAAGTGAATTGTTTTGTGCATGAGGGTCCCCTCAAATGGGAGCCCTTAGCGGTCGTTGAAGCTGCTCCCCCATTGAGACCCTCTCTGATTGTCGATAATAAGAGTATGTTCTCCCCCAAATTATTTTCAGTTTAACTCTAGACAATACTTTTTCTCTCACATTTTACTATTCTTTCAAATCAGCTCATTTCAATTCAATTTTGTCCAGTTCAATTAGGTCCACTGTTTTCATGTGTAGAGAACAAACCATAAAATAGAGAACGGAAAGCTAGATAACCTCATAAGTCTTGAATTGTTGTCTGAGTTCAAAAGGGGGCGGGAAGCTTTATATATCTACTTGGTTCTTCTATAACAAGATTCCTCATAATTACAAGTATATATCCTTAATCAGAATTTGATGCAATGACGATGTTATAAATGTGTACGCATAGTTTTTTAAAATGGTCCAACCCCTAAACTTGATCTGCCCTGAAAAACAACCTTGTTTTGACTCAAAGATTCATAGTATGCCCTATCCTTTAGTACAACTCAGTTTAGGCTAAAAGCGGGCCTATCTATTTGGGTTAAATGATTCGCACTTTTGAACCAAATTTACCCCGACTCCTCCTTTTACCTCTTCTATGGTTCTACCTCACCAGCTTTGTGTGCAACAACAATAATTTTATGATTAATGCCTAATGATGGTGAGAAAAAATCCCTAAACTTACAAGAAAATAAACTTGGTAGAAAAGCATGCAGGTTTACTTTGTAAGGGTAGTGATTTAAACGCTCTTTTTCATGAACATCCATTACTCATAAGCAAAAGTATCGAATAAAAAATTTAGTATGCATAAATCACTTCCCATCTTATAGCTGGCTGACATATAACAGGACCTCAGACTGATTGCATAGGAGTTCAGCCATTAAAACCTGTACGATACGTTGCACCAGACTTGATGGCGGTGCACTGCAGCTCGATCAGGCTCCATGGTGGGGCCTTTATTAGTAAATTGTGGGTCCCATCTACTAGTATGCCTGCCTTGGTAATTGATACGACTGCAAAAAGAGAAGAACTCATCCAACCCAAATTTAGGGTATGTTTATTGAGAGTCTTAAGGTGGAGTCTTAAGATAAGACTTTATAGAGTCTTATCAAAAACTCCCAATAAATATACTTTAGGACTTGGGGAGTCTTAAGGGTAGTCTTAGAAATCCAAGACTCACCTTATAAAAGAGAACCAATAGTGTGTTGCCACGTGTCAATATAATATGATCAAATTTTGTTGGGGAGTCTGAAAGGCAGTCTGAGGAATAAAGATCAAAATTGAAATGAGTCTTATGTGAGTTTGAAATATTAAAGAGTAGATAAAGTTAGTGGAAATCTGATGTGGCAGAGTCTGAAATATGGGAGGAAGTCTTATGGATAAACTCACCCTTATATTAGTAGAAAAAAAACATTAGAAAAGCAAAATGATAAAGGATTTTAGTACAGCAACTCCGCGATTCTCGCAGCACCATGAATATGATGTCCCTCTTACAGCCTTTAGCGAGGTTAAAAATCTTTTACCTGAAAAAACAAAAGATTGTTTGGAGTGCAAGTTTTTCGTACCAGAGTATTTATCACATATTCGGAGTATCATGAGTATATTTACTTAAGGTTATAATTTTACTTATTGTTCATTTAGAATTTTAGACGTCTTTAAATTAGCAAAAATTAGATATTCAAATGAGCAATGATGAAAAAACAGTTTAAGTGCACCATCACTCGATTGTATAATAAAAGTTAGATTTTCGTACTAGTAAAAACTAGAAAGTAAAGAGCAATATTTAGGCGAGGTGTGGTAGGGATCTATTTGCTCAAGACTTAAAAGTTTATTAGATGTGGTTAGTATTCATTTGTAAGTAATGATTGATCTATATATATTTATTAATGTGTTAGTTATAGGGTTTATCAACCGATAATTTAGAGTTGTGAAATCAAAAGTCATGTCATTATATTCCCTCCATAGTTAAAACTTTTAGCAAAAGTCAAAACGTATATTTTTAAGGTGATAAATGTGGGATATGATGGGCTCAAGGTTATGAGTGAATTATTTTAAAAAATATCGGGATCATTAGTTCCCAAAATAAAAAGTGTTCAAATTAGCGTGAAATAGGTGAAGTAAATAAGGAAAATGTTCAGATAAATTCGGTACAAAGTGATACATCATTTCTTATGGTTGACTTAAAAGATAAGAAAAACCCTTTTTGATCATAGGGTCTGTTCTGTTCAGCTTATTTTCAGTTCAGTTCAGCTCTAATACGTTCAATTCAGCTCAGCTCCAATAAGTTCAGTACAGTTCAGTTCAGCTCTAATAAGTTCAGTTCAGCTTCATTCATTATTTAACCATTTTGTTTATTATTATTATTATTATTATTATTATTATTGGTCTAATTTATTTTACTCATTATTATTGTTATTATTTTTATTATTTATATTTTTTATCATATATTTACTCATTATTGTTACTATTATTATTATGGCTGAACATGTTTTCGATTGGTGCGCGGTGTAAACAAATTGCATGTCAAGACGAGCATTCTAATTTGCAACTGTTGTTTTATTTTACCGACTAGATATTCACTATTACATCATACAAATAAGCTACAAAAAGCTAGAAGATTTGTGAAAATTACAAAGTTGCTAACAATATCGGAGTACTATTTAAGGTACAACATCGTTGTTACGTTGAAAGTGACGAGATATCAATTACTCATTATGTATTAATATATTAATACTAAAAATATAATTACTCATTATTAATTATTATTATTATCAAGATTATTATTTTTAAAATATATTTATCATTATTACTATTGTTTATAACTATCATTTAATAATATCAAAAATAATATTATCATATTCATTTAATATTATTCTAAATTATTAATTATTATTACTTAAAATTATAATTACTTATTATTTAATATTCATAATAATAATTATTTACTTATTATATATATATTTATTACAAGTCAATCAGTTCAGTTCAGTTCAATTCAATTCAGCTCCAACAACTTCAGTTCCGTTCAGCTCAACTCCAATAAGTTCCGTTCAGTTCAGCTCCAATAAGTTCAGTTCAGCTAGAATTAGACGAAGAGAACAGACCATATAATGTAGAAGATGAATATGTAGAGATAGAGCTTCTTACTCAACCTAAATGTATATTTCTATGAAGAAACAAAGCTCCATTTTTTAGACGTAGAATACTTAATAATATGAAATCATCATTGTTCAGTTCATCTAAACAATTATTCCAAAGAATTTGTTCGTTTATCCTATAGTATCATCTTTGGAATTTTATGTGTCCAACAAATTAATTGCAACTAATATGATTTTATCATATTATGAAATAAAGAAAACATTTCCTCCGTTCCTTAATAAATGACACACTTCATATTTGCACGCATGCTAACGCCTTATTTTAAACATTGATATCTATATATATCAATAAGTAAAGATTATGAAAAGTTGATACATAAAAATTATAAAATACTTATTGACACGAATCTAACAAGATCCCATATGACTATATTTTTCTTAAAATGTCAACCACTAAAACTAATTAAAATCTAAACTATAGATAGTAAAAGCAATACAAGTGTGCCAGTTATTAAAGAACGGAAGCTTTGTAGTTTGTAGTCCAAGGAAGATAAACCCGGAAACTTAGGCGTAGTACTCTTGTCGACCAGGTGTTTATGGGTTCATGATTGAGGCCTCTCATCACTCATCAGCCCAATAACGCCGAAGCAAGGATTTGTGACTGCAAAATCTATGACGTGTTCCATTTATCATCTTGGACAGTTGGGCTTGATACTTCTTGGGCACCTAACCCATTTTAGTTGGGGCTTTGGGGTGGCTGTTTTCAAAATAAATATGTATTCTATAAGTGAAGCGGAGGAGATATCAAAAATCATATTTATCTTTTTTTAATTCATAATTAAATGGAACAACTCTCTCCACAACTAACTCTTTACATATTTTTAAATTTTGAATAAAGAAATATAAAACACCTATAATAAACTAAAATGTCATATTTTTATGTAGAATTTCACCTGATTCCACACGCATCGCTATGATCCCCATATCGGTTCAAGGTGGGGATAAAAATTAAACATGTTGTGAATGATGGGTCGGGTGTGGATTGTTATATTGTACCAAATAAATGGTTTGGTTTTTGAGGCGGGTGATGGCGGTGGATAACGCGACATGAGCTGGGTATTCAATAACCAAGTAGATATGGATCGGAAAAGCTTTTTTGTTTTGTAACCGTTGGGGCTTGGGGGCATATATGTATTTGTATTTTTATGCGGCGTAGATGATGGTCGATGATAGATATAAAATCTATAGACGGGAATGGGTCTGGAGATAATATCCTCCGACCCAACCTATTGGCATCTCAATTACAATAAGCTCCCAATCGTTTGAATTTCAAAATCGACGTTTAGGATATAGTGAACTCATTTGTAAAATTAGAAAGAAAAACATAACTTCCTCACTAAGATACCATTTTGACCATTAATATCTACAATTATAAAGTTTATAAATATATTGCATTCTAAAACCATACATTGAAATTCTAACAAGACCTCACATGACTACATAATTCCTATAAAATGTTGAGAGTCCATGATTAAAGTTTACAAAGTTTAAGCACGAAAATACAAGTGTAATAAGAATTATGTAATGAAGGACGTAGTATTCTATGTTATTTTTACAACCAAAAGAAGGTCGGCAAAACTTTCCAATCAAGAAAAATAGGAATTTTTGTGATTGAATATTGATTGAGATTAATATCAAATCTATGGTGATAATATTTTTATTTTCTTTTAAACAAAGGAATCTCTAACAAAAGTTATAGTAGAATCTCCCTATCATCTAACTTAGCTTAAACTTGATGCAAGTTTGACAAAGATACACCTAACAATAATAAGAGAGGATGTTGAAACATCAAAGGGGAACCATTAGTTTTTAAGGTCCTCAAGCGACTAAATTGAGGCGATGCCTCTTTCAAGCTTTTAATGCCTCTAAAACAAAGAATTTCTAGAGGAGATCAACACATGGAGTTTTTTCTTCCATGTCAATTATAAATATCAATGAAATCCACTCTCTAAGGTTGTGGCTCACATCAAAAGGACCACAAAACAGCCAAAAAAACAGAACTAATGTAGCTAGAAAACATACCAATATTATAGTCCAAGAACCTTATAATATCTAAAATATTTCTATGTATGACAAAACAACCCTTCTTAACAATTACCACTTTGGGGTGCCAATTTGACTTACATTCCATTTGTGTTGTCTAGCCTACAACAATTTACTATCTCGCTATGATTGCATTATGTTCACGTTAAAAACAAAATAAGTGTCAGGTCTAATACGTTTAGATTTGTTTCGATAAGTTTACATAGATTTCAATAAGTTCTAACACCTTATCAATCTTCTTTCAGTAAATTCAAAATATAAATATTTAAGAAAAATGAGGTGAACAGAATAATGCACCGTAAGTCGTCACGTTGTTCCGAGACGTGTAGAATAATAACTCTTCTTAAGCCATGAAGGAGTTTTAACACTCATTGTTATAATGAATATAAGGTTACACCATATTCACACATATATTCTTAATTTTCCGGTATTACGAAATATTTATAGCTAAAGACATAGCATGATAATTAAAAAGTTGTGGTAAGTCTATTATAATCATTATTTAATTTATTCTTGGATCGTTGTATTACACAATCTAATCACGACCTACTTTTAGTTTAGGAAAGGTGACACCTTCTTAATCTTAAATGTAAAGAGTAAAACCTCTTACAACCCTTTTAAAAAAAGTGAGCATTTATGCTTAATCTAATGCAAAAGTTTGTATCTCATAACCATAAGCTTGTGCAAACCTAACTGGCTAACTACAAGCATTTTGGGGTGGTGGGGTTGGGGGCCAGCAAGGTTAAGAATTGATATTACCCTTTAACCTTCACTTAAATGTCTTATTTATGTAGCTGAATCAGATTGACTTGTGAGAGGTTTCGATCTAATAAGACACTCCATCTTACTGAATCTTTAAAAAACATACAACCTTCTAGCATGTCTTTTTATATACTTCGTTTCAAAAGACATGAAGACAATTATAACCTTAAAGAGTTTGGTCTAATCTCACAATCATCTTCAAAAAAAATTACCATTAACATAAGCCAAAACCCTAATATCCTTCTAATACTTCATTAAGTTATGTTGTGTATGACAAACATGTAATATTTTCTTCTTACTAGGGATCTTATAGTAAACTTATTTTTTCTCCAAAATTGATAAATGGCATATCCTGTAAATAACCCATTTCTCCAAATACCAGTTTCTGTTGTAATAAACTTCCAAATAGCCGCACCTCTGATTTCCTAATAATCTCAGCTGTTCTTCCCAATTTCCTCCCTCCTTTTTTTTTATCATAAAAAAAAAAACCCAACAAATAAAATTCAATCTTTATTAGTTATTACCCATAATTTATAATTAAACAAATAATTAATTACTTAAAATAATGCAATCATTGGGTCTAAAAGTGTTCACTGATTTTGGGGTAGCAGCAAGAAATCTATGTAATTCAAGAAATAACATTAATGGTTTGTCAGAATTTGAGGTGGGTAATCGGAAAAATTGGTGTTGCGCCACCATAAGTGGTGGTGGATATTGCAGGATAGTGGCATGTTCTTCACAAAGGAATGTTGGTGGAGAGAGCAGCCCGAGCTCAAGCCCGATTCCTGGCCCGATTCAAGGCCCGGGTCAGGGTGATGGTGGGATTCATTGTAGGACTCAAACTTATGCTATGCTTAAGCAACAAATGGAGGTGGCAGCTAAAGCTGAGGTATAATGTAAATGAAAGTTTTGATTTTTATTGATTGAGTAATTAAGTTTATTGATGGTTTTATGTGATTTATGTGGTGATTATTTGTTTTTGAAGTTGGGTTTTGATGGGTTTTTGAGTTGGGTTTGTTTTTGTTGGGATGATTGTTGGTATTGAAGTTGGAATGATGTTATATCTGTTGATTTAGGTAGGTGATGGAAGTTGTTGAGTTTTATGTTACTCGGACTTAGGTATCCATGTCGGACATAAGTACGTGTCCAAGTGACTGACTCGGTTATTTTATGAAAAATGTCCATGGTTTTGGCTCAATATGAGGTGTCCAAGTGTTCGCACCCATGTTGGAGTATCGCGGATCCTACATGGCTTGAGGTTCATATCATCATCTTTGTTTTGTGAGGGTAGTTAGGTGATGAGTGTAGTGTCTTAAGTATTAGGTAGGGTATGGAGCTTGTGAAATTAAATTTATCCTGAAATCATTTGTTTATATCGAAAAAGGCTCGATCTTAAATTTGTCTCCTTAGCCTTTCATGGTCATTTAATGTATTAGTAGAAGTGAATTAGGTTTGGGTGATTTGTGGTTATTAGAAGTGAAAATGAAGTAAGATAAACATTTTCATTCCGATATTTAGCCTGCCCTTGTGTTAAGGCCTATAGGTTTCGTTCCCATATTTCATAGCCCTCTTGTACTAACTCCATGTCTAATGCATGAAACAAAATGTCCATTTTGTTCCTACTCCACCTATGGGTTCTCTGCTCTCTCTTACCGCGCAAAGCTCAGGTACAGAATGTTGCGGAGAACGTTTTATGGATTCATTGTCATGGTTGAATGATATGTATTGCTGGTGTTAAATGTTAATATGCTATGATACCTGGACTTAGAAGTTGTTATTGGATCTAGGAAGGGTTAGTAATTGGCATAATGGAGTTAGTTTAGGAAGTTTAAACTGTCGTATCTTGGAAGCTATAGTAGCTTCTTACGTACATTTTTGTTTCTAGCTTTTAAAGACTTGTGTGTATATATGTTGAAGCTTCAAGTTTCTAATTTGATTGCAACACTGTACTATACACTTACTAGTTCGCAAAGTTTAAATTTTAGAATTTGGCTTTCCGCAGAGGGTGGGATGAAATTAATCATGTGTTAAGTGTAATAATTGCGAACTATAAGTTGGATATCTTTCTCAGTATCCCCTTAAAAAGGCAATACATATAGTATGTCTGAAGTTCTGAAGGAGGGTCTTGAAAACTTATGGCTATTTTCAAATTACATTCTTTCTCTATAATTAACTTTTCTCTGCCATGTTTTTAACATCTGATTTTTGTTTGTTGTTTTCAGGATTATAAAGAAGCCGCAAGAATACGTGATTCATTGAGATTATTGGAGGATGAAGAGCCAGTTTTGCGTTTGAGGAGACTTTTGAAAGAGGCAATTGCTGAGGAGAGGTTCCAGGTAATCCTCCTCCCTTCTTATCTCTTTTCCTCCTTAGACTTTTTTGACTGAGGTGGGTTCCAAGGACTCTTAAGATAGATGCACATTCCTATTCTTTACCTTTCGATATCCTAGCAACGTAAGTAAAATTGCCTATGATGTCTTCTGCAAACATTCCGGAAATTGGAACCTAGGTTTAGTTTACACGCGAATTCCACAATATAGCTTCAACTGATCTGATGAATGGGGCTCTATGCAAAGCAATTTGAAGCGGTACATTTGCGCACAAAATACTTTCTCATGGGAATCTGAACCGATTGCTCGTGCTCAGTTTATCATGTATTGTAGCATACTATAGGTACATTTAATAAAATTTGACACTGGAAAGAAATTTAGTAGTAGTACTCAGACAAGATGTAGAAGTATCTGATATGCTTTGCCACTTTTTTCTCACTGCAATGATAAGATTGTAAGTACCTACTGTATTTTTCTCCAAGTGTACCTTTGTTCTTGGTTAGAATGAGTTGATGTTCATGATCTAAACTTTCAGATGTAAGCTTTTAAGAATCTGTTCAACTTAAGTATAAAGTTTTTCTGACTTGGACGTGACATTTAAGTATCTTGATTGCTTTTGTTGCTATATATTTTTGTATGATAAGTCCATACTACATTATTGTTTCTTCTTTATTAACTAATGGTACAAACTGCTGTTTTGGTGTTCCCAGGATGCTGCAACGTATAGGGATGAACTCAAAGAAATATCTCCACATTCTCTTTTGACTTGTTCGAGTGATGCAACTACCCTGGTACACATTTAAGTTTTTCTAGTATTCTTCTGTCAATCCAGCTTTTTATGTTACTCATGCCCCTGTTGACTTGAGCAAATCAACATGTTTATCAGTTATTATGTTCAATAGTGATTTTGGGTTTTGTTATGTTACTATTTCTTTTGATTTTGCGAGATGTTTTAGTTTGAATTTTTATTACTTGGTATAACATTCTCTGCCAAGTATCTAGGCTGGTGACTGATTCGCTCATTCTCCCCTATGCTGTATGTGACACATGATCCCTGCCCTATTTCTTGTTTGCCCTTTTGTTCATGTGGTGGACTGGTGCGCGATCATGCTGCCCTGGTTACAAGGCATAGGAAAGTAAGGAAAGTGTAGAACACCTAAGTGAAAAAATTAAACTATTCCTTCTTCTGACTGATATCCCCACCGTTCTTCGCCAATTCCATGACATTTAAAATCTGGTTAACGTTATTTAGAAAACATATGTATCATATTTCTCCAACACATCCTACTGTGTCTCAACCAAAAGCCTCCACCTAAGCAAATTTACTCATATGTTAAGAGGTAGATGACCATATAATTGAAGTTCAGCAAATGTTTCCTTTTATAATGTAGAATGATGAATATCAGCAGCGTTAATAAATGAGAAGATGGAATAGTGCTTACGGTGTTTTATCTTGAAATATTCACACTGGTGCCTGTGACAATTAACCCCGACTTTGGGGTGCTTATGTGTTATTTTCCTTCTGTTTATGATGCATAATCATAATAAGAGGAAAAGGTTTGACAAATGCAAATTGGAGAATCATCTTTCAATAATTTTGGTGGTTGTGTTCTGTACTTATGTTTACGTCCTGCCTTTCAAGAGGGAAAGGCTCATGATTTGACCTCTAATTCGATATTAACTTTATGTCCACTTTGTCATATTACAGGGGATCCGTGTTCAAGTTAGGAGTGTCTACATAGAGGGACGTAGTCAACCTTCCAAAGGCCAGTACTTTTACGCATATAGGATCAGAATCACCAACAACTCAGACCGCCCAGTACAATTATTGAGGCGACATTGGATAATAACTGATGGCAATGGGAAAACAGAGAATGTTTGGTGAGTTGGTTTTGATGCTGGTGGACCTCCCAGCTGTTGTGAGTTTGTGACTTATTCTTAAACTCTTGTCTTATAATGTTATCATCTTCTGTACAGGGGTATAGGAGTTATTGGTGAGCAGCCAGTTATACTTCCAAAAACTGGCTTTGAATACTCTTCTGCATGCCCGTTAAGTACCTCGAGTGGAAGAATGGTGAGCTTTGTTGCTTTTTAACTCAAACACACATGTAACTAATAACATATGGCTTTGTTCTTTTGGACTAAATGGAACTGAACTGAACTGAAATTGATGGAGCTGAACTGAACTGAAATGAAACAAATGGAGCTGAATTAAACTGAACTGAAATGAATGGAGCAGAACTAAACTCAATTGAATTGAACTGAAATTAATTCCAATTAATCCAACCTAAAAGAATAGGGCCTAAGAAATCCTCATACTGTTCTGTTGTTGAATGTGGTCAGCTTAGTTGTTGTCTTATCGCAATTTTATGTAAGCACCGGAACATATAATAAACACACTCAAGAAAATTATTTTTGCGTTGGCTATACTATGTAAGTATGTAGCTTATTGGAATTTGGAAGGACCTCTATTTTCAATTTCCTTTTCTGTCTTGAATGTCATCCTGGCAAATGGGTTCTGAAAAATTACCTAATTTACAAGTGTTATAAAGTTATATCATGAAGTATAACATGCGTAGTGTCCTTTAAATGGAACACTACAAAAGGTGGGGTGAGTTGTAGGAGAATGGAGTAATGAATCTTCTCGGAAATAAAAGCAGAATGACAAAGACAGAGAGAATTGTCTGAGGAAAACCTTCATAAGCTCGATAAGAAGTAAAAACCTCGACCAAAAGGGGTTTTGATTCTATCTCTTAACTGTAACAGGTCAAACGACACAATTACAACTTGGTCCACCACTTAAACTCTTCTACGAAATCAAAAACCCTTACAAAAGTTCTCTTTGAACACGGTTCCTTTAATCACAGTTCCAATGACATGAAGTCAGTTCCATTTACCAAAACCATCTTTTGTTCCTTACACAAGGAACCTAAATTCATCCTCATGAGTCATGATTCTGAGGTCCTTGACTTCAATTCTAAACACTGCAACATTCTAAGATCCATTGTCATTTTCTTTCAATTTTGCCTTCACAAATTCTCTTGCATATGAAAAACTACTTCATCGCAATTTGTTATTATGTCTTTGTCATCCTCTAAACTAAGGGCTACGCTTATCGGATCATTAAATACATCTTGTATTTTGAAACCAAGGTATCACCATCACATATTAGCTATATTAAGAGGTTTTGATGATGGCGATGCATTATTTCAGTATACAACAAATTCTTTTTCATGTACACAAAATGTTTTCAGTGACCCTCTTTTTTGGATGAAACGCTGTCCTCTCTTGTTTGCTGGCTGACTTCAAGAACACCATCGACAGGGGAAAGCATTTCATAAACAAATTTGTACCTTTAGTTAATTAGTGTCTTGGACTGAAGATAAGTCCAACAGAACTATTTCTTTGCACCATTTACACCTTCTTGAGGTTAGTGTTGTTAGTGTTGATGAAGAAAAAAACTGCGGCGTAAACTGGAGAAGGGATAAGTATGTAACTATTGAGGCAGTGGATAGTAATGGCTGGTGATTCTGTATACCATTATTCATAACTCATTACGAAAATGAATCTCATAATTTTTGTTGTTTGTTTAATTTTGCAGGAGGGTGATTTTGAAATGATTCATATTGACAGAGTAGAATCAAGAACATTCAATGTAGCAATTGCGCCCTTTTCACTCTCCACACTCGGTGATGATATCGATCCTTTCTAAGACGAGAGCCTCAAAACCATCAAATATATATGGATGTGGCATATAGATCTATAATTGAAGTCTCAAGGAACCAAGATGAGAAGGAAAAGAAGCAGAAAATTCTGCAGTCGATCTTGCATATACTATCAATGTAAATGTGTATCGTGTCGTGTTTGTAGCTTGTATGTAGTGTTGAAAGTTTTTTTTTTCGGGTTGTTGAGATGAACTTTTGACAGGAATATAAACTCAAGATTTGTAACAGTGTAGGCATTTATGTGTAATTTTTAACAGGGTAATAAAGAGGTGAATTTTGGGAACAACCACATTTGTCCATTTAAGCACCCTTGCCTTTTGAAGAACATTGTTCTCACTTCGGCCCTGTTCTCGTCAACTAAATTTTGTTGAATTGAACTTATTTTTACTGAAGTGAATTTACTTTTATTGAACTGAACTTATTACTACTGAACTGAATATATTTTTACTGATTCATGTTTTTTTCCTCTTTGCGCTACTGATTTTTACTGGATTGAACTTATTGTTACTAAACTGAACTGATCTTATTAGTACTGAATTGAACATATTTATACTGAACTGAACTTATTTTACTGGTTGACGAAACATGACCTTCTTAGGTACAAAGACATCATTGAGATGAGATTCTAACTTAATTGTACATCGAGTTACCATAATCTGACCTCTTTGAGCAATGAACTCGATAGTCAACCAAAATTGTCTCAACTTCACCTCATCTAGTTTATATTATATCGATTTAGACTCATTTTTATATGCGAAAATCCGCACACTGAAAAATACATCCACCGGTATTGTTTCAATTTATTTTGTTTGTCGAGGTAAAAGAGTTCCGATTATGAATCTGATTATGGATGCTTTTTTCCCCTACCTCCTTAAAATGACTAACAGAAAAAAGATTTAGCAAACAATGTAACAGAAAAGTGTTGAGTTTGTGTCATCAACCTAATGAATAATATTAGTTACTTTTACAAAAACCTAGTCTATTTTGATCAAGTTGGAACGTATAAGTAATACATTGTGAAAAAAAAGGGAAGACAAACCATTTCCCTAACTTTCACATTCTTCCCCACAACAAACCATTTTTCTCCTTCACGAAAGTCAGTGATAGTTTGCTAATTTTCAGTTCACTCCTTTCTACAATATGCATGTGCTTTGGACCATGTTATCTTGGAGTTGAATTGCCAAGTTTAACTTGTAATTTTACCTCTACTTAGATCATATTTATCGAACTCATATATACTTCCTCTGCTCCTTAATATTCAATCTATTTTTCATTTTTATCCATTTGTTAAAGTTTTATCAACTTTTGTTTATTCCTAATTTGTTATACTTTTTTCTATTTTCATTTAGCAGTGCTCCACTTATATTACCCTCTTTTATTCAACGATATCTCACAACCACATTCTCCCAATTTTTTTTTTATAAAGATCAACATGTATGACTCTCCTTTGTCCCTTGGTTTATGTTGCCATGGTAAAAAAAGAAGATGTTTTGAGAAACAAACGGAGGACCATAAACTAATCTTAAAGTATAGTTTTATTGGATTTAGCCCGATGTATATTTTGAAAATGTTAATGTTTTGAAAGTTTTACTAAATATATAATTAAAGATATTAAAAAGATCAAAGTTATACCTTGACAAGCTTACAAGTCAAATTGTTACATTACTTTGAAAAAGTGATATGGGCATTGAGGTAACTATTCTTTCATTCTCATAGCATAAGATTTAGAATTATTTTTTCACACACAATCTGTCACATATAATTGTCCATTTTAAATGTTTAGTTGGCTTACATCTTGCAAATTACTTTCTAATTTCTGTTGGGCTTATAAGTGGTTCAAACCGTTTTATTCCTTATTGGATTGCCCAAGCCCATTACACATTCTACAAAAAGTTTAACATGGTATCAAAGCAACTCTTTCTATTGTTGATTTTGATAAAAAACTCCTGATGGGCTTATAAATGATCCAAACTCTTTTACTTCTAATCGAGTCGCCGTAGTCCATTTACATTCACTAAAAAGTTTAACATAGACCCAAATTTGTAGTTCAAGGTGGCAATGATAAGTTTTACAACTAACCATGTGAGATTTCGGAATCAACACTCAACGTGAATACGTGATATACTTTTTACTTTTTATTTTTTACTTTTTAATAGATTAGTAGATGACTAGATGGATAGATAAATCTTTCGGTATTTAGACTTTTAGAGCGTCACTTGACACCCTTGACACCCCTTATTTCAAATTTTCAATGTAGAGTTCATTGTTTCTAACTGTAAGCTATTTTGAAAACTTGTTACTTATCATGATCACTATTGTTTGGCTCTTTATTCGCCTAATTAACATCTAATATTGTTTGTCTATATATGATTGCCTAACTTCCCTTCTCATGTCACGCATATAAGTACTTGTGCCTGCCTTCCATTTCCTTTTCATCTTCATGCATACAAGTATACAACACATTAACTCTCATGTTACTTTCATTTCTTTTGATGACAAATTAAACTTTGGAGCTTCTTATTCTTGTAGGTAAATAAAACGCAATTTGAACGGTGCTTGACTCTTATTCAATGGAGCGATTTGATATGCAAGTTACATATTCATGTTTGTTTATGTATCATCATATATACTACCTCCGTTTCACAATAGATGCAACATTTCCATATTATGCACTATTCACAGTTTAGACTTCGATTGGCTTTGGCGATTTACGGTTTAGGAAAAACATAATCATGTGGGATCTTGTTGGATTCGTCCTAACATGTATTTTTTTAATATGCTCTTTTTATTATTTTTACTTATTGATAATTAAAGATATTAGTGTTTAAAATACTGCATTGGCAAGCGTGAAAAGTACAAATGATGCATCTATTGTGAAACAGAGGAAGTAGTATCTAATTCTATTCATATGAAAGTGAATCTAACTTATACAAGACATCACCAAGTATCATTCGATCTAGTAACAACGGATAGTGTTTATTTCACAACGACGAGATTATGAGATCAAATTTCACCAAAGGCACTTTAGGAGTGGAGATTCCCCTTACCCCTTCATTCTTCCCCCAAGAGACCTTGTATGTCTAACTGGGTCGATTGATAAGTAAAAAGTATCCGTCTATTAAGACATTTCATCTTACCAAACGATCAAAATAAACTTACATAGTAACATCAATTCAATAAAGAAATAACATTTATATTTGCAAGAATGAGTTGAGTTGGCTATGGTCAAAGCCTAGAGGTCAATCTGAGTACCAAAACTATCATAGTCTATATATTTGAGTAGAAGACAAAAAAATCTCGTTTTCCTTCTAAAATTCATTCAAAATCGACAGGTTCCCTCGAAATCTTTTCTAATGCACCAAGATTTTACTAAATTACTGTAATGAACTATAACTAGTATTTAGGCCCCGGTGATGCTCGGGGATTTTTATTCATTGAAGTT
Organism: Patellifolia procumbens; assembly: GCA_947645195.1. Lineage (NCBI taxonomy): Eukaryota > Viridiplantae > Streptophyta > Magnoliopsida > Caryophyllales > Amaranthaceae > Patellifolia > Patellifolia procumbens. The sequence continues at coordinate 370,882 of CANSGD010000187.1, read as the reverse complement.
AATAATAATTAAAATAATTGATATATAATTGTGGTGAAAAATCATCTCATTTACAATATGCATCCTAAAAATTTAGGACATAACTCTTGGTTTCTATTCATACATCATTATTGATTTTGATAGAAGAAGCATTAATAACATGTTGGAGTGGTGGTTGGAAACTCCTTATTGCATAATCAAGGTCACGGGTTCGAATCTTCACATTGACATATTTTTGCATTTTAAAAATATACAACTTAACTCTTGTTTTCTATTCATACATCATTATTGATTTTAATAGAAGAAACACTAATAACATATTGGAGTGGTGGTTGGAACTCCTCAATGCGTACTTAAGGTCATGGGTTCAAATCTTTACATTGACATATTTTTTTATTATATGAGAATGAAGTGGATAGTATCATTCAAAGAGGGATGGTGACACGTGGCGGATTGCAATCCTTGCTTACGCTTTTTAATATATATATATAGATTAGAGGTCTTCAATGGGGCGGGTCACCGAAAAGTCATAACGGGGCGTGTAGGGTCAGACTCAGTTTACCGCCCTCTTTAAGCCCGCCCATATTTGTTTTCCACATAGCCCGCCCCTCTAAGGCCCGCCTACTAAACGGACCGGATCAGGGCTGAAAATGGGCCCCCACCCCATTGCACAAGTTTAACTATAATTAGGGGTTTTTGATTGATACAACTTTTGATAAATTCGATTATCCTTGTTGTATAATTTATAAAGTAGCTTGTTACTCATGAACCTTCTAAATTTTTTAAAGATCTATTACATTTTATAAAAAAATTTGCAAATTAAATTGAACAGAACAAATATCTTCCATAATGGATTGAATAGTAATTTACAAGGCATGCTCTTAACAAAATGGGCTAAAGTTGAGACGGGAAAGCTTCCCAATCACCTGAGCTGTTGAGCATGTAGCTTTCGATTGGATAACAATTCTAAACCAATTATATCAAATTACAACAATAATTTTCAATGTCAAAAGTGAAACTAAAATTGGATTATATGATTAATATAGTTTTGTGGATAATTATTATTACTAAATGATAGTTGGGATGTTCCTTTCAACCTTTTAAGTTGGTTATTTTCACGCCTTGCTTGCCACATTACCCTAACAACCTACAAGAAGCTCCAACCAAAATACAAGTATACGACACCCTTCCTTCTCAATTTCTCTTGGTTACTAAAATAGTCCAACAAACAAAGTTGTCTAAATCTAATTGGATGTCTCAATTTGACCAACTCATAGTTTTTCGGAGCTTGTTTGATTGTGCATAAAAAGTTACACTTTTTGGTTATTAGTTGTTGTTGTGAAATAATTTTTCGTCTAATTTTAGCATGAAATTACACTTTATATGAAATGTTATACATGTTTAATGATAATCGATAGGGATGAAGTCAAAATCACATCTAAATAAAACAGACAAATCTTTTCAATGGGTAACTTCATCAGTTGTGGACCTAGTGACCTAGTCTAGTGGTATTAATGACATCATTATATTATATACGAGTATAAAGTAGTAAACAATAGGAAAAACCTAGTATAGTTCCTTTTTATTTGTCTTAAAAATGATATGGGCTTGGTTCTAATAGACTTAGTTTGTTATTGGTACTGTGGCAAAGGCCCTAGCCCCTTGGCCCTTTGGGCCCCTTAGTAGCTTCGACTCTAGCTACTCAGGGACCAAGTAACCTCCTCCACATAGTGTTGAGCCGGTGAATGTAGTCTTCATTGTGATTTTAAATGTGGGAATTTTTGTCACACTAGAAAAAACACAAAGAGATTTTGAATAGTAAAACGTGAATAGGGTTATGAATCGACTTTGCTATGTAATCATCTTTGCAAGGTTATGATTGCTGGAAGCTATTTAACTATTAATAAACTATTTAGGTATCAAAATACATTTCCCTAGTAATGTTGGGGGACATTTATGAAATTAAGATTACGGTTTCTCCTCTTTAACTTATCTGATTTAATTCATTAAACCTTATCACCTCTAATCTCATTTTAAACCTGTTTAATTCATTGTTCGAACCTGATCAGTCCTGAAACTTGTTTATCAACAATAGAAATAACACACTATAAATTAACTTACGTATATCTTATCATTATAGTAGATTTAATACTTTTCAATTATTCGCATCACGATTTATACAAAATGAAAAGACCTTACAATAACTAAAATCACTAGGGTATAATTCCAAATATTATGTGGAGATTGTGGACCCACCTCGCAAATATGAAGCCTGGCAATATTCGAGGGGGGGCATATGGTGCCATCTCTATTCTCCCAGCTAAGATTCTAATTAAGCAACCCATGCACATAATTTGCTTAGTTTCGCTAATTTTATGGCGTATAAGAGAAGCCAAGCTACAAACGTGTTAAGAAAGTGACAAACTGGATGTATAGTATAGGTGTAATAGGTCCACTTCAAGTCAATAATCACCCACTTTATGGGTGTGTTTTTAGTTTTTACACCACATTTGCGTATATCTTGCATGGGGATTGTATTTACACCACCCTAGCAACAATACACGAACACGCTCATGACTTGCCTTTCTCCTCACGCTTCTCACTTTCTTAATTTCGAATAAAATCATCTATCAATGTTAAAATGTACTTCCTCCGTTTCGCAATACTCGCAACGTTTCTTATTTGTACACTATCCAACGCAATACTTTGAACCTTAATATCTCTAATTATTGATCAGTAAAAATTATAAAAAGTTGATATTGTGATAGCATGTAGTAAGACGAATCAAATAAGACCCCACTTGACTATATTTTTTCTTATACACTTGTGAAAAGACATAACATAAAATTGGTAAATGAATAGTGGTTACTATGCTAATGTTGCGAGTATTGCGAAAAGGAGGAAGTAGATTATAGTACTTTAGTCTTTTTTTACATAATAATCGACTTTAATAGTATTTCGTAAAGTTTTAATTAAATTAGTAACCAAAGTAGAATCATTTTAAATGACACATGATTAACAATTTAACATAGGATATAGCAACAAACAAGTTAACTCAAACCCGACATGTTCAATAATTAAGTCGGGCGACTCAAAGATTTCTGGCCCGTTTAGTTGGGGTTAGGGAAAGGCAACCCGTCAAAATTGTGTATTGTGTATAGTTTACTAAGTCTATTGTGTATAGTTTTCAAAGAGATAAAAAAACAAATTATTTATAGAAGCAACCCGTCAAAATTGTGAAATTATTATTTTCTTTCCTTCGTCAAGTTTAGATTACTTGTGGATACAAAACTATATTTGATCAATTATCTACTAATTGGAATAGTTTTGCTTAATATGAGTTGAGAGGTTAAGAATTAAAAACTCATTTTCCAATTCTAATCCAACTAGCCCCACCTTAATATGGCTATATACCTGTAGGCTTCGAGCAAGGCCTGGCTTATGGTCTCACGATTTTAAGGTTATAGATCAAAATTCCCACTTAAAGGCATTTGGAGGTGGAAATTTCCTTATCTTTTCCTCCCACTTTCAGATAATTGACCCGTAAATAGTCGATTAAAAAACTGTGATATTTAAGATCTGGGTCAAAGTCATTCACCTTACCTCTAAATAATGTTTGCATAGGAAGTACAAGGCTAGAAGGGAGGTTGTAATGTATGCCTTGCGTGAGCCAGTACATGGCAGCAATGCTTTGGACCTTTTAGCTTTCTGGTACCATTTTCTACAGTTGTCTCCTCACAATTGCCCTCAAACTTGATCACATGACAATGTAATCTCACCTGAAAATATTTTGAAAGTAAAAGCTGTGACCAAACCTTTCCTTGGTCACAGCCCAATCCTAACCTTTGGATCCAATTTTTTTTAAAGAAATCCCATTGTCCAGAATCTCAATAAAAATGAGAGGGTTACATATATTTATACTAATATCCTCTTTTTTCTCCTGTAATATTGTTATATCCATATGGTTTTTTATCAGCTTCAGAAGTTATAGTCAAAACTTCTGCATTGAAAACTGCTACTGCATGGCAGTATTTACTATGACTTTGCACAAGTTAATACACCCAAAATCTCAAGAAAAATGTATAGTTTTTGTGAGAAAGTGTCTTATATTGCGAGGAAATATCTTATATAAATACTATTATTTTATATCAAAACATACACATCGATATCATACTTTTTCTCCCTTTTTATGCATGTAACTAAGAGTGGAACCATTAACCTTTAGGGAAGTGACGCACAATTAACAAAAAAATAGTTGAAATTCATCAAACAAATCGAAAAAGGGAGTGTTATCTAGTACAAATTTGAATATTTGACCAAAATTCGATAATAAAGTGTACATTTTGATAACAAACAAAGTTTTTTTCACATTTTTTTCTATCAATATTCATTTTGTGCTTGTGATATAGATATTGATATATGCTTATTCATGAGCTTCAAAAGGTTGCACTCATTGCACATTTTTTCTGATGTATTTAAAGCTATTACTAACATTTGACCAAGATTTTATATTTATGATTTTGTACAACCTATGAAATATGGCAGGCTTTAAAGCCTTTTCTTTATTGTGATATGTGGAATGTGGGTGACTGTTTTTTATTTAAAAAATTAAAATAAAAAGATGATCAAAAATGGGAAATTTAGTTAAGAGAGAAAGCATGTTCAAAGCTTCCTCCCAACACAAAATCCAAATCGAAAGCAGAATAATGTCCCCCCCCCCCCCACAAAGAAAAGGCTGCTCATCTTATTAACAAAGAAAAGGTGACAAGACGTTCATATGTTTGAGGATTTTATTTTATTTTATTTGCATGGTTTTATGAAGATTGTGACAAGACTACTAGAGCTTATTGTTATTTTTGGGAAAAATAAAAAATAGTATGAAGAGGGCAGAACCTTGGGGACCAAGGTTCCAAGCATATGGGTACCTCCTACAAGGCTACCTCTTAGCATTGCTGTATTACCCGATGTTCTCTTCGGCTGAAACAGTTGAAATAAACTTGAAAACCCGAATTAAATTGAAAAGTATTGTGAAATGAGAGAGTAAAATAATAAGTAAAGTTAAACTGAATTAAACATAAACGAGGAGAACACACACCACTTAGGCTGTAATTTCCGTGATTTCAGTATTCATAATATTTTGATTTTCTCAAATTTACTCCTATACAATTTGGACTATATATGTTTGCAATTATTCGGAGACATAAAATTTACTTTAGTGAATAGGAATACTTGCAATTTATTGTGAGTCTCTCATATATTTCTATGTTGCACCTTGTACGGGAAAAGAAAAAAAAAGCGCATATTAGAAGTACATGGAATCGGTAAAAAAAATAGTGTTTATAACGATTCTGCTCATGAAGAAATTTTCGTGAGGTGTCAGAAACGTTAAAAATATGTTGCTTTTGAAATGGACATGCGACTTTCATGAAAACATCCGTGCAACAAAGATTATATAATCTGCAAATAATGATACAGAAAACTACATGTTCCGTTAAACGCTTTATAATAGTATTATAAGTGTAACTAGCTTAAGATTATTAGATTGGTAATTATAGTCAACCATAAATTTTGTGATCTTTTCAAAATAAGTAAAAGAAAGGAAAAAGCTTGTACATTAAGAAATAAGCATATATACTTATTAAGCAATTAGCACATCCTCCATTCCTTCTCCTATTCCCTCCCACCCTTTATATTCTCCCATCCAAATTCCAAAATCTTGTCTCTATTTTTGTTTTTAAACCTCAAAGCAAAGAAGCACAAGCAAAGCATCTCCCTTTCACACATTACACATGACTAACTTTGCCTTGCTTTCCCATGCAAGTATCTAGCCTTTCCTTTGCTTACAATTAAGAACTTTTTGGTGTTTAATTATACTATTCCTTTTTCTATCTTCTTATTTATTATCACATAATAATTCACAAAAATATTATTTTCTCCCCAAAAAAATGTTCCATTTTTGTAAATGCTTACACTTTCTACACCAATATAAATAAATTAAAATTCCCTCTTAAAGTTTGGAATCTTCACTCCATTCACAATCAAAACCAAAGTGGGTTGTGGATTATTGAGTCATATATATTCCCATTTTTCCTAAAACCCCCCCAAATCCATCACCTTTCTAGTCAAGTTTCATGATTGTTTTAGATTTCCATAGTTAAGCTTCTTTTTTTTGCAAACATTAATACTACGCGTCGAGAAAACAGGGCGGCGTATAGCTCTTCACTTTTTATTCCGGGTTTTCTAACCCTTTTCTCTTCTTTCTTGGTGGGGTGTTGAATGTTGGTCTGAAGCTTTTGTTATTACAATTCATAACATTAAAAATAAAACACTCCCCATTTCCAATCCTCTGCTTTTGTAACCTTCTGATCATTTCTTGGATTTTGTTATAATTTTGCCAAATAACACATTTCTATTGTGTGATTCTTTCTGGGTTTTATCAATTTTCTCCATTATCAAAGCAAAACACACTACCAAAAACCCAGATTTTTTTCTTGGTTTTCTCAATCCTTACACCATTATCATTGGATAGATTCATATTTTTGGGTTTTCCCACAAAAATTTTCTTCACTACCCATATAAAAAAACAATCTTTCCACCCAAAAATCTCATATAAACATTGGGTTAAACATTGTATTAAACTGAAAAAATACAGTTCATATTATCATATAGTATATCATATAAATGGGGGATTTAACAGGAACACTAAAAGCTACATGGCAACCAGTGATTACAGGTGATACATCAACTTCAAGCTACTGGTTAAATTGGAGGGTTTTTCTATGTGTTCTTTGGGTATTAATCTCAATGATTTTTGCCTCATTTCTTATATCAAGACATGAAGGGTCTAGAAATACATCAAGTTCTGGTAATAACAATGGTGTTAATAGTACAAGAATTGGAAGAGAATCAACGACGACGACAACAACGACGACGGCGAAAGGGAAAGAAAAACCAGGACTATTGTATGCTGATGAAGTATGGAAGCCATGTTTGAAAGGAATGCATCCTGGTTGGTTATTGGCTTTCAGAGTTTGTGCTTTCTTTGTGCTCTTGATTCTTCTCATTGTCAATGCAATTGTTGATGGTGGCTCTATATTCTACTATTACACTCAGTAAGTTGCCAAATTTTCATCCCAAATTAGTAATTTGAGGTTAATTTTAGTACTTCCTTCGTTTTTTTAATGGCTACACTTCTCATTTCACGGACTCCTAGACAAAACTTTGGTAAGTTAGTAAAAGTGCGTAAGAAAAAGTGGTAGGAGAGAGATAGAGAGAAAAAGTTACTAGGAAAAAAAAAAAAGGAGAAGTGTAGCCATTAATTTTAAACTTCCTAGGAAAGTGTAGTCGTTAAAAAAACGGAGGAAGTAGTTTTTTTTTTGCAGGATTTCTTAATGCAAATGGAAATGGGTAATGGGTTTTTCATTACATAGTGATCAAATTGGTAATCTTAGGTTTAATTTCTAATGGGTTTTTGATTACATATGATCAAATGTGTAATCTTAGGCTACGTTACTCGAACTCGGGTACCCATGTCGGAAATAGGTTCATATCCAAGTATCCGACTTTGTCCACTTTATGAAAAAAATTCCTTGATCTATACTCCTGTCCGAATGTTGAGAGTATGACACGAGTACTTAGTAAAATGAAGAGTCCGAGTAACTTTGGTTTTAAGGCTAAATTTCAAATGGGTTTTTGATTACATTGTGATAAAGTGTGTAATCATAGGTTTACTTTCAAATGGATTTTAATTAATAATGTGATGAAATGTGTAATTGTAGGTTTAGTTTCCAATGGGTTTTTGTTTATATGATGATAATTGATATCAGTTGGTTAATTCTGTGTTTTTTGTTTGAATGTGATGATTAACAGGTGGACTTTTACTCTTGTTACCATATATTTTGGGGTAGGTTATCCAAAACCTACATTCTATCATATGTTCTCCTTCAAATTTAATATCTTGCTAATGGGTTCTTTTTATTGCTGATTGTAGTTAGGATCAGTGCTGTCCATGTATGGCTGTTATGATTATCACCAAAAAATTAGTGGTGATAGGGTACATAGTGAAGGGATAGATGCAGAAAGAGGTGTTTATTTGGCCTCTATCAATGGTGGAACTCCAAATGCAACAAAAACCGATTTTAGCACCCACCAATTTCTTGATCATCCTCGCCGCACCGCCGGATTTTGGGGCTATGTCTTCCAAATAATTTTTCAGGTAAAAAGAATGATATAACAACTCTGCCCCTGAAGCAGAGGAACTAATGTTGCATAATATTTTTTGCATGATTGAACTAACATAACATTTGGTATGTGTTTGCAAACAGATGAATGCAGGAGCTGTGATGCTCACAGATTGTGTGTTTTGGTTCATAATTGTTCCATTTCTAGCAACCAAAAACTATGATCTCAACTTTGTGAGCACCAAAATCTATTGCTCAAAACTTTATGTTATACTAGCATATACAATTCACATTACATGACCTTATTTTCCTAATCTTTTTGTGCAGTTCATAATAAACATGCACACAATCAATCTTGTTTTCTTGCTTGGTGATACCGCATTGAATTGTTTGGTAAGCTACTCTTTTACCGTCTTTCTTGTCGTTAATAGCAACGTGTTTCAATTACTAATTCGTTTAAGTTCCGCTCACAGAGGTTTCCTTGGTTTCGGATTGCGTATTTCATCCTTTGGACATCTTTCTATGTCATTTTCCAATGGGTTGTTCATGCTTGTATATCAATTTGGTAAGCTACTGTCCTTTGTTATCGTGCTTCTAGAGTAAGCAACAATTTTTTTCCTTAGAGTCTCATTTTGATGGGTCTTTTTCTCACAAATATGCATACAGGTGGCCATATCCATTTTTGGACTTGTCTTCCTCATTCTCCCCTCTATGGTAATCCTTCACCTCTTCTTAAATGGTTCATTTTTGACTTAAAGATATTTTAAACTCGTCCACTCAGAAATAATAGTCACGTATACTGGATGTTCGGGAAATAAAATGCTACGTTTTCTAAACCAGATGTAGCTTATAGTAATATTTCGAAATAAACTTCAATTTAAATGTGGGGGTGATTTCCGTCAAAAAAATGTAATGCTGATAAAAATTAGAAAGAACGGAAACAAGAGAGCTTATATTTTTGTAAAATTGGTATGAGAGAACAATTATAGAAAGTATTTTGACGAAATAATGGTGAATTGTATTGCAAGTCTTACTAATAAGAGATTGTAGTGATAACTAATTCCAGACAAGGAAGTAAGTGTTCATATCTAATTTGTGGTGTGCAAATGTTGCTTTGTATATAAAGTTGGTAACGCGTTATGATTGAATGAATTGAATGCACATATTGCACAACATACTGAAAAAAAACATATCTTGGGTGTAAAAATAGAATCTAATTAGCTCAATTTGTGCATGTAGGTATTCTGCAGTGGCAGTAATGCATCTACCATGTTATGGCATCTTCTTCTTGATAATAAAGCTCAAGCATATGATCTTGTCAAGATATTTTCCTCAATCTTACCAATGCTCTCAGTGATCAAGATTTAGAAAATTTGTCGACAATCGAAACCCTAATCTGATAGATTCTATGATTTTGAATAGTTTTTTTTTTTTGATTTGATTTTAAAGGTTAAGGAAAGGTAGAAATTCAGAGCTAACTATAGATATATATGTATACAAATCAAAAAGTTGGCAAGTTTTGTTTGCAGGAATGTGGTGATGATCATGTAAAAACCATTCTCAAAAAGAGGATGGAACAATTGTATTAGCCATTATACTTAGCTTTTGTATAAAGATGGATATACAAAAATGAACATTTTACATGTATTTATATAATATACTTTTATTTTTTATAACTTTGTTATATTCTTGCATGTTACTTTTTCATTTGTGAAGGGTTAAGAAAAAGGTTTTAGAAAAGGACAATTTTTTAAAATTTTTAGGCTGATCTGATGAAGCCTCTATTGGCACGAAGCTAAATAGGCAAGGCATATTGGCAAAGGTCGTCCAATGCTAGGCTTATTACCACAATCTCGTGGCTATAATATGAATCTTACCACTAGATCAAACAACGCACGATGGTAGACTAAGAGAGATGGAGTAACCATATACACTTTTTTTTTTTGGGTGCTAGAAGTGCTAGCAAAATAATGACTCCTACTAAGCAAGTACTCTGTTTTGGCGCGTTAGATTCTGTTACTAGACTTTAGAAGTGCCTGAAACACTGAAACCTTAGGTATGGATCATTGGAAATTGGAAGTTTGGAATTTATTATAGCTAAAGTGGATCAAGTAAAGTAGAATTAGATTCTTTTACTGTTAAAAACCTGTAATTACATTTAAAGTTAAAGGGTTAAGAAGGTGGGAAGTAACCTTTTTTTCTTCATGCAATCATGTTTCCAACTGAAAACCATGAAAATTACAAATCAGAACTCTCATCATTTCAAGTTCTAAGAACTGAAAACAATGAAAATCTTGGCAAATCATCAAGTGGGTGAAAAGTTGGCTTGGCTAAAAGGGGAAAAATCCTAAATTATTTACCCATCAATATGCTTTGATTTTATGAGTGATCAAATTCAAATATTGATCATGTTATTCTTGCGCAATCTAAAACAGCTACGAATATTAAGAATGTGGGAAAATCATTTATCAGATAGCATTATTTAGAAATTATTTTCGAAATACCAATTATACATATCCGTTTTTCCAGTTCTTTCTTCTTTGACGTGTTTATTCATTTACGTATAAGAATATATTTAATCGTATTACAAACCACCAATTTTATAAGTTAAAGTGGGAAGATTAAAAAATAACAAAGGTGAGTAAATGTAAGTCAGGCAAGCAAAGGAATGGTAAATGGGCCACATTTTTGTCTGTAATTTCTGCTTTACTGAACACATAAGTGCATGGAAAAAAAGGTCAAAGATGATGGAGAGCTATGAGCTTTATGAAGTTGTAAGTGGAAGAAAAAGAAAAGAGAAGAAGCATAATATATCATGTTACTATACTGTCAAATAATAATCAACCGACAGCCTTTTGTGCATGGTACATTGAGGCCTTAGGGTTCAAATCTGATTCAGTACACGTTTGAAGTTTTTCTTCTAGAATGTAATGTGGTTATATGGTAACACAGGCACTCCATACAATATATTCCGAACTTATTTTTGTAAGGAGAAAGAACTCTTTCTTGGAGAAGAGCCCGACGAGAATCAAACCTAAGCCTCTTGCCTAGAGTTTGGAAGCTTTGGCTAAGCGCGCTAAGCTTCTTCTCATAATATAGTGTTTTCTATTCGAACTTATTAGTTAAAAGTTTATGATTATATGTTTTGAACTAATAATGTAGCATTTTGGTATAGATAAATAAAAATGAATGAAATGGATCAACTCTTTATTTCCACATGTACCTTCTACCATTCAGAGTTGATAAATTCTTTGGAGAGTATACCATCTGAAACTGAAGTATAACATATTTTCTTATGAGTCATGTAATTTCCTTGTATCTTGTGGCTCCCAAGCATATGTTCTTTGCATCCCATTAAGTTTTTGGTATTTACTATACTTTTAGGTGGTTATAGTCGAAAATTTTTGCCAATAAATTCTAAACATAGTAAAAACGTTATGAATAAAATCGTATTATGTTTGTTTCAATTTGTATTTTTAATAGCTTACACATAACTTCATTTTTTAACGGTAAAAAGAAAGCCTATCCCAAACACGGGTGATCAGAGTTATTCTTTGTATTTGGTGATATTCAACCCTCAGGTCTACCATCTGGAAGTCGAGAACCTAGTCTACCACCTGGAAGTCGAAAACCTAATCAACCGCTCTAACCTCCTATCTCACTTGCACAGCACTATATATGCATTAGATACCCAAAAATATGTGAAAACAACAGCCTAAATGGGGAGAGGGACTAGCACCTAATAATGATACTCCAAGACTTTAATTCAAGATTGTGGTTCCCTGTCACTAATCACTACTACTAGCATTTCAACTTTTTTTTGTTGCACTATAGAGTCGCAATGTAAAAGGTCTTCACTCCATTTTAAAGTTGAGAAGTTCTCTCTTTCTTTTTCCTTAAACATTTTTTTTTATTGTATATGCAAGTAATGAGGAGCTTTGGGTCTTTTGACACTACAGAAAATACTCCCTCCGTCCCAATTTAAGTGCCCCATTTTGACCAAAATGCATTCTATATATAGAGTACTTAAATTGGGACGGAAGTAGTAGTGAAAAGCTTTTTTACTCTTCATTCTCACTCTTTGCAGATTCCCAAGTGACATAATATATAGCATAGATTTACTGTATAGACTATAGAAACTAGAAAGCCCAATATCCTCTTTAGGAGTCTCAAATTTCACTTTCCAAAAATACCCTTTGCACTTTCCCAAAGTTCATAAATTTTTCTACATCAGTAATAAGAAAAAAAAATCATACAATTTCTACCTTTTTTTAGAGGAATTTGTATTTTACTAGAGCAGTTAATCAGTTATTATACGATAATTCGTCGTACGCATTGGGTTTACCTCTTAATTTGTAGTTTTGAAGACTTTACATTTAAAGGTTTTTCTAAATATCAAGAATCTGTAAACTTACATGCTTCATGTTATGACAACACGTCAACAACTATTAGTCAGGTGCATATATTATATACTTCAGGTAATATCATTCATACTTCATGTTTCTTTAGAGAAACTATTAGCAGTGTGTGTAGTGGTTAAAATCACTAATGATTCACATATAGCTCAACCCTATTCAATATAGTGCATCAATCAAGGTAAAGCAAAATGAATAATATTACAACAGAAAAACCCTAGTTTGCTAATTTTAGTTAGCTAAACATGAGATAAGTTACTAAAACATCCATATACACTAATGAGTCCATATTCTAGCTAACTAATAACAGCCAAACACCATACTCATATTGAAGCAGCAAATCTTTGACTCGACACCTCAAGAAATAGACGCAGACTACAAAAACAAAAATTGAAAGGTATGCAACATTTAAGCTCCTACGTTCCTTCTGATGTAATAGCTCAGGGTTTGATCTGTCAAGAGTTCTAGAAATATTCATCGCCCAAAGACGGTAACCACCAAATTAAGCCTAAACAAAGAAGGGGATAGGGGAGAAAAGAGTAATGAAAAGGCAGTTTCTACTAAATCAAGGTTTTACATGCTCTCTAATGAACTCCTCAACCTGCGAGATATCACCTGTCAGGCCAGAAGCTTCAGCAAGGGTTACTCTATTATGACACTGTGAAAATGCAAATGGTTGTCCAGATTCGCCAAGTGAGTGCTCACTTGTAATATCGGCATCTGACATGACAGTTCTCGAAGCCCTCAATTTGTCACTGTGAAATAGAGGAGGCGCGATTAATATACAAGAATTTATCATTTATCACATATAGGACATAGGACATTCATGAATAACACAATTGCCGAATTTTTCTTCATACATTAACCAGGCAATTAATGACTCATGGACGTTATGAGTTGTGAACAGCTTGAGATCCAAACCCCAGGAAATGACAATTGACAAGGAAACATAGACAGTATAATAAAAGTTGTGAAACCTTATATGAGCAATGTTCCTCGCAATCTTCATGTTAATTCAAGCGTCCGTATCGAATCATGACACTTGGACATGGGTAGAGACACTTTGACACTTCAGTTTAGGCTAAAGTCATGGAAAGTTTTCTCAAGTAGCCAGAGGGGCACTAGGACACGTTAACATGAGTATCTGAGTCCGAGTACATAAAATTTGAGGATATATCAGGCATAAATTTGTAGAATCTTCACTCCATTAAGGAAAAGTGATAGACGTGAATGATTCTACAGTGTGGCAAACCAGATACTAAGTGCCTTGAGTAAAACTATATTTTGCTATCCTGTAGGAAGGGGCAAAAATATAAAAATTTGTAGCAACATGAAACAATAGGTTTCTCTAAATAATACTACTTCCTCCGTTTTTTTTTAAATGTGACACTTTCTATATTAGGAAGTTTGGAATTAGTTGTGACACTTCTATTTTGGGCAAATCTTTCTCTCTATCTCTCTCCTAGCACATGGGTCCACTTCTTTTTTTCTCTCTATCTCTTTCCTCTCCAAATATTGCCTAGGAGTCCGTGAAATCAAAAGTGTCACAACTAATAAAAAACGGAGGAAGTAAAAGAAACAGGAAATTGAAGTCTCACATTTCTTTCTCCAATTGCTTACGAATGAAATCCTTTGAATGTGCAGTTACTTTCTCAGTTTTGTTGCAAACAATCAGTAGAGGAATTCTCTTCTTTACAACACTGGTCTTGGTTAGGATATCATACAAGTACCTTAAGACAAAACAAATAAGCAGTCAGAAATCATGTTGAAAAAGAGAAAGGAATGGGAAGCAAAGAATTAGAACGGTAAAAATCAATTACTCAGCGGCTGCCCGGCAGTTAGGCAAGAACTCCAAAGAATCTACAACAAAAACAACACCAGCAGCCTGGGGCATGTACTCATCAAGCTTAGGCCGAAGGCGGGAGTGTCCAGGAACATCAACTAAATGCACCGGTTTGATTTTACCCCTCTATCCATGCAAAAAAATAATAATAGAATAGTTAATATCAAGTTTTACTCACAAGTTTCTTTCCTTAGGAAAGCAGAAAAAAGCTTAAGGTTGGCAGTGTGGCAGACCAAAACAACACATATTAAGTAATTATAAGCAAAATAGAAGCTGTTTGACAAAGTTGCACATGGCTTAATTGCTTAATTTCCGCTCCCAGCTCAGGGAAGCAACATCAACTGAGAATGAGTTATAAATTCATAGAATAACCCTGTACTTTAGATCATTAATAACATAGAATGATAGAACTATAGAAGTTCTAAGCACGTCTCACAGATCACATCACGCTTTCATGCAGCATAATTAGAAGCTGGAATACAGTCGTTAGAAAGAAGAGAGTATATTGTTATATTGTGTTTCTTGCTCTCATTCTCATCATTAATTAAGACGGAAAGTATATATTAGGGCAAAGAGGTTACTAGTATTAAGCCAGATTTATTATTTATAAGCATCAATGAGAGCAGTTCACTGAAAATTTTGAACAGAACTAACAAATTAGTATTAAGCAGAATGAGTTATCTGAAAAGCAATAGAACCTCTGGCACCTGATAATCTATAATTTATCCAGAACTCATATAAGGTTAAAAAAAAACGCATCCTTTTTTATTGGTGTGCAATTCAATGCATTAAAGTACCTTAGTGGTCTCGGAATGCAGCACAAAAGTACCCTCATTCGGGTCCATAGATGTCACAGTTCCTTGATGTGAAGAACCATCTCGAAGCTGACAAACAAGAGAAATCAAAATCATCATTCACATACATAACGTCGACAAAAATTGCTCAAGTCAAATAGAAAGTTCATATACAAAGTTGTCTGACATGAT
Source organism: Patellifolia procumbens (assembly GCA_947645195.1). Lineage (NCBI taxonomy): Eukaryota > Viridiplantae > Streptophyta > Magnoliopsida > Caryophyllales > Amaranthaceae > Patellifolia > Patellifolia procumbens. Next base: position 355,479 of record CANSGD010000187.1, on the reverse strand, counting down.
TGACCAAGAAATCAGGGTCACGAAGAAAGGCCTCGCAAGAGCATTAACTAGGGCGCTAATCGAGTGGAGTTGCACTTGCTCGTAAGCAACTTGTACTCCACGGTCCACGCAGTCAAAGCCCAACTCAAAACTTAAACTCAACTGGAGACCTAAACGACTCGTGTTGAGCAAGAACCAACTCGACACAGTAAACTAGTGAGCAGCTCGATAACTTTGTCATTATATTATTATTACAAAATTATTATTTTTAATTAAAATTGAGTTGTTTTTGGTTATAATATATTGACGACAAGTTAATAACTCACTTAAATTCGCGGAAAAAGAAAACATATGGTTCAGCCAATTTGGGCTTAACAAACCGGGCTTGGGAAATCGAGTCAACAAACGAGTTTAGTTTAACGTGCATGCGTCGAGCAAGAGTATATGGAGTTTAAGAAGTATGAATACGAGTGGAGTCGAGCAGAGTAAATTAAATTTTAGGTCTAGTCGAGCTCTGCTCTCAATCAATTTGTTACATTAGCAGTTAGCACCCTTAGCATTGAAAAATCAAAGAAAGTAGGATAGCCTCACCTGATAAAAAAGAACAGTCTTCCCACTCCCAGTAAGTCCAGCAAGCACAATAGTGTTGGACTTTTTACGTTTGAATAAACGTACTGCCATGAACACACAAAAAGAAGCAAGTTACATATTTGATATTAGACATCAGTTATATTCTCCCATAGATTAATTAAAGAAGAGAACTCCCGTTAAGTCACAGTTATTAAGAAAGATCAAAGAACTGATCTTAACAAACAAAGAAGTCCAGATAAAGAACACCTTTTCACAGTGAGAGCGTGGAACAAGGGATGACTTTAAGAACACACACTCCACTAGAACCAACGGGCAGAGATGAGACATGTAACAGAACAGGTACATTCAGAAACACACAGATCCATAGTACACGAGAAACAGCTGTTAACAATAGATAGAAAATATATGCTTTCAAGTGGTGCTAAAATTCATCCATATTAGAAATCACACTTCACTAGCATAGGGGTGGTCAAGACAAGCCTGCGTTCATTTGGTTATGCAGGCATTCTCAGAATTCTAGCAAGCTTATAAGACTAACAAATTGTACAAAGTATGCCATGAAAGTAAAGAGTAAAACTCTTGTTTCCGTCCTATAATTCCCCAACAACTCAACCATGAAATAAACTAATTATGTGCCTCTTGCCTCCCCTTATGTATCCGGGATAAAAGTTAAAAACCATAATGTGCACGACTAGGAAATCAGCACAAATCCAAAGCTGAAGGAACAAAGAGGCCATTAGCACAAAATATAAGGTATTGCTTGTAGATGAGAAGAACACTAACAAATAAAACAGAAAAAGTTCTAATTTACTTTTCTAATAAGTCGGATAAGCTCAAAAACACATTCAATCTCAAAAACGATGAGAAGGTTCTGTTAGCAATAAGCCATCATCCCTCTACCCAGTTCTTTGAAAATTCTTCACAAAGACAGATAAATGGAAACTAAGTCAAGAACTACAGCCTGCCAGATTACAATTACAATGCACCAACTATATAATCTAGATAAATTACCCTTTCCTGTCATTTAGTTTTTTCAGCTCTCTCTTTACATACAGGGTATGATTCCTCGAAATATAACAAGTAAAATAAAAATAGATATATGAAAGTAGCCCTAGAAAATGTGAATATACACTGAAAAGCAATGTTACAATAACATGATAGGATAAAGAACTTACCAAGCAATGAAAAAAGTATTGTCACAACTATAACAGCAGCTGCAATATACAGTTGGATATCTGGGCTCTCTTTAATTTTCTGCTTTATATCTGGTATATCTTTAAATTTCAGCTTTGCTTGGATAAGAAGTTCCTGTGATACACTCTTCCCTTGCTCGAACACATCAAGCAGTTTGCCCTTCCACTGTTCCATGTCGTCCATTTTGAAATTCATTGAACTGTAAAATGAGAGGGGATAGGAACATCAGTGTGCATGGCCTACAGGGGATGATTATCAATAATAAGAAAGAACGAATACCACTATAACACAGTCCATAATCATACATTCATTCAGATGGACACTATGAAGTCCTCAAAAAGCCAAAACATAGTGGCATATATATGTAAACTTGGAAGATCACAAATCGAAGATAACTAATCAGCCATAAAAAATAAAAACAATTTCCACGCCCATGATGCAACATATATCAAACAAAAGGTAGTATCAACAAGTTTTGGTTCATCATAAAATATTCATAACCCATTTGCCAGTGCACACCCAAACACCCCTCAAGGATTCAATAACCCGTGTTGAAATAAAAATTTGGAAACTGCACCTACTTTCAAAGATTTGAAAGAAGTAGATATAAAAAGCACTAAATTCCAACGTTGAATAGTTCAAAACTTCCAATACAAAAACTATGATCAATTTGTAAATCTCCATAGTTTAGAGCATCTCTGTTCTCTAATGGTAAGCAACATTCTCATCCAGCTTGACATGCAACATCAGGTTTTCAAGCAACAACACTTTCAAGCTACATATAGCTTGAGTGGGTCCCACATATAATACTCTACCATATACAAAGAAAGTTGTTGTGAGTAACCAAGACCTCACACATTTATACCCCAACTTGTGAAAAATAACAATTGAATCTACGCATAACCAATTCCTTATTGTTCGCGACCACAGACACTCCCTGTTGGGGGAATGGCTTTTCTTCAGCCAATTTGCTTGTTACTTGTTAGGGCTAGTTGGCTTTACCAAGATAAATCCTCATTTTTCCTCCAATGATCAAGCAACTAGCTTGAAAGTGTTTTATAATGCAATAAAGTCCTCACGGGCAACCTTTGTAGTCACACTTACCAGACAAAGTCGGTGGGAGGGAATGAGAAACCAATCCCCATAAAAATATAATGATGATACCTAAGAGTCTGATCTCCCACCTTATTTTCAGTTCAATTCAGTTCAGCTTAATACTATATTTTTCTCACATTTTACTATTTCTTTCGGTTTAGTTACTTTTAGTTCGCTTCAGCTGTTTTCAGCCAAAAAGAAAAGAACATGCCCTAATTCCAACAAATTATCCAACGATATTGTACTTACAACTCAAAGAGTTCAACTAATGGTAAAGATAGAATTCAACGTCTAACAATTTAGCTCAATCGAAAAGAAAGGGCTCGTCAATTAAAACAAATACACAATCCCAGAATCCTTTCAACACAAACCCAAAAGACCAATTAAGATCTAAAATCACTGATTGTCACTAGCAATTGCGAAAATACTTCTGAAACCCTAATCTCTGGTTTAACAAAGTAAGAACACCGGGCGGATAAAACCAAATTGCCAATATACATGGGTACATACCTTCCACAACAATTATGAAAAAACTATTTCCCTCATTAACGACGAAATGAAGAAGAAACTGATACTTCCGAATTCGAGCAAACCTCAGATTATTCAAAAAGCTACAGAATTCAGCAACCTAACCTTACACAAGTCAATTCCCTTCTCTCTCTCTCTCCTTTGACTTTCTAGGGTGCTTAAAAACACCATTATAGTACCGTAATCAATGTGTAAAATCCCTAAACTACCCCCAAGCGTAAACCCAACCTAACCCTACTTCTCTCTCCATTGCATGCATCAGTTCAAATCACTTCAAATTAGCAAATTAAAAAGAAGTAACAATGAAATCTTAACAATGGAGAATTACAGTACAATCATCATCAAATTGAGTATTAATCTACTGATTAACTGATTCAAAATTTCAATTAGTATAATTACTGAAAAATGGCAAAAAAAATAGATGTAAATTTTGAAAGCATTTACCAAACGAGTCGACAATCCGCAGCGGTGGCGTCGTGCGCGGCCGGAGAAGTCGCCGGAAGCGGTGGCGGCGGTGGCGGCGGCGGTGGAGGTCGCCGGAGAGAGATCTCAGTAGCGTGGAGAGAGAGAAAAGAGGGTATAATTTGAGTGTTGCTTGTATGAAATAAACTTAAGACTTGAATTTAAGTTGGTCCAAAGAAGGAGGGTATAGTTTTTTTTTTGTGTTTTCTTGTGGTCGGGTTTGGTGCTTAGCGGATAGTTTATGTTATGAATTGATTATAACTTGTCGAGTTGTTGCAGAAGTATTTAAGTGTTTGGTAAATTAACTATAATTGGTAGTTGTTTGTTTTTTGAACTAAAATGACATGATAAGATTGAATTCGAATCCTCGCTTTGAAGATGTTCTTATTAGGAGTTTTTCTAAAATCAGCTTATTCTTTTCAATCCGCTCATGAAATCTATTGGCCCCGTTTGGTTATCAAGTGTTTTGGGCAAGAAAGAGAAGATTCAAAGGATTTAACAGTAAATGACAGACGAGTAAAATTTGATAAGTTAAACACGCATCCGTCTCAGTTAGGGCAGCAATGGGTATATGTTTGGTAGGTATGGGTATAAAAAGTTATACTCGCTATTTTGTTAGTGGGTATACGGTGGGTACGAGGGCATACCCACCCTATATCAACTTGTCCCACATCTCTCGTATAATAGCTACCATTAATCTATTATCATTCCAAAAATCAGCCCAAGGCTATGACTTTTATTAGGCTATTTGGCCAAAGGGCTTATCAAATGACATCAAAAATCATAATTTTTACCAAGTAGATAGGAAGTAATTTTTCATGGTTTGATTGATAAAACTTGACATGATGGGTATACCCACTTACCCAAATCCCAATTAAGTAGTGAGAATGGAGATGGTTTGAGGGATATACCTACGTAGATAGGCGTGGATATGAGACTTATACCCACCAATTCATAAAGAGGCAGGTATCAAATGTGGAATTAAATTTTGTAAGTAATAATTCATTTACCCTTAATGAAAAGGAAAGATGTGGAGAATTAATAGAGGTATCTAAGTAAAATAACCATTTAATCCCTACCTATTCCAAATGCATACCAAATAAGGTATAAACATTATATCATCCCTATCCCACGCATCATTTTCCACTCCCTATCCACCCTGTAGTCCCCAAAATGTCATTCCCACACGTGCTCAGTGGATTTATTTCCCATCTTTCCGAACGTCCTCCGAAATTCTCATTGGGCCTAGTTGGTGTTTAGTTAGGTTCAAGCTCGGGGCCAAGCCTAACTGTATACTGAGATAGGGCTAGCACAGCCAAAGTCCTTGTATGTTATATCTACATTAAACAAGATTAAGACAAAAGGTTAAAATTCATTTATACTTGCAAGTTACAACACAATTATGCTTCTAATGACACTTAAGGAATGAGATTGACAATGATGAGTAATTGAGTATCAATACAACACTCTCTGCTCTTTCCTTTCTAAACTCTCAGCTTATTACAACACAATTTTTATACAAAAGAATGGCCAAAAATGGTGTTGTCATCTATATACTACAAATAAATAGATGGAGATATGGTACATTTACAAGGGGATCATAGTGAGTTACTCGGCAAAGATCCCATCAAGATCACATTATCATTTTCTTTACGCCCCTTCTCGAGACTTGGAAATGAGAACAAACCCGTAAGGAATCCCGATGATGATCGTGAAACAGATTTCTTCACCGAAAAAGACGAAGATCCAGCAGCATTTGCAAGCTTCAAATTACTCTTAGATTCATTGGCGTCAACCCTTTTAAGGACTGCTCCACATGGGCACTCCAGGAGTTTGTTGAAGCAATGCTTGTGGAAGACTGATTTACAAGATTTGCACCTCTGAATCTCGTCCTCCTACAACGAAATAGAATGACTAGCAACTGTAAGCACATCTTGTAATCCGACAGAAAAATGCCCGACAACAGGAATAGACAAGTGTAATACACAAATTTTTTGATAGCTCTATAATATTGCATTTGTTGAAATGGATGATATTTGACTTCTTCGCCATCTATGTACAGACCTTGACCAGAGTTTTTTTTTAAATAACATATTAAAAGAACATGTTCGTATGTATAATATTGTTGGAACTTTCTCCATGTTTATTTTCGAAATACCACCTTCCATAAATTTCACTAATGGATAACTAAACAATATGGTCAAAGTTGTGTGTTGGAGAGGTGATACTCTGATAGTTAAAGTGTTACCATTGCAAAAAAAAAAAACACGGAGAAAATAGGTATCACTAAGGACATGTTGGGCAGAATTTCAGTCGAAACATGATACTCAGAAAGAAGTATGATTCAACGTTAAAAATATGGAATGAAAGAACTGACATGGAGTCTGGTAGAGCACAAGTTGGGTACCAACGTATTTAGTTAGTAGGTCTAGTTTTTTATGCAACCAAAAACACAATCAGTCCGTTGGAAAGGTCCTTCAGAAAGAAGTAACAACTGACGAAAACATAGCCATTCCCACCAAGAAGATAGCTTATAGCCCGTATATGTCATGATCTTATCAACACATCCATTAATTCAGACTTCTATTCATTTGCATTGCCAAAAGATATGAGGTATATGCATTTCCAATCCCACCAAGAAGATAGCTTATAGCCCGTATATGTCATGATCTTATCAACACATCCATTAATTCAGACTTTTATCAACATAGCCCGTATATGTCATGATCTTATCAACACATCCATTAATTCAGATTTTTATCAACATAGCCATTCCCACCAAGAAGATAGCTTATAGCCCGTATATGTCATGATCTTATCAACACATCCATTAATTCAGACTTCTATTCATTTGCATTGCCAAAAGATATGAGGTATATGCATTTCCAATCCTTGCTCAATTGAGATGACAACGACGGAGTAGACCTTATAAACAAGTTTGTCAGCTTAGGTTAGCTAAGGGTAGATATTTAGATTCTAGTCATTTGCAAGCCCATAAATTTTCGGTTTTGAGTTGCCTGAACAATTTGGTTTTGGGTTGATCCAATAGGTCAATAATGAGTTTATCTCTCTAACTTGCTAGATTATTGAATTTTTCTTCTACCTGTTTAAATTTATTTTTCGAGACCAAAAAAACAAGATGAAAACTATTAGTAAACTTGAATTTTGTAAAATTGTTTTCACTATCACTAACATGTCTTCTGGTTTTAACAATTACCAACCTATCGGACAAATGAAAGCACCATTACCAACAGATCAATCCAGAACAGCCAAACAGGGCAAGTCTGATTAACAAATATTTAGATGTCAAGTCTGATTAACATATAAGTATATGTTTATACCTGAAAAGGAAAGATAAGAGAGGAAGGATTATCACAAGCCTGTCGAGCACCACAAGGTATGCCATTGTCACAGCACTCGAGACACAGCTCTGTAATGTGCTCCTGGATTTTCTTCAAAACAGCTTCAAGAATCGCTGGCAGTGCTACATAAGTGCAAAGTCAGATGTATAAGCTCATGAAGGCATGCATGGAGAATAGTAACGCAAAATAAATATATCACAGCATACTAGCATAGAACTACTCGCTATCATTTACACCACAATATAAACAATTGAAAGTGAAAGAATATAAGAAAGGGGATCGGAATTTAAACAGAAAATTTTGTTAAATAGCTCAGTTTTCAATCATCTGCGATAAACTGCAGCATATAAGCTTAAGTGTCATTTCCTAATATCAAAGGACTCTTTCTTTAATAAAAATAAAAACTAAAGCTGTGGCATAGATGTTGGAAACACTAAGGCTTGGTCGATATTAAGATTATAGGAAAAGCAAATCTCATAGATGTTCATACAAAACAATAATCAGAGCCTCGAATGAAGGTAGGATTATCTATCCCCAAACATAAGTTAACGTGGTAGCAAATTTTACGAAGTTAAAAGAACATAAACCAGAGATGCATGCATGAATACTATAAACTCGTATGAAATGGAGAGTCTTGAGAGGTTCACACGCATATTTAATCACCACAAAGTAAACACAGAAGATGGAACCAGAATCTCAATGTTGATTAATCAGGCTCATATGATTGTACAAAGTCAAACTTAGCGAAAATACCAATGCTGAATGCTAGGAATATCCAAATTTCCCAGGAGTACTTCCAAAGAGATTTGTATACCAGATGTTAAACATTCTGACTTTCTGAGTGTCATACAAGAATACTCACTTCAAGAATTCAAGATGGCTGGTAAAACCATTACCGAAAATGCTGAAGCTTTGATGCAACCCTAATCTTAATGGCAAATAATATAAATGCTAGTCATGTAATACAAGCTTCACACTTGATGTCAGGAATCCATCTTATTTGCATTACAATTAGATGTGCAGACTAATAACCCTTATGAAACTCCAAATAACAAGAACTATGGCGGGAGAGACAGAGACCTACACAAAATTTTCACACTGAAGGACAAAGACAGAAGATGTTGCATGGTTATCCCATAGCCTCAGGCAATTCACAGCAACTGTATAATGCAAGTTTTAACAATTTGGAAAGCACTCCATGACAATGTTCATTAGTGGGGCATTGTTTTTTTCTATTTGGGGGATTACCTGCAAATGCTCCTTTGGAGAGATCAATAAGGTCCCTTAGTGCAAAAAAGTCATTTGCTTCAAGAAGATATTTCCGATATCCAAGCCTTCGGTAGATAGACCTACGAAAAGAGCAGCGGATGTATGGAAGCATTGCCCCAATTTTTCGCCTCACACCCACAACATGAAGCAGTGCAAGGACACGAGAGAAAAGGAAAGGATTTGCTGCACTCACACAGAGCATAGGCTGCCAAATGAGGAAAGACAACATCAAATAGGACATATGTGAGTAAATAAATTAAAATGTCAAACTGCAAACTAGCAGCAGACAGACAACAAGTACTAATGACAACAAATACAAGCACATGCCAGAGCTCTATTTCAACTTCCGAGTTAAAATACAGCAAGGAATTTGGCACAAAAGACTCAAAATTATCAACAAGCGAAAGCAAGTTGAGCAGTAGCGAGGGTGGAAGGTGAAGAAAACTTGTTGAAGTAGTTGATAGAAACTCCTTAGAACAGGCTCCAAATGCCCTAAAGAGCAGAGGATTCCATTGGCCATAGATATGTTAAACTTAAAGCATGTAGACTAGTGTAAACTTGACAATCCAATCAAGCACACGCAGTATGATCCTGGTTTTTCTCCAGCAGATTTTAAAATCCAATTCGCACCCTTAAACTTTTAAACAATAGGGTTTGGCTTAAATATTATGGCAAAAATATAGGTTGGAAATTGCATGTGAAAAAAAGAATTTCGTACATCCACGCATTAAGGAGGAACATGAAGGGCAGAGGGAGTCATACATATCAGCTTATGTTTCTTATCCCACATCTCTGTCTCTATAGTTTCTGATCCACGATCTAAAAGGATTGGCGCCATATAAATGTATAATTTTTAGTTCGATTCACTGGAGCTAATTTTTTTTTTAATACTACTATGAACTGTATCGAATAACTAATTCACTTCAAGAGACTCATCAGAAATTTAGAAAGGGTAACGTTGATGATGATGATGAAGTTGATATTGATATTGAAATGTATTACAAAGTCAACTAACCTTGTCAATAATCGAATCCAGGTACGACTTGGCCATTTGGGAAACTGGGTAAGGAGTAAAATCCCAGTTATGTAAAACTCTGGCAGGCAGAACTGCGGTTTCGTTTGTATGACATGAAGAACAAAACAGCTGACCAGTATATTCACAAGATCGTGGTTTACCCCAACCAAAGGTCTGTACAATTTCTAGCATGCGAGTCTTACCATTGTCAAATTGTATATGGCAACCAGCACATCTATAATGTTGTGTATCTAGAAGCTCTTTCACAGACTTGTGGGATCGGATATCAACTATCAGGGATATTGTTTTACCTAAACTAGGATGTGCATCCACATTAGATTGATGCATTGAAGCATTTGACTGAGAAGAACTCAGAAGCGCTTCTGGCGGGGAGAGAAACGAAATCAGGGCACTTGGAGGACTGGAACAATATTGGGACTGGAGAATGGAAGATAAGCATTCTTGGATAAGAGTACTTCTCTCTGCAATGACAGCTGGAGAAGTGTTACCAAAGAATTTTCTAGATTCTTTGTCAACAGAAGACCAGGAAGGAGGAAGAATCCATTCGCGAGCAGCAAAAGATGTTTTTAACTGATGATAAAGTGCATAAAAGTCTCGATACCGGCGCTCAACCTCCCACTGATTCTTGCCACTCCTCACGCGTATTACGTATACAGTGTATTCCTTAACTCCAACCAGTCTTTCACTAAGTGGGATATTTCCCTTTCTCTGCTTTGCGCCAACCACTTCAATTTCATCAATCCTTAGAGGATTATTATACAAGGGGTTTCTATCATCGAAACCAGAAGTACAAGCAGTGGAGTCACCATCTCTTAAAGGTGACGACTGCTCGGATTGGAAGCTAATATACCTTTGCTTCAACCTCGTAGAGGAATCACACGATTCTAACAAAATCTCTTCCATATCAAGTACTAATTCATCATGAAATGCATCCATCTCGAAATCTTTGCCCTACAAAACGATACCATTTAGAAGTCTAGAAATCAGCATCACAAAAGAGATAAGGCCAAAATGTTCTTTTTTTTGTTAGAGCAGAAATACAAGATATATATTGCTTAAACTATCATCACATGAAGCATACCAAATGTTAGATAAATGGAATTATAGGAGAAGAATATTAAACATACTGCGAATCCGATGACTCCTAAGACCAACAAACCCCCATCCCAAACAGGAATACATTAGAGAGAAAGACAAAAGAAAGGGGGCATGCATAACTCGTCATGGATCATTACTCCACTTGAGTTATCTAGATTACCTAATAACCTTATTCAACAGATTAATTACACCAATTTCCATGAGACCAACTAACTTAGGGTCCATTCTCTTCACCTTAGTTTCCATGAACTTGTTGAAACTTATTGGAACTTGTTGAAGCTTGATTTATAAGGAGTTCAAACTTATTGGGAATTATCTAAACTTAGAGTTTTATATATATATATATATAATATGCCAAGTCACCAGCAAAATGCCACATGTTGACTTGCAGCATCTCAATTAGATAGTACATAGAGTTTATCGTGTGTGTTAAGCACAAACTCAACAGCAAAGCCAAGTAATAAGCAAAATGCATCTGGTTCAGTAATTGGCATATGTACCAGAGGAATACATCACTCAATCTTTAAGCGATTAAAGAATGAGCAAGCAAAGTAGCAAGTATAAATAAGGAAAAGTCTCACTGCCTATGGATCAAAACTGTTCCTGAATGATCCCCAAGTCAGATGAAGCGTCCAAAGATAAATTGAAATTCCGGAATTGAAATATGGAGTTGGATTTTTCTACCCCGTTTATCACTCAAAAAGTTGAGTAAAATAAGTCTCACTTCAATTAGCATTCACGAGTCTATTAGTCCACACATCTAATAATGATAGCTCAAGTTCCCAGGATCATGATGAGTACTAGAAAATGATTCTCCACATTCAAGAGGATGGAGCTCTTTTCTTTTCTTTCTTTTTAGGAGAGCGAGAGGGTAATAGAAGATATATTGCCAGTTTGTGACAGTATTACAATAGATCCCAACATTAAATTGCTTCATCTGGCAGGAGTTATACTGTGCATTTAAGGACCATACTAACACTACTTCGATTAAACAAGACAGTAAATTACGTGCATACAACATGATATGATCGGAAAAGCATCTCCTACATACTTCTGTAGTGTCAGAATATTTTGGGAAACAGAGAGCTCAAAGGACAGCAAACAATACATGATTCTGTAAACAAACATGTGTTATCAATTTCCTAAATTCTCAACCAGCTGAAAGTATGCTAAATTTGTAAGAATCCCCTGAAACCATCTCAATTGTTCACGTCTATAACTTTTATACACAAAAGGTATGCACCAAAGATTTCCGCGAAGAGTTAAAAATAAATAAAAACGCTCATAATAAGCAAACATAGCAATCAACACCTCCACTATTCATCAATACGCAGCTAGGTCAAGCTAAAACAAACTTCAGACTAGCGGTATCTTTATCTCCTATAAAATTGACTTACCTTGCTGCTTGTCATCTGATCTCCGCATTGATTTGAGCCACCATGAATCTTCTCCTCTTCACTCTCAGCCCATGTTGAGGTTGAGCTTGACACATATTTCTCAGGATCATTTACTTGGGCACCTTGAAGGACATTGACTCTCAGATCTCTGTGAACGTCCACTGAAGAATTAGAGGCATCATCTGCCACTATATCAGGCAGAGTATCTCCGCCAAGTTGCAGAGCTGGGTAGTCATGATAGCCACTTGCTAATTCACTAGTTGTATCCGAATCCTTTCTTTCCTTTTCGCTTGTAGTGGAGCCAATCTCTGCCACAACATGCACTGGAGGACATGGCTTTTGGAATACATCATATACGGAACAACTTGCAAGACCATCCAATTCATCATCACTGGTAGCCTGTTTGCACCTTCCTGAAACGTTCCCAGTAACGTCCGTAGCCCCTGCTTCCACATATTTTGAGGTGTGAATTTTGGTGGTTGAACAACTAAGAGAATGTTCCAACGATTTATCAACTCCTAGGAGATCATCCCTTTCTGTAGTAACATCCCTTTCATTCCTTTCTTCCTCATGCCAATCAAAATTACTGTTGGAAATAGACCTTGTCAAAGCCAAATCTGGAGAATTAATTTCATTTTCACAACTTGATTGTTGCCGCAACCAAATATCATTAGGAAGCGGCTCCGAATTTCCCAATCTATCCAACTCAAAGTCTTCCCAATCATTAGTTCCAAAAGCCACAGATGAATTCATAAGCAGCGAATTCCCACATCTTCCATCTTCATGATGATACTCCCCTGCATTCTTGACATAATATGCACTAGGCTGAGATCCATCATCAGACCCATAGTTAAACATCGAATCCTCACCCTCCGAGTGATCATACCTCGAAGACGTTTCATCCATCTCTCTACATCTCTCGTCCTCCAATTCATCTGCATGATTCAAGTCCAACAAATTCTCAGCAGCACTTCTAGCAGCAGCAGCTCCTTGCAATAACACATTCTCCACATTTTTCAAAAGTACAGTCAAATCTTCCTTCTTCCCAACCTCCCCATCGAAAACCTTACCCCCTTTACTCCCTAACACTCCCATCTCATTACACCTTGATGAGGAACTCTCTTCATTATCTACACCTTCCATCTTCCCCTCATCTTTCGACTCGCAAAATACATCATTCGGACTATCCCTATCCCCGAATCCAGGTTCCCCCGATAACATAGACCGCGATTTCCCCTCAAACTTCCTCGAAACCCTACCACCACCCAAACTAAAACCCTCCAAACTCTTCAATGACCCAAAATCAGAATCCCCATCATTCAAAAAACCCATTGAACTACACACACTAGGCGTACCCATCATCGAATTCGCGCTACAATACCGATCAAAGTCCGATTCCTCACACGACGAATACTGTGATGAAACTGGGGATAACCCATCCTCATCCCCACCATCTAATTGATCTAGAGAGGTGAATTCCTCATTGTTAAGTCCCCTCTCCATTTTTTCTTCAGGTTTCATTCAATTAACATCAAAACACACAAAATTCAGAAGTTTTAATCTATACCCTGATTCTAAAAATTGAAACTTTCTTGTTTCTAACTATGTTATGTTACTAATATAGCAATTTTGATGATGACCCAGATACTCAAATCTATGTATTGTTGCAAAATAATGGAATTTAAAAGATGGGTTTTGTTGTATTACCTGAATTATGTAGAGATAGGAAGAGAACCTGGATATGCAATTGACATTCGAGGGAGCAAGAAACTGAGTGATGAGGGTGAGAATTTGGTTAAGTAGTTTGATTTCAGTTTTGTTTTGTGTTTAAAACATGAAAAGTGAGCTTACTTTTGTTATGGCACGTCTTCACCGTCCATATGATAAGTCATAACTCATAAGTTTGTTTTTCTATTATCGGTAGGAAAAGGTTTGATTTCGCAACTAGTATTAGGCTTCGATGGTGTTCTGAGATTATAATACTTCCTCCGTTTTTATTTAAATGTGACACTTTTAGATTCACGGACTCGTAATTTTTGGGAAGGAAAGAAATAGAGAGAAAAAAATTAGGGGACCCATGTAAGAGGAGAGAGATAGAGAGAGTTTATTGACCAAAAAAGAAAGTGTCACATTTAATTTAAAACTTCCTTAAATAGAAAGTGTCACATTTAAAAAAAACGGAGGAAGTACATTTGTCTGTTTTTTTAATAATTATACTTTTTTCACGTTTGTCAAAGAAACGATTTAAGGGTGTAAACGATTAACATCTTTGATGAAATTTTAACACAAGCAAGAATGAGACTCTATATTACTTGTGTTAAAATTTCATCGAAAAATTTAATCATTTACACACTTAAATCGCTTCCTTGAAAAACGTGAAAAAAGAAGTGTAATCATTAAAAAAATGGAGGAAGTACTTATAGTTTTTTTTTAGTATGAAGATGATTAATATAGATTTGAAAAGTTTCAACTTAACTAGACATTGTTGATCAATTTCATAACGAGGGGTGTCATGTTATGACCCGAACCGAGACCGAATCTGGTGTTGCTCCGCTCAGCTTTTCACAATTTAACTCAAACTTGAGCCTGAGTCTCAAGCCTTTTTGAGCCTAAATTTTCTAAGTCTTTTTACCTTAAACCTCAACTTGTATTTAAATTTTATCCCATAATATCTTCTAAAAGTAATTTTAACTACTTCCTTTTGAGTTCTTAAAGTATTGTACAAACTTGGAGTTTAAAATTTTGTTCGAACTCAGCTAGTTTAGCAAATCTCATATTTGAGCTCCAATTGAGTTGAACTCGTAAACAAACTGAAAAATAGTATAATTTATTTAAAATATTGATAAAAAAGAATTCATATAAAATAATAATTGAACGATTTATATGTTGATGTTGTCAAAATTGTCCAACATGTCCCTAAAGTATCCACGCAAAGTAAAACCTTCCTTTTCATGCTCATCTATTTTTTATCAGTTCTTATTTGGTTCGCAAATCTTTTTCTTGAATATTAAACTAGGTTGTTCATGAACATATACATAAAATAGGTGCTCATGAACATATATAAATGAATATTTTAATGAACATATACGAGTTTGTTCATGGACATATATAAATGAGTTGTTCGTGAGCATAAATAAATGAGTATTAGTATGTTAATGATCAACGTCATTTATAAACCGAGTTTCAAATTTTGTTCAAACTCAGTTCATTTGATTAAATAAACGAACTTTTAACTAAGCTCGAGTCCGAGCTATTAACCAAGAGTATCGACTCGTTTATAATCCTATAATGAGTACTGCTTTACCTACTCCGTGCCCTCAAATAGTCCATTTTCCTTGTCTAGGTGTTAGCCGACGCGCCACAAAGGCTTTCGAATTATATATGATTTAGGATAGGATTGCCTTTGGTTTAAGACTTGAACTCTACACTTTTCAGGATTCGGCCGGCCCATAAGAAATTGCGTCAAAAGGGGTAATGAAGTTGTATGGCCCAAAATTGGATCAAACCACTTTGATTTCCCTTTTCTTTGAAGGTTGTGATGCATTATTATGGACAGTCGAGATTTTAGAATGAAGCTCTTCCAAGATAATAGTACTAGTTACTAAGTGTGTTTATTTTAGTACTAAAACAAAGTGATTACTGTATTAAAGAACAAAGATTCTTTGGCATACTATGACACATGGAATAAAGTCATTTCTCTACTATCCCAAGCAAAGTATCTATAGTAACTAATTGAATAAACTCACTCCAAATCATCTTCATTTTGCCATCTCCACAATCTTGCATTTCCCATTCAACTCTCTCAAAGTAACAAACAATGCATCATACACTATCTATCCCACTCTTTGCACTATTAATCCCTTCATTATTACTTCCTTTTGGTTCATGTTATAACCATAGTAACTCATGTAGATCCTATTGTGGCAACATATCTATCGATTACCCGTTCGGCCTCACTTACGGGTGTGGACACCCTGGTTATCGGGATCTTCTATATTGCATTAACAATATTCTTATGTTTCATATAGCTTCAGGGTCATACCGAGTTTTAGATATTGATTATACCTTCCACGCCCTTACGTTGCATGACCCCCACTTGTCGACATGCAACTCGATCGTGCTTGGGTCTCGTGGAAATGGGTTTGTGGTCGAGCCTTGGCGGGCCTCGTACTTGACTCCAGCACCCGATAATGCATTTTTGCTAATCGGGTGCTCAGCTAAATCTTCGCTTTTCCAAGGACTTCCTTCCAAGCACTCGTCTTGTAGAAATATTTCGGGTTTAAGTTGTGAAGACTATTATAGGTGTCCGGCTTGGGGGTTTATTGGGCCGTCTGATATCGGGCTTGTGTATGGATCAGGCCCACCAGAATGTTGTGCGGTGGGCTTTGAGGAATTTGGGCCTAAGCAAGGTATAAATCTTACCAAGTTGGACTGCCAAGGGTATAGTAGTGCTTATAACTTGGCCCCTTTAAGAGTTGATGGGCCACATGAGTGGTCTTATGGCATACGTGTGAAGTATTCAGTCCAAGGGCATGATGAGTTTTGTAAATCGTGTGAGGCTACTCGTGGCACGTGTGGGTACAAGGGTGATAATGGTAGTGAAATAACAGAGTTGTGCTTTTGTGGGACTTGGAATTCTACATCAAATTGTGACTCAAATTCAGGTGAGTAAAACAATTTCGATTGTTATCTCTGTCTTTTTTTAATCTAAATTGTTTGATTTTTACATTTGTCGATACTTATTTGTACAAAATTTTGACCAATAATAAATTTTAATCGTTGATGAGTAAATATCATGAAAAAGATATAAAAATCTAAAATTATCTCTTAAACAGATGTTTTTCTTTCTTAACAATATGTGTCCAAAATATGATAGATAATGATTGCGTTATTATAGATTGAAATAAAGGTATATTAAGTGCTTGCATTATAACTAGAGAGAAATCATTAGTAGTTGCACCACCAATTGGTTTATCAACAAATTGGATTAAATGAATAGCTATATACAAAAATAAGAGATTAATCTATAATCTCCCAAACAATTTAATGTATACATGATACATCAATTGTAGTATAATGCAAAGAAGTTTTTA
Organism: Patellifolia procumbens; assembly: GCA_947645195.1. Lineage (NCBI taxonomy): Eukaryota > Viridiplantae > Streptophyta > Magnoliopsida > Caryophyllales > Amaranthaceae > Patellifolia > Patellifolia procumbens. The sequence continues at coordinate 338,375 of CANSGD010000187.1, read as the reverse complement.
TAGGTTGCTAGGATAATTGCCATACTATATCGGAATTTCCAGGTGTTAACTCGATGCAACTGCATAGATAGGGCCCCTTTAGTACTTAGAAGTGAGGAGAAAGAATAAGTGAAATCCTCATTTCTAAAGTGTCTCTAGTGAAGTTTGATCTTATAAACTCATGTTTGGTATGTTGCAAAGAGATAAACAAATCTTTAACTAATATACATAAAAAGAACAATCTATATGAAAAATCATTATAATAAACTAGGAGTATTTTTTTTTGCAGTTGAATCAATGGTAGCAGAAAGTGCTTCTTCAAGGACCTCACTGGATGCCATACTTATCATAGGTATACTTCTTCTCAAAAGCTTTTGATTATCACACCCCTCTTTGGTTCACCTCATCGTTTTCTAAACTAAACTTACTTTTACTAAATTCATACTTACTTTTTTTTAATCGAAACTAAATGATTCTAAAGTGAATGTATTTTTACTGAACCAAACTTATTTTTATTAATTGAACTTACTTTAACCATTTTCCTACTGCAGCAACAAGTATTTTTAGCGATTTCCTATTGTGTGTGTTATGTCTTTACAGCTACTAGTTTTTACTAAACTGTATTTATTTGCTCAACTAAACAAATTTTACTTAACTATGATTTTTTTGACCGAAATGAACTAATTTATAGAATTGAACTTATTTGAAGTGAAGTAACACATGAGATACATACGATTATAATAATGAAATGTGGAGTACATAGCAATATTTGGTTCATTATTCTCCTTTTAGGTTTATATTTTTGACTAATCAATCAATTAATCTCTCAAATCTTTGCAGGATTTCTTCTTATTACACTTTTTATGAAGAAAGGTTGAAATCAAGTGCAAATTTAAATTCCTACTTCAATCGTTTCTTTATACACGGCCGTGTGCATGTTCAAGGCCGAAAAACGTGAGCTATAGATATGTGAGTGAGAGTTGCTTTGACTTTTCGAGAATTAAGGCACTCTCATGAAACTTGTGTACAATTTTTGGCTAGGAAATGACATACTCGTGTAGATAAACAAAATGCATGCAAGTGGTGATCCTTTGTGATTGAATGTCAAGAAACAAATGCAATAGTTTAAATTATGAATATGTAATTATATTACTGTTTTTCAAAGTAACCTATGAAGTTTAGAAAAGGTTTTAATGAATATATATTGTCTTCAGTGGGGGATCTACATTGAGGTAAGCGGTGACTCTCGACACTCGACACTCTGAAATTGAATAAAAAGGCTTTACTTAAATATAAAAGATATGTTGATTACTAATATGCAACTGTAATTGCTTAATTTATTGATCTATAAGTGACATCCCAAAACTAAATTTCTGGGTTAGCCATTAAATACCTTAAACTAATAGGGTGTGAATTGATGTGTTTACATTTTTTAGTATAGACTTATATACTAATCATGTACTTATATTTTTTAATATTATTTTTTGTGTGTGAGCCACATCATGCACCTATATATGGCTTGTTTTATATAATCTTATTATATACACTAGAAAATCATTTAAGTTTAATTTTTTATAATCATGTCAGATACATTTCTATATAAGTGAAGCATTCATCTCAAATTAATTGCATTATTTGATTTATTATAACATCCTAGTTGATTTCTTATGTCATTATTTGATTTATTTAATATTTAATTATTAATATCCTTAGTTGTGAAATGAGAATATAATAAAAAATTATATTTGATAGGTTTTTGAAAATTGTTCAACAAGACTCCATGTGATAAAGTTTATTAAATATTAGTATTTGTTTGATAATCTTTAATGAAGTTAGTGTGAGAACTTATGTTCCATGGTTTAAAAGCACAACTAATCACCTTATTAGATCTATTACCAGCCTAAATATCGTGTCGTTTTTACTTTCAGTTGTCTTTTTAAAAAATCTCGTAGATTATCCCCTTCTCTCCACTCCACTGCACCCCACCATATCACCACACTTTACCCTCATCCTCTATTCTCACTCCTAAACTATTAACACGACCACTACGTCCACCATAACTCTTCAAATTTAATATATTTGAATTGGTTGAGAAGAATTTTATTCTAGTAATTCTACTACAATCAAGAGATATCAGTGGTCTTTTGTGAACATATTATGTCTGTTTTTTCATTTTCTTTTGGCTTTCTCATATCGTCAAACAACCAAAAACAACTATTTTAGTAAACGAGTTAGCGGTTTCTATCAAAAGTAATTTACGATTTTTAGTGCTCCCTATTTTGTTTCCGATGTTGTATAAAATAACAACGAGGTCAGCGATTAGTTCTATCTAATACTTTTATAAATCATCAATAGTCAAACAACCGGTACAAAAGTCGATCAAGCCTGCAACTATGAGAGTCTAACAGTTAACTACCACTTATCGATTACTCCCCAAATATATAAAAGTGGGTATGGTAAAAGTGACCCAACCTGTATGAATTGACCAAAGACCCGAATCGGAGTCACATATTGTGACCCAAAATTGCTTAGAGACACAAATGACTTGACCTACCCAACCTGAAAAAACAAATAGATCTAAACTTGTCCCAATAACAAATGACCTAATCCAAATCAACCCAATCTACACCGTCAAGGCATCTACCATGATGTAGCACTAAAAAATGAATCATATTCAATTTTTATCATTATAATACCTTATCATTTACATTAATATTATATTCTATCTGTTATCTGAAATTTTTGATATAAATTAACTATTATTTTTTAATTCAATTATTAATGCCACCCTAAACAAATTATTCTGAAAAGACCCAAATCAAACCTAACTCGAATTGACCAAACCCGAACTACCAAATTGCCACATGCATATATCACATATTATTCACATGAATCACATCTATGCAAAACAAAATGACCTTAACAATCTTACATACCAAAATTACCAAAATACCCATACTAATAAAAAATCACTAATCAAAAAAAGGACATGACATAAACAACATTAGTACATAACAATATAACATTACCACCACCTACAACATTTTATTCTTTAAGCATCCATTGATTTCTTCCCTTTTCCACTCTTCTTCTTCTTCTTCTCTATTCACATCATTAGCTACCTCCATAGAAGAACTTCAAAAACCTTCTTCAAGCTCCAACAATGGCGTTATTCCATTGCCAACCCTCTCCCATTTCCTTTTCTCTCTCCTCGAAACTCTCCTCAAAACTCTCCTCAAAACCGTCGTCATTTCCATTCCAAACTCGTCTTCTCTCTCAAAGAATCGGCGATTCTTCGCTGTTGACTTCAAAATTGATTAATCGTTCCCTTTTTGCGAGTCAATCGATCAGTAATTCATCTCCTTCGTCATTCAGCGAGGTTAGGTTATTGTAATTGTTTTGTTTTGTTGATTTACTGGTTTTGGAGTTGAATTTCAATGGTTGATTGAATGAAATTGGTGTTTTTTGTGCAGGTGATTGAGACTTTGATTAATCGGAATAATCTATCGGCTTCAGAAGCTGAAGATTCGTTGAATTTCTTGCTTAGTGATCCAAATGAAGCTTTAATTAGCGCTTTTCTTGTTTTGTTGAGAGCTAAAGGTGAAACGTATGAAGAAGTAAGCCTCATTTGCTTCATTGCTGGATTTCATGTAATTAATTTGTAAAAAAACCCTAATTTTAATTTATGCAATGAGGTTGAGATTTTTAGGCGTGTGCGGGTACTCCGCACCTGCCCCGCTCTATTGACATCCCTGCTTGATATGACGAGTTATGATTATGAGGTTAGAAATAGAAGAATTTGATTAGGTTTTCATAAATTTGAGATTGGTATTATAGTATGAGGTGCCCTGGTGCAAGGGTAATCTAAACCCGAAAACGGAACGTACTCATGAGTTGTGATTTTGAAGTATTACGGTAGACTAAAGATATGAAATGACGGACTCGGATTTTACTATTTTACTATCGGGATGTTAATTGTAGATTTTGAGATTGATAACTTGGGGTCGTAAAATCGAAAATTAGCACAATAATCTAACTTTTTAGTTTTCTAATGGATAGATATTTAAAAACGTAATTTTAAATTGGTATGTCAATTGCAAACCTTTGCCTTAATGTAAGTCCTCCATTGTGGCAAGAGGAGGATCCGATCCTTGAGTACGCCACACAATTTTTTTCCCCTAAACCCCCAGGAAAAGCAGAAAAATGATGGGTATAAAATCTCAAATGGGTTTATGATACTCATTTGAGATTGGGATTTGATTTTGAGATTGGAGAAAGTATACCTTGTTATTGATATGTAGCAAATCTATGTGATATTACAGATTGTTGGACTGGCAAATGCAATGATGAAACACTGTAAGCGTCTGGATGATTTGGAGGATGCTGTTGACATTGTCGGTACCGGAGGCGATGGCGCAAACACGGTGAATATATCTACGGGTGCTGCTATATTGGCGGCTGCTTGTGGCGCAAAAGTAGCCAAGGTTGTATCTCATTCTTTGCTTCTAACCCAATTTGAAGTAGAAGAAAATGGTGTTGTTTGGCCTAATGGTGTCCAACAAAAGACTAAATTGTTTGGCCTAATGATAGTGAACTACGTTAAACTTCAAATCTTGTATTACCTTTGCAAATTATGCAAGGAAATGCTTGATCTAATGATGGTTTGTGTTTTTTTTGGGTTGATGTTGCAGCAAGGGAACAGATCAAGCTCTTCAGCTTGTGGAAGTGCAGATGTTTTGGAAGAATTAGGGATTGCCATTGACTTGGAACCTGAGGTTTGCACTTGCTATATATACTAGTTGTGTCTGTACTGTACTGTGTTATGTGTTTGCTCTTCATTGGGCCTCCATAAATGCTGTCATGGAGTCATTTATGAGCTTTGCGGTTGGAGTTGGTTTAGCAGCTATAACTATATAAGCATTATTGGACTGTAAATGCTACATGCTGTTTGGATGTCATTTACCCCACCTTGGTATTTTTTTAATGCTGCTTCTGAATTTTCTTGGCAGTGCATTATAGGAATATAAAACTATGGCATTGCGGCTGCTCATAATACTAATTTTTAACCACTCTTTTCCTGTTGTACTGTATAATATATGGTATGTAGTTTCATGTTGCAAACTGTTCATCTAAGTTGTTGTTTTTTTCTCTTCATAATTAGGGAATTAGAAGCTGTTTATCTGAAGCTGGAATCGGTTTCATGATGGCGCCAACTTACCATCCTGCAATGAAGGTTGTTCGACCGATAAGGAAGAAGCTAAAAGTTAAAACAGTGTTTAACATCTTAGGTCCAATGTTGAATCCAGCTCGTGTGCCTTATAAAGTTGTTGGGGTTTACTCTGAAGATATTGTAAGCTTACTCTTTGAATTCTTAATTTTTTTTCTATTTTATTTTTTGCTTTGGTAGGATTTATCATTCTCCCTTCATCATCTAGGTAGCTAAAATGTCGAAGGCTCTTCAAAGTTTTGGCATAAAAAGGGCATTGGTAGTGCACTCTGAAGGATTAGATGAAATGAGCCCTATGGGTAATTATCTTGTTTTATCGAATTTCCCCTGGAATCCTGTAGATTTGCATTCAGTTAATCTTGTTAAGTCGACTAAAATGCAATGATCGAAAATTGCAGGCCCAGGAATGATTCTTGACGTTACTCCCGACAGAATAGAGAAGTTCTCTTTTGATCCATGTAGGAATATTACCGAAATTTTGTCTGCCTTTTGGATTGTTATTGAGTTGGCTTGAATATTTGTTTATCTGATCTAAAGAAAAGCAAAAGCTCACAATTGTGCCATATGCTAATTGACAGTGGATTTTGGCATTCCTCGTTGCACCGTGAAAGATTTGCGAGGAGGTGGACCGGAGTACAATGCAGAGGTCTTGAAGCGGGTGCTAGGAGGGGAGACAGGATCCATAGCGGATGCATTTGTGAGTTTAACCTTTTAGCTTCAACGGTTTTCTTTTTTTTACTCTTAGGTAATGACTATATAGAGTAGCCTTTTGCTACTTCCGGCTCTTTTATAAGAATGGAGAAAAGTTGGAAACCAGGTGAATCATCTGTTTGTTTCCTTCTTTTTTGTCATTTTGAGATTTACAACTTATACAGCACAACCCTTGCGAGGTAGGGAATATGAGGGGATGACAAGGAAACCATGACCATTTAGAATAATAATTGTGCATTCAACCCCGAAGGAGATCTACAACCACGTAATATCCTACCTTAAAAATTGGTGGCAATAAGAATCGAACACTACCTCATGTTGGTAGATACGAGCTTTTGGTAATGAAAGCATTGGAAGGATAGGAGTTAAGTCAAACTCATTTTTTGTGCTAAATCAGCTTAGCTTACTGAAAAGTACGGTTTAGGAGCACGTTGTTCCTCTCTTTATCATCTTTTGATGTCAAGTACACGAAGGTATCTTTTCTCCTCAACCTGATATTGATGCTCAAGAGTTTCTCCTGTTACAAAACTAGGTTTTAAACGCCGCTGCTGCTCTCTTGGTTTGTGGACTAGTCAGAACCCTCGGTGATGGAGTAGCCCTTGCTCGTAAAACGCAACAATCAGGCAAAGCTCTAAAGACATTGGAGTCATGGATAAATGTATCAAATGTAAGGACTTTTGGTTATTGAGTTGATTCCTCAACCTAATTTCCTGTTTCATCATCATCTCTTGTTGCTAAGATTTTATGTTTTTTGTGTTACAGAAAGCGAAAGAAGCTACAATAATCGCAGCTTAAGCCTCCATTCAACACCCGTACCGAATCTCTTCGATTGAGAAAGTTTGTTGTAGATTATCCCAATAGACCTAGAAAATTAAGTGTTGTGTAGATTATTCCTACATTTTGCTCGTGATCGTGATGTGCGTATTTCTCCCTGAAATCTGGAGAGTTGCTCATCCTTTTTTGTGTATGTCATTGTGCATGGCTTGATGCTTGGATCTAAATTAGTTCTTTTATGGGAAACTCGTACCCGCAATGAAGAAACTGTACAGTGCCTTTTTTATAGATACTTTGTTAAGCACCGAGACAATGCATGATAAATGTGCATGATTAAGTGGTCATGACCGCTGCATTATAAACCCGATATATTGATTTATTTGAATATCCTGTAATTTGATCTTCAAAATAAAAAAGAGAAATTCTCAATGGTGGCCCTTAGGTCTAAGGAATTCCCAGTTGCGGAAATTTCAAAAAAACTTTCCCGTTGGTAGTCCTAATTTACAAATTATTTCCAAATATAACCTTAATGAAGAATATTCCGTTAATAATAAAGCATATTCCGTTAGTTAACAGTTAAGGCGGTCATTCGCAAATAACACGAGGCATTTTGGATCGTTTTTTGCCAATTTCGACCTCAAAATCAACTCATAAGGGCTAAAACTTACACACTAAAATCATCCCTTAAGGGCAAAAAAGACCCAAAATACCTCGTTTTACGTGCGAGTAACTAATTTAACTATTAACTAATATAATTTGCTTTATTATTAATGAAATAGTCTTCATTAAGGTTATGTTTGGAAATAATTTGTAAAGCAGGGTTACTAGCGGGAAAGTTTTTTTGAAATTTATACCACTGAGAATTCTTAAAACCTAAGGGCCACCATTGGGAATTTCCCAATAAAAAAATTATTCATGTCTGAGCATTATTCTTTTGTTCTTTGGTTCTGATTGTTACCCAATAGTTTGAAAACACACATTTCTCTGTGTGGCCATAAATCTCAAGCTGGTGTTGGTGATAGCTTATGTAGCTAGCTAAAATTCAGCCGAACTCGTCTTAACTAGCTCGATCAAAGCTTAACTCAGCTTTAATACCTCCGTTTTTTTAGTTGTTCCACTTTACTTGGTATTTACGAATACTTGTTTCATTCTTTATTATGTATAATATCATACCTTTTACTATTAAATCACCTCATATAAAGCATGAAATAATCAAATTACTCTTCTTGGCCCCACTGTCTCTCCAACAGGTCCCCTCTGGCCTCCCCACCGCCAGTCCTCACCCTGGGGGTTCGGCCTATCTGCAAGCGCGGGAGTGGGTAAAACAGTGCTCACTCTTTCCTCTCTTGTTCGTCGGCGTCTTCTTTTTATGGCTATCGATCATAACATATCGTGGTTCTGCCCTTGCGATGCCATCGGCCCATCGTACCTAAACCTGAAATCATGATTTCAACGTACTTTTTCATGCTGAAATTTGTACCCTCAGTCCTCCCATGCCTTCTCGTCCCTAAATGTGGTACAAGCTTGCTCATCCTTGGATGTGGTATAAGGCTACAAGCACAATCCACAGCGAATAATGCATGACACTGATGTATTGTAGATATGCATCACACCATGCGTTTTTCGCATTGGGTGATGCAATATGAGTTAACCAAACTAATCGCAAAGTATTGCTTGTCAATTATGATTATGATTATGATTATGATTCATAATGTTAATTTTAGATAAATATATACCGGAACACTGAACTAGAAACAAAAGAGAATGCAACTTTCTTCCAGGCTTGACAAGGTCCATGGCTGTCTATTTTTGGGGTGAGCCAGTTTGTGTATACGAATACGATAGGACGGTTATACGGATTCTAGTCCGTAGGAAGCCTACCTGAAATTTGAGTTTAAAATCACTCACAAGTCACAACCCAAATTTACCTTTTTGGATAGCTTTGCTGACTCCTGAGTTCGGCAAAAAAGCAGAGGTACAAAACAGCGTTTCACAATTTATTGAGATTTTTGAACAGTGATTTCAGACTTTTTCACTACACCCTTCTATACAGACTGAAAAGCTTTAAGATAACAGCACACTGGTCATTCCAAGCTTCTGTGTGAAAGCTTAAGCTGTTTGCTCTGCAGCAATTGCTTTAACATCGGTGAGCATCGGCACAAGCTGCCCTTGGTTGTGTTTTGCCATCACCGCTGCAATCAAAGAACCGAAATGCAATTAAGGGATTGAAACCGAGCTTGAAATTTAATGGAGGAGAGAGAATGGCAGAGGATTAGGTCAGTACCATCACAGCCGCCTATGTGTTTTCCGCCTATAAAGACATTTGGTACAGTTCTCTGTCCTGTCCACTCCAGTAGTGCTGCTTGGATTGCATCACCATCCGCTGTCAAAGAGACAACAATATGTTTCATTTATAGGATCGTGAATCTTCAGATGTTTAGTATCTACTGTAAGCTGTCTGTTCGGACCTTAAAAAGTTAAGCCGTATGTAAGGGTTCATAAGTCCAAATCAATTGATGATAACTAACATAAGTTTGATAACTTCAGATATGGGTATATGATTCACGTTGTTCAGTTCTATGCTGTCTTCGACAATGGAAGTTAATTAGCATTAGGCAACACATGAAATCGTCTCATTGAATAGCTATGATCAGTATATGTACTCACTTTCCTGGTCCAATTCCATGACCTGATATTCTGCACCAATCTGTTTGAGCAGCTGCTTGACTCTATTGCAATATCCACAGTATGTTTTACTGGAAATTCAGGAAAGAAAGAACAAAGGCCTCATTAAGATAAGGTATTTTTATGATCAGGAACAGTGGTAGAGATTCAAACAAGGATCTGTTGAAACTAAGTCATCAAATAATATCATAAAGTGCTTTTAGTGACATTTTTTACTTAGAAGGATAAGGAACAGAGAGGAGAGATTCCATCTGATTGATAAGTGATGGCGAAGACAAGGATTCTGTAAGCACCAAGTAAGTTGCAACAACTAAAGTCACTTTTCAAAACTGTACACTCAAAGATGCTCGGGCCAGAAAGTGGCTGAGTAAGTCCAAATGGGAACTGAATCCGATTGGTTGGTTGCCATATAGATGCGTACCCACGTCCCAGTCATGGAGGTCAAAGAATATGTGCTTTTCGAAAAGAGAGCTGACAAGTTCATCTTTGTAATGTACATAAAAATTCTCAATACTAGGGCTAAAAAGCACCTTTATACTTGTATAATCTTATTGATCTCTTCTTTTAGTTTATAAACATTATAAAGTGTCTGCCTGTGATCCCTGAAATGAATTGCTACTTTTTCTCGTTTGAAGGCTCTCCTAGATGAAGTGTTCATGTGCCTTTATTCAACATCATGTACCATTTCTAAATTGGGAAAAATCCGACCTTTGGCCGGTCTTCCACCAATGGTACCACCTTCAATTAATCCAGCAATAATCCCACCTTTAACACTCATATTCTCTCTTTAGGCCGTCACCTGTTGGTGACCTACAATTGTAGGTAAATGTAATTAACAGTTAATTAAATTTATTTTAATCCTAAATTCTTGATTAAATTCTTAATTTTTAGTCAAAAAATGATTATTTGACTTTTTTCCCACCCATGTCTGCTACTACTCCTCCCCTCCCCAACCCATTCTGCTACCACTCCTCCCCTCCCCCCACCACGTCTGCTACCACTCCCTCCGCCCCACTCGCTCCCTCCTCCCCTCCCCCACCCACGTCTGCTGAACCACCGATTCCTCCCCTCGTCTCGATTTCCTCCTGGTGAGGTTCAGCAGCGCCGCAAAGGCCACCGAACGCCACCACTTACATCTTCCTCTCTCTCCTCCTTTGATCTCCTTTTTCTATCCTTCTTCGATCTACCTTCTTTGATTATCTCTCTTCCTTCAATCTCCTTTTCAATGGTTGTGGAGTTTGTGTTTTGTGGTTGTGAATGGTGGTGGAGTTTCGTCATTGGGATTTGCGATTCTGAATGTTGGTGAGGTTTGGTGTTAGTGGGTTTGAATAATGGTGGTTGTGCGTTTGGTGGTGGTGGAGTTGGTGTTGTTATTGGTGGTTTGTTGTAGTGTCGTTTGGGAGTGAGGAATTGAAGGAGAGTTCTTGTGTCGTTTGGGAGTGAGGAAGATGATGAAGAAGAAATGAGTGAAGTGAAGAGAAGGAGAAGAAGCAGAAGCAGAGAATGAGCTTCCATGGAGGAAGGAAGGAAGAAAGGGAGACAAGTGGGAAGATAGTGTGTTTGCTTTAAAATAAAAAAATGAAACAATGTGGGTTTAGCCACTTCTATCATAGGTGGTTTCAGGGGAGGAGGGGAGGCTGGGCAGGGTGTGGGGTGGCAGCAGTGAGGGAGTGGAGGGGAGGGAGGGGGTGGGGATTGGTTTTTTTTTTTAAGTTATTTTTTAAAAAAAGTCAACGGTAATTTAGTACGGTCAAACAGGTTGCCATCATCCTATACCAATGAGAGAATATGGGTGTCAAATGTGGGATTATTGCTGGATTAATTGAAGGTAGTACCATTGGTGGAAGACCGGTCAAAGGTCGGATTTTTCCGGTCAATTTTTCCAATTGGAAATCTAAAAAAGTGTGATTAGATGAAATTCAACCCTTTTCCATAACGAAATTTCTTGTTACAAGTAAGAGGGGCAAGTAGAACATTTGTAGAAATTAGGTTTGAATTTTTGATAATCTGTAGACACAATTAATTTGAAATGAAAGAAAGAAACATCTACGAAAGCAAACCCCGCAAAGACAGCTTTTTCATATCAAAGACAAGTAGACAACCACATGATCTTGGCTTCTATTCCGAGGAGTTTAGACGTCTTCATAAACTACAAACGCTGAGGAGGGAAAAATACACACATAAATGAGATATAGCTGATAATCATTTACCCGAAACCTCCTTAACAATCTACTACGCCACTACCAAACTTTTATTGCATCCTTTTCTTCTCTTTCGGATGTCGCCTTTCCTTTATTTGCTTTTGCTGTTTCTTTTAAGAATTTGTCAACACTCTTTCAAAGAGCATGTAATCTCTCAAAAATCTGGTATCACTAAAAGGTCGCAAACTATAACTTACATATCATACTTTCAAGTATATGCCCCTCATCCATCAAGTTCTTCATGTTTGTTTTTTGACGAGTATCCAATGCACATCTCTATCCAAGAAATACTTATACTCTTACAGTATGTTACATTCACCCTACTTATCTAAACCTGTGTGAACTTCTCTAAACTTATCGAAACTCTAGTTACAAATTGGACTTTTCGGAACTATAGTCGTAAAGTAAACTTATCGGAACACTAGTTGTGATTTGAACTTATTAGAACTCATCTGAGCTTTAGTCCACTATCTTAATGGAATGGAAACACTACCTAACAACTCGCCTACCTAGCTAGTTGTGCTCCCAAACAACTTAACAATTGAAATCACACAAGATCAATCGAATTTCTATTTTCCTTCTATATGTAGAATAATAATAGATCATTACTGCATTGATGGAAATGGAGTAACTTCCATATCGTCACAATCTCAAAATTAGAAAGTACTAAAGTATTCTTCTATGTGTTTGCAGCAAATTCAACAAATTGTTTCACCAAGCAAGCATAAATCAGAAGTCAACAGATGATCTAAGGGTCTGTTCTCCGCAGCTTACATTCAGTTCAGTTCAATTCAGCTCCGGACAATACCTATACTAACATATCACTGTTCAGTTCAGCTATTTTGACGGTCCAAATTCTCGCATCAATTTGCATATCATATTCATCGCCACATAAATTCGACGTCAAACCTCGTAACTACAACTATTCCACAATAAACATACACAAGATTCTTCAAAATTGAAATTTCGTGAGGGATTAGCCTAGTTTTGATCATATGAAATTCAAATCAACAAAGATTATCATCTGCATAACATCGCCACATTAATTCGACGTCAAACCTCATAAATATGAAATAAATATAACACAAAAATCTCCAAAATTGAAATTTCTTGACGAATTGACCTAATTTTGATCATATGAAAATCAAATCAACAAAGATAAACAACAAAAGATAAGAAGAAGAAACAGACCTGAAGACGAAGACAGGAGTAGAAGAAACAAGTTGCTTCGCTTTCTCTAACGCCATTTTAATATCAGATTCACTGCAATTTTTGTTGTTTGAACTGAAAATTGCTCCCATTTTTTTGTATAAATGGCGGATTTAATATGACAGAAATTGCAGAGGAGAGAGAGAGTTGGCAAATGGTTGAACAAGTGTTGGTGTTTTGCTTCTGGCGCGTGTTTTCTTCTTTCTTTGAGTCTTCTTGGTTTATTTAAGATGATGAGATGGGGATGATCTCTTAACTCTTAAGTAGTCCTAAGTCCAATATTACAGGAAATGCTTAGTTCATATCTGATAAATGTGAACATAACGTCTTATCAGATAGAAATATAATACGATTTCTAAAACATATACTATGATTTCTATAGATATATTACTCCCTTTGTAACGAATTACTTGCGACGATTAGACATTTTCTACTCACACTTTATGTCAAATCGTTGCAAGTAATGTGTTACGGAGGTAATATAATTTTAGTAAATTATAATGTATGAAGAAAATATGTTAACTTAAATTTTATAGAAATATACTATATTTTTCATAAAATATATTATATGTAACTTGATAGATGTCCAGCCTTCTATCTATCTGATAGGAACTGGACAGCTCTCCAATATTAAAGAGGGAATAAACTGTCTTTTTAAATATAGTAACTAGATTAATCTATTTAATAATTATAATATTTAATGACTAATTTAGTTTATTTAGTGATTAGTTTAATCTATTCGGTAAGTCACAGGCTTGTTAATAGAATGTGTACTTTACTTGGTCTAATCTTATGTTGTAATTAATCAATATATATTATAAAGCGTAAACACATATTGCAATCCGCTATGTGTCACTATAGTGTGACACTTCTTTTCAAATTCTATACAATATTTTATCTATGTTATTCTCGTAAAAAGTGCATATTGCCCGTGAGAAGCTTTGAATTTGTGACCTTGTGTATGGAAAATAAATGCTCTAACCATTAACTCGTTACACTATTGTTGTTTCTTTAATCAATACTAATAATGATAGTATGCGTTTTTAATGAAATACAAATTTTTTGTTGCATTTATGAAAAAACTTTAAATTTATAACTTTCTAACAACATCTTTCTACACTACATTTTGTTGGCTTAAAGTACTTAAGTATAATGCAAATAATCCCAAAGCATCACATAAACATAAGTACAAGTTTTTGTTTTAAAAGCGGTTTGTAATGTTTTGTTGATCTTTTTATATTAGGGTAAGGCTAAGCCTATATATTTTTTATTGCGGTCTGCGTATTTTTCCCAAATAATGCTCGCCTACGTAATTATTCAATTTATTTCCCCTCTAATGTAATTTTGAGAATAATTTTCAATCAACCGTCTGCGTAGAAAATTTCGATTAAAGCAAAATGTCATCTCGTGATGTTTATCATAACGAACATAGCCTCTAAGGCTCTAAGTATCAAATCTAGCTCATTACTTAACGGTCGTCATCCTCTTAAGGGCACGTTTAGCATACACCAACGTTTTTGGTGTTCTATATATTAGACATCATCTTTTTCTTTCATGAGGCCAATCAATTGGATGTTTGCTATAACTGTGACTCTTATTGCCCAACTTTAAGCTTAATTTTCTTTATGTGCCCTACTTATAACCACTCTTATAGCCCAACTTCTTTAAGCTTTATGTGACAAACAATTTTTTTTTTGAAACCATGTGACAAACAATTTTCTAAGTCTAAGTTAAATTGTGTTCAGATAAGGTGAATTTTGTAATGTTTAGGGAAACACATGAAGATGTCAAGTTACCTCAAAACATCAGCTATTATACTAATTCATTCAAACTCGAGCAAAGATTAAGCCAAATGAGGTTAATCCCTAATTATACCACATCGGGTGTAATTTGACCTAGCCATATTAACTAACAGAAAATCAAATCAAAAGATATTTAATTCTAAACCTAATTATTAATAATAGTACACAACCAACCAAATGAAATTAATAACAAACAATAAAGTATGTAACATACATTTTTAATGTACAATTGTTACTGAAAAATTAAACTAAGATTTGGTGGGGTGCGCCAGGCCCGTGCAATAGTGCAACGCATGGGCGACGCGTGAAGTTCCCAATAGCAAGCTACTGTGGTGGAACTTCCCCCCTTAAAAAATAAATTTAATATCGTTGTGGGCAGTTGGCCCACGTATCAGATATTAAACTGATAAGAACAGATACTACACTTGATCTTAGCCAAAAGGCCGAGAAAGGTATGACTTTTTATAACTGAGCCTCGTCAATTTTATATGACCAGAGTAATTAAGTTTCTCTTCCATTTGCGATGTGGGACTTGATACTTTGGCCAACGCTTCACAAGAGAATGTGATATGATCAGATAACCCTATAATTCTAATTGTTTGTTGTCAAAGTCTCTCATTCCCCAATAGTGCTTATTCCACCAAATTATATATTACTGTCCAATTTAGATGATTGACATACGAAGTGAAGTGAAGTGAAATATAAGTCAAGTTAGGAAACTTTGTTCTAAGTACTTAGAAAGGTCATTAAAATTATAATCTTGGCTATTTTTTCTATAAATCAAAATAAGTTAAATGAAACATTGTTTCACCGTGTGCTTGGATACGCTTTTAGGTTTCGTTTGACTGTGCATAAATCATTTTTGAATGGTAGTATATTCTATGGCCAGATAGTTAGATAGACATTTTAGTTTAACACCTATTTACCATATGTGTAATTATAGACATTTTAGTTTAACACCTATTTACCATATGTGTAATTAACTTCAAGTGACATTTAACTTTTTTTTTGCTCGTGAGGGAAGAAAGGAATACTAATTTATTGGCGTTGCTATTCTTAAAACCAATATGGAAAATGTGTGTAAGTCAAACACCTATCTAAATAATGACTTAATTATCCTGTGGTTATTTTTTTTTTCCCAACGGAATTTCAAATTACTTATTAGTTTGAGTGCTTACCAAATAAGTCATGGAGAGTAGAAACATAAAGAATGGAAATGGGTAGAAGCGGATGGATAGAAGAAAAGAGGGAGAAATATAAGAAATATGATGGGAAATATGACACTTTTCGAAAGAGAAATCTATTGTCATCAATAAATTAATTACAATTCATGAAACTCCATATTCCATGTATTAACCAAAATTTAATAGAAACCCAACTTTTTTGAGACATATTTTCCCCTCTCGACCCATCACTTAAGACTTCTTAGCTGAAGCAAGATAAAAAAAATATTAGAAAATTGTATAACTTCTATAGAATTCAGAATAGCTTAGAGTTATGCCAAAAATAATTTGTTTATTAAGTAACTTGGCATACACAATCGGAGTCGTTTTAACCCCTCACAAAAATCATCAATTCTTTTTGACATCCAAATTAATATCATCAGTGAAAAAAAGATCGTATATCAAACTTTTTATATCATCTCCAACCACTACAAATTGCCTCAGGCTGAGCAAAAGTGGTATATCACCTATCATATTTATGTGTTGCCCAACCTTCATAAACATCCATTGAAGGATTACAATTGCATAATACTGCATTAACAATATACATATAAATCTTACTTGTTTGCAAAAATGGCTTCCAAATCTTTGTACAAACTTTTTTGCCTGGGCTTAGAATCACTAGAAGGAGTCTTTGATGATGAACTCCAACTCCCTTTAATTCCCACGCCAAAAATGGCTTCCAAATCTTTGTACAAACTTTTTTGCCTAGTACTATTGTTACTATTTGCATTTTATAAGACCTGTAGGCTGTAGCTCCCATTTGGCATAAAATAATACTACTCCAAAACAAAAGGGACTTGGCTTCATAGCATCTTGCTCCAAAATCATCCATAAGCTATGCAAAACCGTGTTCGGACTGCGGTTGCAATATGACGCCGTGCTAGAAGTCATTGAACGATTAACTAAAGCTACATTAGCCCTTGTATCCTGTGAATAGCCAAGTAGCACCACCAACGCAAAGTTTCGATCAAAGCAAGCAGTGGCGGATCCACCTTGACCCCACTTGAGTCGGTAGAAATTGTGAAATCGCCCTTTAAAAATTTGCGATTTTTGAAAATTAGCCTAAAAAATTAAACATTTGACCCCGATAAAATTTAATCATTACGTTTCAACCCCACTAAATAATTTTTCTGGATCCGCCACTGAAAGCAAGTGCCATATCGTGGCGTGCATCATAGCGCTTAAAAGAGCATAGCCTCCACGTATCATCACTAACTCGTTAGTAGAGCTTAAATCGTACAGAAAATTCTACATCGTCTTATTGCCTAACTTCTTTCTGCTTCTACATCCATGTATAATATAAGCACTAAGTTAGTTCATAAATAGGTCTTAAGGTTGAAATCTTCCTAGAGACGAAATCACATGAAGATCAGTTACCCCAAAAAATAGATTTCAATTATTGTGCTACTTAAATCACTAAGTTCAAGCAAAAATGAAGGTCAATAAGATCAATCAAATCCCTATATGCCAGACCAGGAAAAATTTACTTCGCCAACTAAGCTCGTGTTTGGTATGATTAAAAGAGATATACATATAGATGGAATCGAAAATATTAGAAGGTCATTTCCGTTTGCGAGTGTTTAGTTCATGGCTAATCGGTTACCTAACAGTATTAGATCCCGAGGATTTGTTTCCGCTTCTTAACCCCCATCAATAGTTTACGTTTGTTGCTGGTTTACCAGTACAACCATTCTATCTCTTCCTCCTATCGATGGCAGATACAACCTGGTACATTCCCTTGTTTTCCTTCATTATTCATCACATCTATTATGCTCAAATTTTACAACCTTCCAGCATACACTAATGATACATGATAATGTACAATGCCACATTGGCCTGATAGAATACAACTACAATGAGAACAAAAAAACGACTTCGACTTTGCGTGGTCTCTCAAGCAACAATTCTAAGCTAACTGTGCGGATTCAAGGGGGTACATTGGGGTACAGATGTACCCCGACTTTGAAAAATAAAAAACAAACAAAAAACGAAAGGTCAAACCCATAGTATATGTATAATAGCTTTTTTTTATGGTGAATATGGGCCAAAAAGTCCTTAAAAACCTATCTTTTGGAGCAAAATAAACCTTACCACGCTCTGTCTCTTTCAATTTCACGCCACTCACCTTAGAGGCTCAGTCTTCACCTCTCCTCTCCCTTACAAATATATATTTGATTAATGGTTATATAATTATTAGGATTGGAAGATAAAAAAATATAAGCTTGGAGTTCTTTCCGAAGAGAGGTGGAAGGAAGTTAGAAAAAACCTTATGTCATCTTCTTCATCTTTAAGAGACTTCTTCTTACAAGCTAATGATGATGATGTAATAAGTTGTTTCCAAAACATGAAAACTCGTAGAATGCAATTGTAACAATTTTAAAGAACGGACGAAGTAATAGATGGCGTATTTGTTTGGTGATGTTGATAAAATACAAAGTCTTTTTTGTTATAAGAACAACCATATAATAATATTTACAAAGGTTGTAAAGTGCTAAGAGCTGAAAAAGGCAATTAATCATATCGATACCTCATTGCATTTCACCTTATAAACAAAAATGTAGTTAAATGGAAATTCTACACGGTGACCCTATAGTATAGCTATTTCTATATGGTGGAAACATTTTTTAAAATTTTTCTAAAATGTCCCCATAGTTTTGTATATTTAAGCAAAGTGCACAAATTGTAATATTAATAGCTAACCCAAACCTAACATTATAATTTGACCAACCTACCCCTAAATATTCCACCCCTAATGAAATTAAATCATGTTCAAACCCCAATTTTTGTTTACTCTCACCTCAAATGCCCCTGCTACCAACCCTCCATTTGCATCAACTGAGCTTTTGAAGAGAGGGAGAAGAAGAAAATTCATGTTTAAAATATACGGATCTCAATCTAGTATTTTCCTCAATGCAATTTTCGGAGTCATCTGTGAACATTCCTTCACTTCCATTCTTCCATGGTTTTGTTTGTTTACTTCACCTTCCTCCACCAATTTTCAAATCTAGGGTTAGCAGATTTTAATTGGGGAAGAATTCATTGATTTGGAACCCGAGACATTGTTAGGGCAAATCAAGTTAGCAAATGCAAATGCATGCATTTAGTTTGTAAACGATATAATATACTTCATTCGGTTTGGAAACTTTTACGTAACCAATGGGAAAATATAACTAATATTTAGTGGGGTGTGCTAGGCCCTTGCAGTAGTGCAACGCATAGGCGACGTTTGAATTTCCCAGTAGCAAGCTATTGTGGTGGAACTTCTATTTTCAAAGTCTAACGTCAGTTGATGTTTTTTTCTTGACATAAACAAAAATGTGCATTTTGGCCAACCCAATGATTATTTTCTGGATCTGCCACTGCCTAGAGGGTCGTTGAGCGATCAACTGAAGTATAATTCCTTGGCCATGCTATCGCCAAGTAGCACCACCCACTGAAAACTTCGATTAAAGCAAAATGCCATCTCGTGATGTTCATCTTAGCGAACATAGCCTCTAGGTATCATCTCTAGCTCATTACTAACGGTTGTCATCCTCTTAAGTACATGTTTAGCATACACCAATGTTTTTGGTGTTCTGTTTTTAGCAATATTATATATTAAATATCATGTTTCTTTCCTTAGGCCAAACAATTGAATGTTGCTATAACTCCACTCTTACTGCCCACCTTCTTTAAGCTTAATATTTTGTGTCAAGGTTTATGTGCCCTACTTATAACCACTTATTGCCCAACTTCTTTAAGCTTATGTGCCAAACAATTTTCTAAGTCTTAAGACTCTTAAGTTATGTTCAGAAAAAGTAAATTCATGTAATGTATAGAAGGGAAACACATGAGATGTTAAGTTAGATTGTAAATAGAAGTATACCAGATGGAGTAATTTGACTTAGCCAAATTAACTACCAGAAAATCATATCCAACCTATATTAATATTATATACTTTGTGAACCTACAATATTAGACTTTAGAAAAAGAGTGAAACTTTGCTAAATATAGTTTGTTTTTTGTCTAACAAAAAACTATTAACTGATATTTGGTGGGGTGCGCCAGGCCCGTGCAATAGTGCAACGCATGGGCGACGCGTGAAGTTCCCAATAGCAAGCTACTGTGGTGGAACTTCCCCCTTAAAAAATTAATTTAATATCGTTGTGGGCCATTGGCCCACGTATCAGATATTAAACTGATAAGAACAGATACTACACTTGATCTTAGCCAAAAGGCCGAGAAAGGTATGAGTTGCTAATTGTGAGCCTCGTCAAGTTTATATGATCAGTGTAATTAAGTTTCTCTTCCAGCTGCGATGTGGGACTTGATACTTTGGCCAACGCTTCACAAGAGAATGTGATATGATCAGATAACCCTAAGAATTCTAATTGTTTGTTGCCAAAGTCTCTCAATACCCAATAGTGTTCATTCCACCAAACTACCAATGCTATAAAAATTTGGTATTCTTATATGGTAATATACACCTGTCAATTTAGATGATTGACATACGAAGTGAAGTTATTATACGTTTATATAGGTCAAGTTCAGAAGAATTATGTTCTAAGTACTTAGAAAAGTCATTGAAATTATAATATTGGCTAATCTTTCTAATATAAATCAAAATAAGTTTAATGAAACACTGTGTCGCCATGTGTGTGACTATAATTTTAGGTTTCCTTTGATTTATATTAATAATAATAACTTTTTAACGCTGGTATATCTCTCATGGACGACTAGCTAGATAGGCATTTAATTTAACACCTATTGTTCATATGGGTACTTAACTTCAAGTGACATTTAACTTTATTTCGCTCATAAGGGAGTAACGCAAATGTAAGTTAGATAGGATACTTATGAATTGTCGTTGCTATTGTTACAACCAATATGACAAATGTGTGTAGGTCAAACACCTATCTATATTATTGGCTTATTATACTATGGTGAAATATGTTTCGATGGAATTTCAAATTAGATTTATTAGTTTGGGTTCTTACTAAAGAAGTTAGGGGCTGTTTGTTTAGAGGGATTAGGGGGTGGGATTGGGAATTTATATCCCGATGGGTAGTATTCCCATGTTTGTTTGGAGGGATAACTAAATTCCATGGGATTGCGAATGGGATTAAACCCCCTATTATCTTATCCCACTAAAATAATACCTAGGGAGGGGGGCAGGTATTAGGGAGGAGGATTAACTTTTGTAAGGAAATGACTATTTTACCATTAATGAAAAGAAAGAGGTGAAGAGTTAGTAAGAGTATCTATGTAAAATTTTTGTTTAATCAACACCTTATCCTTAACTCATACCAAACAAGGAATAGAGATTATTTTATCCTTATCCCACATACCAATTCCCAATCCCACTCCCACCCTCTAATCCCCAAACTCTCATTTCCACATACCAAATGCCTCGTTAGGGACATTAGAAAAATGAAAAACGGAAATGGAGAGAAGAGGATGGATAGAAGAAAGAAAGAGACATTATAAGAAATACGATGGGAAATGTGACACTCTTAAAAAGAGGAATTTTTTGTCTATCAATTTTTTTTTTATCACAAACCTTGAAACTCTATATTCCGCTTAATAAATCTTTATGAGAAATATTTGCCCCTCCGACCCAACAATTACTTAAGACTTCGAAATTGAAGCAAACTTTTTTATATTTGACATCCATAATAATATCATATTCATCAGTGAGAAAAGATCGTATAACAAACCTTATACTATTTTATTTCATTTCCATACACTGTAAATTGCCTCAGCCCGAGCAGAAGTGGTATACCACCTATGATATGTATGTGTTGCCCAACCTTCATAAAAATCCATAGAAGCATCACAATTGCATTATACTGTAAGAATATACATTGAAATCTTACTTGTTTGCAAAAATGGTTTCCAAATCTTTGTACAAACTTTTTGGCCCGGGCTTAGAATCACTAGATGGAGTCTTTGATGATGAACTCCAACTCCCTTTTCCACGCCAAAACTCACTCCATCTGGTATTAACACTACTACTTGAAGGATCATTTCCATTATTCGAGCTCTCTTCTCTAAAACTAGCCTTGGCCATTTCTCTGAGCTGTTTCAACCACGGCTTATCAGTTGTGCTCGAGCTCCTACTCCTCGAGTTCCTGTGACTTCCAGCACCTGTTGAATTTAGTCGACTGATTTCCCTGTTATCTCGTTCCACTGTATCCTCTGGCAGCCATTTGTCGATATTTTTTATAAGTTTCTCAGGAACAAATAGCAGGAAGAAGCCTATGAAAGCAGTTCTTAAGCCCACTAGGAATGATTTCTTTGAAGTATCAAGTTTTCGTATTTGCTTATATAAAGCATACCATTCGTTGATCATCAACGCAAGAAACCCGAATAAAAAGAGAGAAAGCATGAATATACCAACTCCTCTTTCGGTTTTGGTGGGTAATTTTCGGTCTAGGGTAGCCAAGCAAGCTGCAAACATGCCCACTTCACAAGCAATGGATGTGATCTCAACTAGTTGCACCTTCTTCTTAATGAAAGGCTTCTTAAGAACTAGGAAGAAAAGCTGGAATGAAGTGATGCATAGCAAGATTGTAACAGGGGACTTAGAGGATGAATTTCCCGAGTATAAACCAGCTAAAATTCCTAGTAGGAACCGTCTTATGGATTCAAGCAAGGTGTAGTATATTCTCAAGATGCCAAATATTTTTTGAATGAAAGGTGCCTCGGCATCTTCAGTCTCATCTTCAGAGGCGATGATTCGGTCAACAGGCATGTGGGTTCCACCAGTGATCATTGAGAGCATGTACTTTGGTGGGCCTCGGAGATCTTCGAATAAAGGACCATACTTGGACAAGTATATGGAGTTTGATTGCTTTCTCCATGTCCACTGGCCTCGTTTTCCTGGACCTAGGGTAACCCGAACTAATTCTTGATACCAATGAAATTTCCGGCCTACTTGATGAACTTCCCTGTATTGTAGTAACCATCCCAATGTGATACCATATGACAGGAACACAAACAAGGCTAATTGCAGAGAAGATGTGAGAGTCAATAGTAGTACACCAATTACATGCCCTGAAGTTGTTTTCCCTTTAATCATGAATTTGAAAAGATAAATAGAGTCAAAAGAATATTCAAATGAGAGAACTGTAATTTTATGAAAAAACAATGAAGCTAGAAACAAACCTTTGATTATGGCAGCTGAAGCATAACAGACGCAAGGTATAGCGAGAATCGTGAGGAATAGCTCAAAGCGTGGAAAAACTAAAGCGCCGTAAGTCTTTACTTTTGAGTTATTCCTCCTGAACTTCAGTACCAAGAGAAGAAAAAGATGGACTGTAATCAAGCTGCCACCAATTACAGCTAACCAGAACATGCTCCTCTCGAAATCTTTCCATCTAAGCAGTAAGCATTAGAAGAAAGAAAATCACCATATTAGTGTATATATATATATATCTACACTACCAAACTCAAAAAGAACCATGGAAAATCGCTCTCTTAGACGCGATAACCTCTTTTTTAAAGTTTCAACATTTTGTATTCACTAACTTGTAGTAACTAAACTAAGACCCCTAGAGACACAAGTCACCTTCTACCCTCGCCTCCTCCCGCCAATAAGAAGGCAAAAAGAAGTTCAAGTAGAACTCTTTTAAGCACAACACTATGATGCTATTAACAGTTTACGTTCTCCTTCAATACAAATATCGATAACTTCCCTTATTCTTGCTTCTCTTACGTGCTGCCTTCTAAAAGAGTAATTTTCAAATCCGTGCATTTCATTGGTTGAAAACTATTAACCTTAGATTTGAGACATTACCTTATTGAACTTTCAGGATCTGTTATGTATTCAGCTTCGGGGATAATATTCTGGCTCTGAATAGAAAAACAAGTACTCGTTAAGCAAACGTAAAGAATAAAAAAGGTCAAAAGCAGACTTATAGAGAACATGTTTACTACTGACCTCAAAGAAAGATCTGTATTCCATTGCAGTCAGTGGAGTCCCATAAACTACTCCAGCTCTATTCAAGTTGCCTTTCTCAACTTGTGCAGTTTGGGCAATGCTACTAAGCCCCTCTCTAACGAAATGTGAACTTATGGAGGTGTTTGAATTAAAAAGCATGGGGTGAGAATGGTCGCTTTCCCAAGGAAGACAAAGGTACGGGACACTCCACTGTATGCCTCGAGTGAATTCGTAATATTCAACAGGCAGAGTGACCGCTAACCACCTAGAAAAAGCGAACACTTGAACGTAGCATGCAATTCTCTGCATCATGGCAATAATTATCAGTTAAGTATTGGCAGTAGAAATCTTCTAAATGAACGGGATTGGATACAATATTAAGACTCGTATACAAAAACGATGTCATAAAACTAGTAATGGGAAACAAAGTGTGTGTTATTTCGGAGGATGCACAACTTCATTAAAGTTACAAATACAAATCAAGAGTCTCCAGATTTTCTCAAGAAACGAAAAATTACTTTCTTTTGGTGTTCCATCAAGAAGGTTGAGAGCTTGTGTTCCTTACGATATAAGGGCCATAACCAGCATTACTTCTTCCAATTTTTATTATTAGTTTTGTTTTTCTTTATATATCTGTTTTTGGTAGTGACCCAACTACCCTAAGTCCCTAACCCTCACGGCTGGTTAGTGTAGCCAAATGGACTGCCCCTCCACCAAGAAACTTGTAGATGATGGACCTTTTCCCCTTTTTACGAGTTGCAAGTCTTGCAACATTTTTGCACTATTCGTATATTAACCATGACCGGATTTTTTTTGACCAATACTTAAATAAAACAACATTTCAATACTTGAGATGTTAATGGATCTTCCTCGATAATACTTTTAAAATGACAGGAACTTTTAAAAGGACAGGATTTCATACAAAGAGATTCTTTGTGGGGTCAGAAGTCAACGACGACGCTGATCTTGGAAATGCCCCAGCAGATTGTAGGCTTGCTGTGGATATAGTGAGTAGACCAGCCACTAAACATGTCGCCACGAACAATGCTGTGACGATGATGCCAAAGACGGTTGATATCATAGGCAAAGAATCTGTAAAATATTCAGATATTAGACGGGGAAATAAGGAAAACCATGCAAAGACACATGGAATTACGACATTAAAAGGTTAACTTTTTATATCCTTACAGTGCCTCACTTGCAAGACATTAGAAGCCAAATTTGGATTTCCTGCAACATCTGCAGTCATATTTTCAGGAATGCTGACAGACACGATACCCTCGTAGGCTTGTATGAATGCAACGTACAAATGTCTCGTCAATTCTTCGAAGCTGCAGATTGGAAACATTTAGCTTAAAATTGTCGCAATTTGCAAACACAGGTGCAATAACAATCTAAATATTCACAAACTTGCCTCTCTAGGTGACCCCCAGAAACAGAAATGTGGCTAGAATTGAAACCAAAGACTGGCTTTAGGAACTTAATTGACACTGTAATACTACTGTCTTTTGTTCTCATCTTAGAGGTTGTGCTTAACCTCACAGATGGCCTCTTTGAATCTGAAAATCATTACAAATTTTTCAGAAAAAAAGAACGAACAATTGGCGAAAAATATTCTACTCTCTGATCATATTATAGCAGTCACCATACCTAGTAGCTTGTGCATCAAATCGAAAAGAAGTAAAGTCATAGCAGATATAAGATCACAAAGAAGTTTTCAGTTTACCATAAAGAAATGTTGCAGGAGTCACTGGAGAAATAGGGGAACCCTGCCTAGTGATGACAAGACTTGAATTAAGTGACACTGTGATAATGGTAACATTTGGTATATTTTCAATCTGCAAAGACATAATGATCCGGAAAAGAGATAAATATACATGTTGCTAACAAGAAAGAGAGTCTCAGATAGTCGGATACAAGCTATGTTACTCGGACCCAGTACCCATGTCCGATACTGGTGCGTGTCTAAGTGTCTGACTTAACATTTATGAAAGCTTCCTTAAATTTAGCCCAAAATGTACTGATGAAGTATCCATTATGTCAGAGTGTAGGGGATTCGACACGGGTACTTGGTAAATTGAAGAGTCCGAGTAACATAGCATACATACAAGGTTATGTGCAAAGATTTAATACCACTGAATTTCCCCACTAACCATATATCCAAATCTTCTATTGGCAAGGCTACTTCCATTAATAGGGCGAAGCATTCCCTCTGTTGTATTGATAGAACTCAAAATTTCCTTTGATGTGTTTAAAACAGGCTCTGTGAAATATAGATAAACCTTGAGATTTTTGAAACTGTTAGTTGCCTGCACAGTTCTAGTGTCACCGCCAAGCTCAAGTAACCTTTCAGGAACATGGGTTCTTAGGCTCACCATAGCACTTCTTCTGTCTGGCATCAAAATGCAAACATAAATTCGTGAATTCTGGAACAATATTTGGAATACAATAATAGAAACGATGAAAAGAAAAACACTATCTTGATATACTCACCAACATGTATAATTACACTCGAATTCTCAGGTCGGATAAAACGATTTCCAGCATTGTCAGTACAAAATCCTTTATCCATAACAAGTATTGCCCTTCCATATATAACATTAGTAGATAGGCTGACAACTATTGAGTATGTTAGGTTTGGTTGGATAGTTTGAAGTGTATTTGGTATAACTTTCCCAGCACCATACACAAGAAGCTGCAACAGAAGACAGTATATCAGTGAAATGATTTAGATAGATTCAGGGCCGTCTAATAGGGTGTAATAGAAGAACTATAGCATATGGTCTACAAAGGTGAGAGCCCCAAATATTCTTAACAGTCCAAACAATAGCAAAAAATCATTACTTTTCCATCGCATCTCACAAGGTCGGCTTAGTATTCAATATAACTCTTGACTGAGAGCATGTAATATTAACATTAGCAAAGGCCACAGACGGCCCTGGTAAGAGTCTAAAGACATTATATACTAGCTGTGATACATACGAGACGAGGCTAAGAGAAAGAAGCACAAGTTTTTTCATGCGCAACAATAATATATAGCTGATCAGCTACTCACGTTGCAGGTGTCGACAGAAGAGCATCTGAAGCCACCTTCACCATTGCAAGGTTCACTGAAAGAAATATTTACAGTAACATTCGGAGCATTTGTGAAAGATGATGAGGCTGAAATGTATGCTGTAGGATGAACTGTATCTGCAAAAACACAAAATGGAAGAGACAGGGAAATTAGATTTAGAATTAAGCTTGGGACTTAGTATTTACGTATTATCCTAATAAACCCCTCATGTATCATGCAAGCAGTAGCATAATCATGTTTACATTAGAAAGATAGTGAAATTATACACGATAACCTTGTACTTACGACTTTTTTCTAACATAAACCTCATGTATTGGCCATTCTCTAAAACAATCCTATACTTTGAAGAACACGTTAGAAAATCATTTATGGTAACCGTGGAGAAATCTTCTTGTGATAAAATAGGGTTTATTTATACGTAAAGTTATTGAAATTTGTTGAATCACGTCGTATCCATAATTATGAATTAGTTATATTGTTGTAAACCTTCATAGGTTATGACATATTTTTTCAAGTAGTTGTGTTGTTTGACTGTTTCTAATGTCTTTCCATCACTTTAAGTAATGGCACATCGGCAAATATAATTATACATCTTACTATATTAGGAAAAGTGACGACATATTTTGGACATTCTAAAATAATGCGCGACTATATTTTCCGAACAAAGGGAGTAAAATTTTACTAGCAAGGATAGCAAACTTTCACTTTCTATCAAGTTCGTATCATGCCAATTCAAGCAAAACAAGAAGTGAGATAATTTTTTACCGACAGTCCAGTTATAGGTAGCACAACCAAATCCTTGAGATGCGTTGACGCAGACCTGCAAGCTATGATATCCATCTTCCAAGCCCACAAATGAAACATTCCTTTTCACACAGTCTGAAGAAATGGCATCATCTAACTGCAGAAAATTTTCAAACAGGCAACAGTATCAACTATCAACTCAGTCAACACTCTTCTTCATAACTAGAGATGCTACAATTGGTATAGCTTACAAGCAATGTAAAGCATGAAACTTATTTACATACTAGATTCCTGAATCTCCGATCTTGTGCATGCAACATAATAGAGGACTGCTAAGGGCTAACACACTCCTATGCACCATTAGACTTCTTACCGTGTCCAAGACACTCCTCTAACCATAATACTTCCTCCGGGTTTTTTCTATTGCATCATATGCGGCTGGGGCTCAATTATCAAGAAAAGTAAAAGGAGATAGTGGAAATAGGGAACCATGACTACTACTTAATCTAAAAAGCAAGAAAGAAAACGATCCAAAAATGGAAATGATGCAATTAATTTGTAAAATCCAATTGAGATATGACGCAACAGAAAAATAAGGAAGAAAGTATCTTAAATCACATGTTAATAAATAATTTGAATTTTTAGAAACACACGGTCAAACGAAACCGATAACACAAATCCCAGATAATAATGTTTTTTCTAATACTTCCTCCGATCCATATTAATTGCGACATGTGTAATTTCACACATCCCAACGCACAACTTTAACCTTCCAAACCTTCAATTATCAGTTAGCAAAACTTATAAAAAGTTGATACTTCCTCCGTTTCTTTTTAACTGCAACGATTTGACATAAAGTAGAGAGAAAAAATGTCCAATCGTTGCAGTTAAAAAGAAACGGAGGAAGTATATAAATTGTATACAGTACGTCGATACAAATATAACAAGAACCCATATGACTATATATATCATGTATGCGTCATAATAGAAGGTTAAGGGAAGTGTATGAATAACTTAAATTTTCAAACATTGCAATTGATATGGAACAGAGGAAGAAGTATATCAGCTCAATGAAGCATATAATTAGAAGTACAATCAACCAGACCTTGCACTTGAAGCTACAATCAGAGCATATTTGTCCTGTGCTTGCTAGTGAAGCTTCAAAAACAAATGTAGCTGAGTTGTGATTTGAGAACTGAGCAGGAGCCTGCAAGAACTTCAAAGAGAACTTTGAAGGTACATCATCACACACAGCTTCAAAGCACAGAATGCAGAAAACCCAACACAACTCATTTGCAAGAAGACCTCCCCATGGAATTCTCCTCACACCCATTTGCAAGAATCAATTTTTTTGCTCAAAAAAGTGTATCTTTTCCTTTAAGATACATACATACATACATTACAAGCATGTAAGTGAGCTTAAGAAGTAACAACTGTGTAAAAACTGTAGAAAAATTGAAAGCTTTTGCATGGAAATTTAGCTAGGAATATTTTTGGGTTTGATGATTGGTGAGCTAAAAGAGGGGAAAATAACATGTGGCAGATAGAGAAAGACAGAGTTAACTGATAACTAAAATAGGAAAAATAAATCAAAATAAAAAATAAAAAATCAAAATTGGATAGTTCATGAAAGTGGTAGTTATCAAGCCCAGTGGCAGTTCTCAAGCTCAGTTATATGAATGAAGATAAGAGAGAGACAGAGGAATGGCAGTGAGAAACCAATAGAAAAAGAAGTAAGACAGCAGGTAAGCAATCACTGTGAGTCACAGCTCTTGAGCACTGAAAATGAAGTTTGTTGTTTGTATTTGCATGTTGATTGTTCTCTCCTATAATTGCACAAAGTTACTCTCTTTTTAAGAATTCTGAATAATACTATAATACTATTAGTAACATTTAATATCACCCCTGAGTCTCCATTTACTGTGCCATCAAATGGTTTGAATGTTTTAACAGTGGCCTTCCTAGTTCCGCAATTTATAAGGTACCCCCGGGAGTACATAGATCTGTGTAATCCTGAGAGTTGAGACACAAGTTTATTATTTTATTCATTAACTTTTGGTGGGCCCCGCAAGAGAAAT
Source organism: Patellifolia procumbens (assembly GCA_947645195.1). NCBI lineage: Eukaryota > Viridiplantae > Streptophyta > Magnoliopsida > Caryophyllales > Amaranthaceae > Patellifolia > Patellifolia procumbens. Next base: position 308,742 of record CANSGD010000187.1, on the reverse strand, counting down.
GAATATAATGTGCTAGTTCAAAGTAAAATAGTCTTGGGTTGATAGTTCTTTTTTTACCTTCTAACTCTTTTAGTCATCTGTTAAAATGACATCAAAAGACTAAGTTACTTGCAGAAACTTACCTGTATGCAAAAAAGAAACTGATGTTGACTCCAGCAGTTTCAGAGCAATGTACAGTTCCTTCTAACTAAGGGTAGCATTAGCCATTAATATTATCCACTTTTTCTAGGAGACGATACGAACCTCTAACCATCACTGCTTCTATTATCAATATTAATGAGGGTATTGCTGGCTTTCAATGGAAACCAAGATTTATGTTAGAATATTGTAAATGCATGATATGAATAAAATGACTTACTTCCTACTTTGATATTATTTGTCGTAAATTACTCAATTGTTACACACACAAAACCGCTGGCCTTAAACTAGTTATTTATAAATGCACTGAGCCTCCAAAACAATCAAGACGGCCATGAGCTAATAAGTAAACAAAAACACTACATTTTGATGGAACTGCTCATAGTGATACTCTCAAAAGGATACATTGTCTATTAAACGGGCTGACAGTCCTTTGTAAATTTCAAAGTATTGTTCATTGTTCCATTCTATGTTACTTTTTCAGCACCCAACATTCCACAGCACGAAACGAGCAGCGATGCAATTCAATGGCAGGGACATTAAGGGAAATACATGTGCAAAATTGGCTACATTTCAAACCAATCAAACTTCGGAAGGCTGCTTCATATAGGTGGATCAAGTTCACTTGACACTGATTCTACAGGGGTAACTGCTTCTCCATTGTACACTCTTTCTCTTGCCCGCTTTGCCTAAAAGATGAACAGAAGCTTAGTCAGCTAGAGGAGAAAGAACAAGTGATAGGGAAAAATATTTTGGAGTTGGGAGCTTTACTTCATGTTCCCAGTCTGTTGTGATGGTGAGAACGAACAGCGATACAGTTTGTACAACCAGTGCACACATGATCCCCAGCCACAGACCCTGTGTTGTCAAATAACAAGAATACAACTGAGAGAGTTGCAGATATCAAGCTATTCATAAGTGGAACTGTGGAAGTATATGTTTTTTCTTCTTTGGGTTCGAGTTCATAAGTAATTATTGATATGCCCTTGTTTTGTCCGTAACACTTTTTAAGTTGTACTTATAATCGTTCACAAATTTTATACCTTTAATAAAAAATGTTGAATATTGGAATCAAATAGCTGATTGTGATACTTTTTTTTAATATACAACTTTGATGATTTTATCAACAATCAAAAATCATTATAGACAAAAGAATATTCACGACAGTAATGTACTATGAATTTCAGAAGGTGATGCTTACCTTCCCTCCAATGTGCAAAATGAAAGCTAGCAGAACACCAGAAGGTATGCCAAAGATATAATACGATCCGAGGTTGATAAATGCTCCAATTTTCTGGGACCCAGTTCCTCTAACGATACCTTAATGTTTTACAACAATACAGACTAAATCAGGAAAGTACTTGGGAATAAATAAAGATCAGCACCATATAAGGTTTCGTAGAGCTTTCACCTGAAAGAACACATTGAAGTCCATCTAGGAAGTTAGATACCGCAAGTAAAGTCAATATTACCGCTACATATCTGACCACTTCTTCTTCATTGCTGTAAGCATAGCCCCAAATATTGCGGCCCAAGATTACTACAATTCCAATGAAAATTCCCTCGACAATGGCCAACAATAGAACAACTATTGCTGCAAGACGTGCTGCTTGAGGGCGCCCAGCTCCCAATTCATTCGAAACTCGAGTACTACCCAATTTTACCAGCAGATATATCAGGCAAGACATATATACATTTGCAGTTCAATTCATTATTGCAAATCTCAAATCATTATGAAAAAAAGGAGCATGAAGCAGACCTCACAGCACCACTCAGACCAAAGGGGATCATCCACACTGTTGCAGCAGTGTTAAGGCTGCAATGAAAGAGAACCAGCAGTCATATAGTTTATCATTTCCAATAGCTTATATATCTCGGCATTTCATTTCACTAATTGAGTGTTTTACATTGAGGCTGTTTAGAGATGGGTGAATTAAACTTATCAGCACGTGATGCTTGATGGTGCATACCATATAGAGAGCACGGATGTTTCCAACGTTGGGTTGGGAAGAAGACCAGCAAGGAGAACCATCAATTCGAAGGACCACATTTCTAAACTGTAGGAAGAAAAGGATGATATGATGGCATTAATACTCCAATGCTTAGATTCTACACCGGGAGCATCATCTCCGGGCTACAAGTTCTTTTTCATTACACCTGTATGCTCAAATTGAAGGAACATAAAGGCATATGTAACATGAAAAATGTTTAAAACAAATCTTTGTTAGATCAGTGCACTTAAGGCTTTTAAGCTACTATCTCCTGGAACTTACCATACCATACAAGCAGAAGGAATACTGAGTTTAACGAATGTGAGTAAATTAGAAAGAGCTTCACTCGAAAAGCCAGTCCAAGTTTTCGAGCATGCAGATGAAAACTTGACATAAAGTGCTAACAATATGAAGTTGATCCAATAAGAGACACCAGTTGCAAGGGCAGCTCCTCGGTTTCCAAGACCAGTTTTGAAGACCAAAATCCAGCACACTGGCAAGTGCAATAACGAGGTAATCCCTGAGCTTATCATCATAGGGAATACGATATTCTGGGTTTGTAAAAATCTTAGGAGCGAGTAAAGAAGGCCATAGGCAAATAGACCAGGGATCAGGAATTGAGCATAGTGTCCGGCCTCAGCCGCTATTTGATGATTTTGGCCACAGGCTATTAGAATTGAACTTGAATTTGCCCAGATAAGAGCTAGGGGAACACTTACAACAGTAAGGATGATCATAGACCTTTGCAAGTGTATTCCTAACATATGATACTCCTTTGCTCCATATGATTGTCCACAAAAGGTGTCTAAGGCACTTGACATTCCCATCTATCAAAAAGGGAAAGGAGAAGTTACAGAAGTGGTCAATTTAGAAGAACTGTTTATTGTTAAAAATTAATGTATACAAATATACACTTAGATTATGTTCCTCTTCAGTTTTCTTTTTGCTAAACTTGATTTATTTTTGCTAGAGCTTAACTTATTTTTGCTCAACTCGAGTTACTTTTGCTAAACTTAACTTAAGTTTGTTGTCAAATATAATTTGCTCTACTACAGTACAATATTCGCGGATATGTAACACTTAAACTTTTGGGTGTCACTAAGTCAAAAACAAGTAACTACTGACCATCATATTGTGGGATTTGCTCTACTTAACATTTTTTCTGTAACCTGCTGCAAAGCATTGTTGATTAGGATCTGGCTTATGCACTATATACAGTGAAGTGATAGCTATTATAGGCATTACATTATATCATCTAACTTCTTTCCTTTAAAATAAGGCTTCTGCAATTTTCATATTTTTCCAATAAAAGTAATTCATTTTACTAAAAATATTTGCAAGTGGGAAATATGTTCATTCTACTCAAATAAGGTTGTTCTTCAACAAAGTTAAGCTGATTTTGCATCAGTAGTTCAAATTTCCAAAAAAGCTATGTTACTTGCACTAACACGAGTATGTGTCCAAGTGTCCAACTCATCCATTTTACGAAAAAATTTCCTTGATTTTGGCTCAAGTATCCATACCCATATCCAAATATCGAGAATCCGACACGGGTACTTGAAATAAAATGAAGATGCAAACGCCAATTCTATATTATATAGATAGACAGGTTTGAAATTTAACACAATTGCACAAATTCATGGAAGAAGAGGGTGGAAATAAGTGCAACTTACCAACAAGCTAAAACCAGTAACAGTAGCAAAGGAAGTGGCCATAGAAGCACCAGAGAGTGGTAATTCACCAAGATGGCCCACAAACATTATTGAAATCAACTGCAAACTGAACAACAACAGATTTACTGATACTAATGGTCCTGCTAGCCATGCTTGTTTCTTTACCTCTTCAATTACAGCCTTCCTCCAATTCAGTGTTCCAATATCAGATACTTGGTTTCTTTCACTGATAAGTGGTGATTCCATTGATATTCTTCCATTCTCATCTTCCCCCATTCTTTTGAGTTTTGAGTTGTAATTTCCCACCCACTTTTTCTTTTCTTTTTCCTCTGTAACTATGGGAAAAGACAGTGGATCAAGAGTTCAGAATTCAGATCATAGTATGGCATTACTTGGTTGACTAGCATACATGTAACAAACAGTTCAACCACTCAATCTCACATAACACGTTGAAAGGTTTTCCTTAATTAAATACTTATTTTCCTTTCGCTCCGTAACTTTTACAACACTTGTTCGTTTAGTTATTAGATTTTCATCGGTAAAAAAAAAATACATATGGACATGCTAAATTCCTGTTCGTGTTTAGTTATTAGATTTTCATTTTTCATAAGTTTTACTAATACATAATTGAAGATATTCAAAGTAGTAAACTGGAAACTGTAAATAACAAGTGTTGCAAGAATTATAGAGCGGATGACGTTTATTAATCTATGCTATGTTATTCCTCCCATCAAAAGAAGTAAACACTACTTCTCTCTATTAATATCAAATTATGCTTATAAATTTAAAGAGTATATGTTATGAATACATTTAGACGAACATAATAAGATTGTGTATGATATTATGTTTTCCTTGAATGTTGAAAAATATACAGGGTCAAAGTATTTAACATTTTGGGGGCAATTACTAAATTGGTATATGGATCATATGAAGATTTTTAGATGATCTCCTTATAACCTAACCTTACCTCAAATTGAAGACTATGGTGGGGTCAGAAGTCACATGAGCCACCATTCATATGTAGTACCCATTACAATTATTTTACAAAAAATCATTTACTTAGTTGTTTTAGCAAGACTTTCTTCTCCTCAGTCCTCACCTAAGATAAATAATCTATTGAATTTATTATGACTAGTCAGGTCTCATTACATAAAGTTGTAATATTTAAAGGTTATTTGGGGTAGGGGGGAAATCAAATCATCCTTTCATCTGAAGTCATTCATGAATGTGGCTTTTTTTATAATCCCCTTTTTAGACTGTTTCAATTTAAATTCTACTCTATTACCCATCTTTGAACACTAATAATTTTAGAATTTTATCAGCAAAAATTATAAAAAGATCAATATTTTGAAAGTACTTAGACACATATGCACAACAATTTTACATATTGACATTATTCTTTCTTTTATATAGCCACTCGAAGTTGTATAATCTCTTATAAAAGCTAATACTCTTACTCGTAGAGAAACTAATTTATAGTAGTGATGTGCAAAAACTCCACTACATAAGACAAAACAATTTGTTATTTGTTAAGATGAAGAAAAAGATAATTAAACTTCCGATAACACCTCCGACATTTTCGGGAATACCCAAAAGAATTATATCTTATTTTAACATTACACAATGTGTCCATCTAATATGATATCAAATCACCGTGGAAAAACACGACAAGGTCTAGTGATACTACCAAGTACCAATATACACACCTTATACTCATGCGATAATCGCTACAAATGTATAGAACAGAACTACTACATTGACACACAAAATAACAAGATGAGACGTTGGAATACATAGTTCCAAATGCAATCTAGAAAAGTAGTAGTCAAACAGAGTTTATTTCTGACATTAATAACATGGGTGGGTGCCAATCGTTGTACTCCTACGTAGGAATTACTAATTGCAAATGCCGTTGATTGAAGGCCACAATCTGGAAGACTATGTACTGGAGAGGTCAAATGTAAAGAACATACTATTATTCAGCTAGAGCTTAATGATAATTCAGCATGTGATGCAAATTTTTGGACCACTGCATTTATCACTCTCCATGTCCCCAACGCCTTTTCACTTAATTCATCATCTACAAAAGCAGATTATGCAGATACAGATTTTTACAACAACTATAAAGATAGAAAGAAACCCAACAAGCCCAGTTTGTGAAATATGTGCTCACAAGTCACAACGCGGTGAAATTAAAGGTCCATCGGTCTTTTCACTTGAGTCTCTCTAATCTTAACTTGTCTAAACTTACATAAAGTTGGGTACTTGTCTCAAATAAATTGAACTAGAATTTAATTGAACGAATCTATGAAGTTGGTCGTGATCTGACTTAATTTGAGTCTTGTCTGAACTTATTCTTCTTGAAACTTATGTCTTTGTTATACAAAGAACACAACCTTGGAGAGCAACACGTGAGATGCGAAAAATGGGTGCACCAGTTTTATAGCCTAGTTCAAGAGGACAACCAGCTGAGAAAATGGACAAGAGACATATAAATGCAAGTGAAAATTTTGGAGTGTTCTATCTTGGCAGGGAATATAAAGAAATATCAGCTGTAATTATGAATTGTAGGAGATTTGATCCTAGAAGTTTCATCCGAATTCTTTTTGTTTTCGAAGGATGGCATGGAGTAACGTGGGTCGAAGAATCCGAAAAGCATAGTCTAACAGCAGAAAGAAACAAGTAGGAGCAAAGACAAATTATAAGGTAGTGTTATTAGTCTTATTACCCCACCCATAATTGTCTTGAGGATATAAAAGGAGTGACTGCTGAAGTATGGACTAACCTTTAGTTCTAGCCTCACAAACATCATCTTTCTCCTTCAAACGGTCCCTGTTCTCAAATTGTCAGCTACTAAAAAATGTACAAAAATTCAACCTTTCCTCCATCAAACTTATTGTGAACAATATTCATATTCGTTTCGAGCAGCTAACACATTGCAATCAATCAAAATGCAATTTGCTTTATTTGTCTTGGCAGTATGCATAGAAAAAAGTAAACTTCGCTTTGACATTTAGCGTAATACTATGTTACTAATTTCCTACATTATGTCCCCACACAATTGTAATCTTGAGGGTGAATGACAGATAGAATTAACTTTTCCAAGACCACGAAAAATAACTCTGTAAAAAAACATTGATGTAAAAGACAGAAATTCAAAGAGTTAGTTCCGACAACCATACCAAGTGTAGATGACTTGAAACTTTAAAAGATCCAGTATTTGATACAATCAGAGCTACAGCCTCAGGCAAGGACATCGAACTCAGGGATCCAGACTCGAAGCAGACGATCATAAAATGAGCAAGTAGCCACCACATTATCCACTCCCTTCCCTCCCTGATCTGACCTGCATTTCTGCCAATCTGCGCCATAGGCAAGTGAGTCATGCTTGTCATAAGTCTCGATCACCTCAGGGCTCTCGTTGGTTGTTCTGACAATTGCAAATCCATTATGCATACAAGCTGCTAAAACGAGGTTCGTGACAAACGGATGATACTTAATCCTCCAAACTCCGCCCCCTAGACCAATAGAAGTTTCATTCACTGGTTTTGAGATTGATCTGACATCCCATACCCTCAAATGCTCATCATAGCTACCAGTGAGTAGAGTATACGGATCATTAGGATTCTTAACAATGCAACAAACACCCATTTTGTGAGCCTTCGAGTTCTGGAATGCTGGCATTGAAGAATCGCTTCTTAAATCCCAACCAAGAAATTTGCTGTCATCTGAACCAGTATATACAATAGATGGCTGGTGGGTGTCAAAGGAAGCAGCCCACACCTCAAACTCATGAGCTTTCCATTGTTTTTCTTCAATGAGTTGTGATTCTGCGAGAGATGAGATAGAGACCGAGCCATCAGAAAGCCCGACTGCTAATGATGTGGCTAAGAGATTCCAATCCAAGCAAAGGCACATTGAGGAACTGATATTAATGCCACAAGTCTCTTTAAGAAAAGCCCCTGCATAAGCGAATATGTGATCATTAGAACCTTCAGTATCGTCTTAGTAGCTATGCATAAGCAAGAGCCCCATAGTGCATAATTGCATCTCCTCTGCACAAACTCAGTGTAGTATTCAACAATGTTCGTTCCATGAAAGATCTGGTAGGCTATAGTCCTGTCTTGAAATAATATTTGGCTTTGCACTTGATAATGCCTTAAAAACATGGGGTAACATTTCACTACAAACATCATTCTATATTGGGAAATTCTATAGGGTGACCCTATGTTTTTGCAAATTCTATACGGTGCAAAAACGAAAAATTATTAAATTGTTTGGCCACCAACTGAAGTACCAAGGCGCACACTGCCCGATGACTAAGAAATAGGTTTGCCTTGGCTACAAGTTCAGATCAATCCTTTTTTTTATCCTGCTTTCTTATCTTCTTTTCTTCGAAACTTAAGGGGAGAATAGCTAAAGGGCAAGTTAACGACATTAGTAGACTATCGAAATAATAACGAATGCGTTTCTTCTCTAGAAGGCAATTTGACCCTCTCTTCCCTTCTTCTTCACGTGAGACTTGTAGCATTTAAAGATTGAATAAAAATCAAGATATGTGAAGTTACATTCATATCGGAACCCATCAGACTAGCGTTGCAAAAGCAAAGCAGTAAACGAATTAATCAGACCTGCCAAACTTGGTTCAACTGAAGAGCACTCGAGCCCATAAATCCTCAAGCACCCATCAGCATCAGCTTGAGCAAGCAAAGGACTCGCGCCACACCCAGCCGGGCTCCATTTAATATCAAAGATGCCAGCAGTTTCAACACAACCAATTTGAGTAACACTACGGCTGCTACCGTTGACATCAAACAGAGAAATGCTCCCTGATCGACTTGGCGGATCACCCTCATGTAAATTGTATGTAGATGCAGCTAGAATGTTCAGAAAACCGTCGTGGCGACAGAACTCAACAGCATCAGCATTACCATCTAAACAAAAACGTCCCAATTCCATGATGGTTAAACACTTCACTCTCAACCTTCACCTGGACACTTCATCATCCACGTAGTGTGCATTATACGCAGTTAATAAAAGATGCACCACCCGGAAATGGATAAGCGGTTTTTCGAGAGTTTCGAGGTGGTGCACTGTTTCCGGAAGGCAAACAAAGCAGCAAATTTTTATGCTAATAGGGGTCACTTGTGTTTGTCGCTTACTTATTATTTCGATGCCTTTGATATTAATTTGTTAATTATCCGAAAGGATGAATTAGGCTACTCTTGTTTTAGGAGCTAGTCTAGTTTTTCTTCTCGAACAAAATATGTAAGGATGTTATCGAAATTCTTGTAAGCACCCAACAAAATCAACGATTAAAAAGAAAAGAAAAGCAGCAAATTGATTTATCTAAGCATTATAGATCATAATCATCATATACACAGGTTACTATATTTGTAGTAAACCAGAGGAGCAGATCAAACTGTTTTAGTTAATCTTTAATCAAATACCTCCTAATAAATTGTGGAGTATTGATTTATGACACCAACTATTTTTACTCACGTCATCTGATAAACAATCTTATGATAACAACTTATGTTAACATCTTATGTTTTATACTTTCATCAATTACATTATTTACATCACGTCAAAACAAAAATCAACTACGATACGTACTAATCTATTATTAAAAAGATTTTCGCCTAAAACTATACTTCCTCCGACGCATTTACATAGTGTTTATTATTCACAGTTTAGATTTTAATCAATTTTGGTGATTTACATTTTAGTAAAAACATAGTTACGTGGGATCTTGTTAGATTCGTTTCTATGTGAATTTCTTTAATATTCACTTTTCATAATTTTTTAAACTAAGCCTTTATCACAAGTCTCTACTCTATGTAGCAACTAGCAAGTCATTCTTATAAAGTTTTAGACCCATTTTCTTTATGTTTGTGTTTTGAGATTAAGCTTCTTGTGTTCAAATATTTCACAAGTTACTCACCTATTTCATTTTATTGCACTCTTTACTGGAAAGGTACAAACTTCACTATTCTGCATCATTCTTCCGACTACATTTCAACAAATTTCAATAATACACTTTTCAGAATCAAAATAATTAGTTACCCTTTTTCTATGATGAGCATGATTATGTCTAAACTTATGACATGATTTATGGAAGTTCAGTTAATTGAAACTTCCTCCAAAAATAAACGTATGCCACTTAATGCAGCGAGCCCACGGTATTCTTTAGTAAAAGGCGAAAGAATAGTTCGCTTTGTGCTCACTGCATGGCTGCGTACCTTACTCTAAGCTGGAAGCAGGTTATTTATAAGAAGCTGGACATGTCCCTTCTTTAATTACTCGATGTGGGACGACTTGCATACGGCAAAATAGTAATATCAGCAAATGGTGCCCATATACTAGTACTTCCGTTGAAAGAAAACAGGGTATTCACCTGGTAGTAGTTAGATTAAGATGTTCTATTATATGGCTAAGGGATATCCAAAAAAGATAGCATGATACATCTAAAAATAAACATTCAATCTACAAATTTAACATTCAAAATCTCTTACTATTCTGCATCCCGATTTTGTTTTGTACACCATAAACTTAAGTAGTTTATCCAAAAACTACTTTTGTATGCCATGCAATTGTCTAATTAGTACTTACAAGTAATGCTCCGAGTTGTTGTATGTCTAGTGTCTAACAAATTATTAACAATTTATTAATGGAGTCATTTGGTGTGAAAATATTTTAACTTATCTATATCATGCATTTGCTTACAGTTTAAGTCAAGATTTTCCATCATTAAACCCCATACGATAAGATATCTATAAGGGTTATATTAATTTAGAATAGATAAATCATAATAAAAGAAGGGATGACAATATGATATGGTGGTGAGTTGTTGCTTACCAATGCTAGGTCATGAATATATTACTAGTTTGGGACCATGCGCTGGTTTATTTTAAAAATTAATAAACATATTTTAAAATTTTTGAATTTTTAAAGGGCATAATGTAGCAATAGATGTAACAATTAAGAAGGATGGTGATAAAAAAAAGGAAATTAAGGAATTTTATTTAATTCTTTCTTTTCAATGGTAAAAAGATTTAGTAATTAGAATATGACAGTAAAAAGGGAAGCTTGGCGGTAGACCTATGACATTCCAAATAATTGGTCACGAGTTTAAGCCCTTTTATATGCATTCTACAACTTTCAAAAAAGACAATTACTATGTTAGAAGTACAATATTCACCATGTGACATGGAACAATATGTGGTGGACTATAATACGTGTTCACGCGTTTTAATATATACTTGTCATGGTCTAGGTTGTGTTAGCAAAGTATGAGATTTGTGTAAAATGACAATTGTATTAAGAAAAAAAATAAGAATAGAAGTTCATGGATATAGGGAAATAATAGTCTAAGACGGGGAAAACAAAGAGTTGAGAATCACAGAGAGAGGATAAAGACTGGTTAGAGACTTGGAGTTGAGGAGGGCAACACTATGGTGGGGGGCTCTTTGTCACAATTGTGGTGATTGATGCCGACGTGAGAGGCAACCAAAGAGTTGAGAATCACGAGACTCAGAAAATTATAATTTCATAATTTAAGTACTTCACTAGTACCAAAAGGTTAAAGGTCTTATAGTATTCTTTTGAGTAGAGTTGTCTATAGTTTGAATTTTGAGTTTATTATTAGTTGGGATTATCGTGAGAAGATGGAAACAATTAAGATTGTTTGTGTTAGTCTTTTCCATTATAATTTACAAGTCAAATATTTATTTTGATAATGCTATTAACTGAACCTTGTGGTCACACATATTGTAGTTGGTAGGGATGTTCATAAAAAACCATAATCGCGTAACCGTATCATTTGACCGCGTAACTGGTCTTACGGTACACTTAATATATCGTACCATCAAGACAAAGTGGTTATTTTAACCCGTGATTAATAGTTAAAACTACGGTTATAAAATTTCACTAATGGCTAACCTTTTATTTATATATATATGTTGATGTTTCATACAAATAAACATCTCAATTGCTTACTAAATGTAATTGATGATTAGTTTTTGCACTTTTATACAATAATTTCTAACCAATTCACAATCTCACCCTTCCGTTGTTTTCACTTTCTTTATTAGATGTGCGTTACTTTTAGTGTTTTAAACTTATTATTAATGATCTGGACTATTTATTGATTTATCGTGTGCTGGAAATTTTGAACAATTTAACTATTTATCGGCTGGATCCGATATTGTTGTAATACCCTGAATTTCTAAACTATATTATTAGTTTTAAAACGTATTAATTACTTTATAAATTATATTATTAGCGAAAATACGTGTTAATTAAAATTTTTGAGTTTTATTGAAATATTGATTTTTATTACGATTTTATTTCCAATTATTTTAAACACACTAATTATTTTGATATAATATTATTTCTATTATTAATTTAATTATCTAGTATTAAAATTTTTTAAAACAACAACTTTAAATATTTATTTCATTAAAATGTTATTTTATGCACTTAGCTAATTTGATGTACAACTTTTAAAGATTGATTTTAAAATTACTACACATGCCCTTATCACCCATTATCCATCACTTATCACCTATCATCCATTACTTATCACTTATCAGTTATCACCTTCCATCATCACCTTCCTCCTTCACCCAACAACCATTAATGGTTTCTCCAAAATCTCAAGCAAATCATAACTTCCCACTTGCAAAATCACATTTTTCCCACTTGCAAGAAATCACATTTTCCACTCAAAAATCTGATTCACTTACACAACTGAGTCAAAGAAGCAACCTCTCTTCAACCTCCATACTACCCTCATTAATGGTGCTTGACCATTTAAACTAAAAATCAGATTTTCCCCTCCTATAAATACCCAACTCAACCCACTTAATTGATCAAGCAAACACCATCAAGGTTTGCTTCACTCTCTTCTTTGTCCCCTCTAAAATTCTGACTTTTGTTTTGGAAAAATTAAGAAAATAAAATCACCATTAACACCACCCCAAGCTCCACCACTTAAACCACCACAAATCTCCCTCCGTCGACCAACCACCGCCGCACGGCAGTAGCGACCATCACCGCCGCCACGCAGCAGCAACACACGCAGCCTCCCCCCTTTCTTTTTCACTACTGCCACGCAGCACAGCCACCCACAAACAAACAAAAAAACGCAGTCTTGCAGCCACGCACGCCCAGCCGCACCGGCCACCTTTCGGCCGCCCAGTGTCGCCGGAAATCCACCAAAATCCGGCAGCCACCCTCCTCTGTTTTTCCACTTCTACTGCTTCTCTTCTTTTACTTCTTCTCTTATTTTGTTTTCACTTAAACCCAAATGACCCAAATAAACTCTTACTTACTTACATTGAAGCAAAGCCCAATCTTACTCCCTCCCAAATCCGATTTTTAATTCTAAAGTTAGCCCAACACTTTAATAATTGACCCATCATTCTTTGTTAGTTGTTTTGTTAATTAAAATAAAACTTTCATTTTAATTTTATTATTACTATTAATAATTTTATTAACTTTTCATAACTTAAAAATATTTCTAAGTTTCTAAAATAAAATAATAAATATATTGAAGTTTATTTATGTTTATATAAATTATTTATAAAGTTTAAGTTAAGGTTGAAATAACGTTTAAGTACTTAAAATGATTTTTATAAATAAATTCGAGAAACATAAACTTCGATTTATAAACTTCTTTAAACAATGATTTTCTTTAAGTTATTTAAATTTTTTGAGTTATTTATTTATAAAATCATAAGGGGTTATTTAGGTAACTAATTTTAGATCTCGTTTAATTATAGACGAGGATTGCGTAGACGAGGATTTCCAAGAGTGTTGATTCGTTCGTGATTTAGTTTTCAAGCACGCTTCAAGAGGTAATTACCAATGTTTATCCACAAGTAGATTCCGTAAAGTAAAAAGATTTAGTTATGTGACTATGTGAATTAAAATATGGATAACGTAATTACCAATGTTCATCCACAAGTAGATTCCGTAAAGTAAAAAGATTTAATTATGTGACTATGTGAATTAAAATATGGATTACGTAATTACCGATGTTCATCCACAAGTAGATTCCGTGAAATAAAACGATTTAACTTTGAGATTATGTGAATTAATGATGTGATTATGTGATAATAAAGTTAATATGTGGATATTGATTATGGATTAATTATGGTGATGATTATCAATTTAAGTATAAATTATGAGTAATGAAATGGATAACAAGAATGGACCTTTATCATGGACCATGAATATGAAAGTTAGATTATGGACTATGACAATGACTATTATGACGGGATTTAAAATAGTAATGAAAATCTTGTTATTATTATTATTATTATTATTATTAAAGGATATTATTATTAAACGATTATCCATATAAGTGAAGTTATTATTATTATTATTATTATTATTATTATTGTTGTTGTTAATTGCTCTATTAATTTATGGTATTATCAATATGGAAACATTATAAATGGAAAATCGGAAATCATGACTATGTGTAAGAACTTATGACAGCTAATTAATGTATAGGTTGTTGAAATGGAACCAAGCGTGGTTGTAATTAAAAATGGGATATTGAACTGGTGTGTGAATTAAAGTTATGACGTTGGGTTGACCATTATTGTGATAGGTGGTTAACGGGACAAGTCCCGGCCTATACACACATATTCTGTTATTGAGATAGGTGGGTAACGGGAAGAGTCCCGACCTATACTCACTCGTTCTGTTTATTGTGATAGGTGGATAACGGGAAGAGTCCCGGCCTATACTCACACCTCATGTTATTGTGATAGGTGGATAACGGGACGAGTCCCGGCCTATACTCATACATATCTTGTTTGTTCTTATAGTAAGTGGATAACGGGACTAGTCCAGGCTTACTAGCGTTATCCTCCCTCTATCTAAGTAATTGGGATAATATTGAAATGTGAAGTTAGTATTACTTACGTGCTTATTAATTGTACATACGTGTTATGCTTTTCAACTTGACTTATATATTACTTTCAACTATTTTAAGTTAGGTACTTTTACGGGATGAAGTTGGAATTACTCAGTTTTTTTATTTTTGGGAGCTTGCCTCTCTTGTCTTTTTCAATGATTATTTGCAGGTGGGTGATCGAGGGGAATTATGAGAGATCAATTAGAAGTTGTCATCCACCTAGTTTAATATCTTGCTTCCGCTGGAACTTTGAAACTCGTAGTATTTACTATTTAGTACTTAACGAACAAGTTTAATTTGGTTGTAAGGACTTGTCTTAATTAATTTAGAATTAAATATGTTTTGGTTATTTAGTCTTGCACTTAATTCCAATGAGTTGTGTAACACCCCGACCCCTACGGACCGATGGGAGTCACCAAATAAGCATCTCGGACCAATAACTAACCCCACAAACCAACACAAGTCCTTTCGGCACATTTTGTCCTCACTCATGCACACCCTGAGAAACTTCCCAGTAGGTCACCCATCACAAGACTACTCCCAGCCAAGCACGCTTAACTGAGAATATCTTAGCAATATTAGATCCCTGAAAAGAAGATGCACCTTGTTGGTATGGATAGTACAACTAAATCCTTTAAAGCAATCATGGGGAGTATTACACACCCCCACTTGAGAACAGCAACGCCCTCGTTGCGCCTGAGGACCCCACATATTCGGCCGCAGCCTGTAGGTCGCCCCAACCTGGAAACTGACAATGCAGCCCCATAATCCTCCCCCACTAGGCGCTTGAGGACTCCTAATATTCGGCCTGACGGCCTTAGGGTCGACCCAAGACGCGGTCGCAGGGTTGCTCTGATACCATTTGTAACACCCCGACCCCTACGGGCCGATGGGAGTCACCAAATAAGCATCTCGGACCAATAACTAACCCCACAAACCAACACAAGTCCTTTTGGCACATTTGGTCCTCACTCATGCACACCCTGAGAAACTTCCCAGGAGGTCACCCATCACAAGACTACTCCCAGCCAAGCACGCTTAACTGAGAATATCTTAGCAATATTAGATCCCTGAAAAGAAGATGCACCTTGTTGGTATGGGTAGTACAACTAAATCCTTTAAAGCAATCATGGGGAGTATTAAAAGTTGAGTGCGGCGGTAACGCTCCATCCGAATCGAACCCTCGTTGATTTTCCCTCAAACGAGTTTTATTAATATAATAAGGGTTCGGTTTGGGCGGGGTGTTACAATTGTAATCAAGCATCCCCCATAGGTTAAATGCCCGATTCATAACTATATAGTTTATCTAGTCATTTGCTAATCGAAGCTAAAAAATCTAACCCCGATTATATAACTTATATTTGTTGATTGTTGTTCAAACTATTTTTATTTTAAAAAACTTATAGGTTACATGGTTAGCCGCTAACTGTATTGTTAATTTACGATTATCCGTCATGGTTAACCGCTCATTAATGATTGGTTATGGTTACTAAAATACTATAACCATTAGCACAATTAACCAGTCGTTAAGCTAAATGAGACGATTAATCATCGTAAACACCCTTATTAATTGGATATATAAGAAGGCAATTGGGATGGTAAATAAGGATCTATATAACACACTTTTGTATTGGTTTTACTCACCTATGACTCTTTGGTAACAATTAAACTTCCCATCTCTATATCTTTAACTAGTGATAAGTTTAGAATTGTCTCACTCTAACTTTGATCAATCCAAAGGTTGAGATTATGTTTTCTCTAAACATCAATGGTTTTTGAATAGTTCAAGCTTTAACTAGTCATAAGTATTCCTGTATTGTTGTTTTCTATTGCATCTTCACTGTCTCAAATACTTTTGGAACTATCTAATGCTTGTAGTCATAACTAAAAAATAGGCACCTTTGTGATACAATTGAATACATACCATACCGTGGTTAGTTTGAAATAAAGATGAAATAATTCTACATGAAAATGAAGGTAACTCAAAAGCAATGATATAGTTCGTTGGGAGAGAAGCGAGTCACTTGCCAAAAAATTCACAGAGTTAACGTTGGAGATTCCGGGGCGGATCTGACATTAGTTGCTAAAAGGATATCATGTTTAGTGCGACTAGTTCGCTTAGGGATGTTGCTAGAGAGAGCATGCAAAGTCGAAGTCAACACTTTTTGTTCTCACTATAGTTGTATTCTATTAGGCCAATGCTACATTGTACACTATGATGTATCGTCATGGATCATTAGTGTATGCTGGAAGGTTGTAAAATTGAGCGCAATAGATATAATAAACAATGAAGGGAAGTAGAGGAAGATACTAGGTTGTATCTGCCATCGATTGAGGAAGAGATAGAATGGTCGTATTGGTAAACCACCAACAAACGTAAAACCATTACTGGGTACTAAGAAGCGGAAACAACAAATATCCAAAATTTAATTTAGTCAAGTAACTGATTAGCCATGAACCAAACACTCGCAAACGGAAATAGCCTTCTAATCTTTGGATTCCGTTTCTATATATCTCTTTTAACCATACCAAACCCGAGTTTAGATGGCGAAGTAATTTTCTTTGGGTTTGACATATTTAGGGATTTGATTGATCGTATTGACCTTAATTTTTGCTTTAGTTTATCGATTTAAGTAGTACAATAATTGAAATTTTATTTTTTAAGGTAACTCATCTTCATGTGTTTTCGTCTCATACATTATGGAAATTTCAACCATGAAACCTTTTTATGAACTACCAACATGCTTATATTATACATGGATGTAGAAGCAAAAAAAAACTGGGCAATAAGAGGATGCAGAACTCTATATGGTTTGAGTTATAACTGCTAGTAACGAGTTAGAGATGATACGTGGAGGCTATGCTCTTTTAAGCGCTATGATGCACGTCATGATATGGCTTTAATCGAGACTTTGCATTGGTGGGGTTACTTGGCTGTTGACATAAAATCATAGCTAATGCGGCTTTAGTTGATCGTTCAATGACTTTTAGCACGATGTCATATTGTAACCGTAGTACAAACACGATTTGGCATAACTTATAGGTGATGCAGGAGCTAGATGCTACGAAGCCCAGTGCGTTTGGGGTAGTACTCTTTCATGCCAAATGGGGGCTACAACCTACAGGTATATATTATAAAGTAGCAAAGTGTTGCAGTAGTAGAGTATGAAGCAACCTCTTGTGCTAACACATACTAACATGAGGTAATCTTTATCAGCTTATGTTGCTCGAGTCAAGATACTACAGCATCCCACATCGAAGAATAAGCAATAAACAAGGGGAAAAAGTATTATAAGAACAGCGCGTTATTATTTTATAAGGCATACCTTTCTCGGCCTTTTGGCTAAGATCAAGTGTAGTATCTGTTCTTATCAGTTTAATATCTGATACGTGGGCCAATGGCCCACAACGATATTAAATTTATTTTTTAAGGGGGAAGTTCCACCACAGTAGCTTGCTGCTGGGAACTTCACGCGTCGCCCATGCGTTGCACTACTGCACGGGCCTGGCGCACCCCTCCAAATCTCAGTTTATTTTTTCACAAGTTACAATTTTACAATATATGAATGTGGGGTATGCGTTACTGCTTGTTATTTCTCATTTAGTAAGTTATTTAGATATGATTTTCTGTTAGTTAATCTGGTAGGTTAAATTACTCCCGATGTGGTAATTAGGGATTATCCTCATTCGGCTTAATTTTCGGCTTAATTTTTGCTCGAGTTCGAATGAATTAGTATAATAGCTGAAATCTAATGTTTTAAGGTAACTTGACATCTTCATGTGTTTGCCTCTACATTGCAAAATTCACCTTCTAACACAACTTAACTTAGACTTAGAAAATTGTTTGTCACATAAGCTTAAAGTTGGGCAATAAGAGTGGTTATAAGTAGGGCAATTAGAGTTGTTATAAGTAGGACAATAAGAGTGGTTATAAGTAGGGCACATAACCTTGACACAAAAAACTAAGCTTAAGAAGTTGGGCAATAAGAGTTGTTATAAGTAGGACAATAAGAGTGGTTTATATTAGTTAATAAGAGTGGTTATAAGTAGGGCACATAACCTTGACACAAAAAACTAAGCTTAAGAAGTTGGGCAATAAGAGTTGTTATAAGTAGGACAATAAGAGTGGTTTATATTAGTTAATAAGAGTGGTTATAAGTAGGGCACATAACCTTGACACAAAAAACTAAGCTTAAGAAGTTGGGCAATAAGAGTTGTTATAAGTAGGATAATAAGAGTGGTTATAAGTAGGACAATGAGAGTGGTTATAAGTAGGGCACATAACCTTGACACAAAAAACTAAGCTTAAGAAGTTGGGCAATAAGAGTTGTTATAAGTAGGACAATAAGAGTGGTTTATATTAGTTAATAAGAGTGGTTATAAGTAGGGCACATAAGCTTGACACAAAAAACTAAGCTTAAGAAGTTGGGCAATAAGAGTCGAGTTATAGCAAACATTCAATTGATTGGCCTCAGGAAAGCTAAGATGGTATTTAATATATAATATTGCTAAAAACATAACATCAAAAACGTTGGTGTATGCTAAACACGCTCTTAAGAGGATGACAATTGTTGAGCAATGAGCTAGAGATGATACCTAAAGGCTATATTCGATATGATGAACATCATGAGATAGGCATTTTGCTTTTAAGCGAAATTTGTTGTGGGTGGTGCTACTTGGCGATAGCATGGCCAAGGAATTATATATTAGTTGATCAACTCTCTAGCCAGTAGCAGATCCAGAAAATAATTATTGGATTGACAAAAATGCATATATTTTATGTCAAGAAAAAAAATATATTCAGGTTAGATTTAGAAAATAAAAGTTCCACCACACTAGCTTGCTGCTGGGAACTTCAAGCGTCGCCCATGCGTTGCACTACTGCAAGTCTGCAAGGGCTTAGCACACCCACTAAATCTTAGTTATATTTTCCCCTTTGGTTACGTAACATTTTCCAATATAAAAGGACGAAGTATATTACTAAATGCATGTATTTGCAATTGTTGACTTGATTTGCCCTATAAGGTTCTTTTTATTGTTTATGTTTTACAACTCGTAATTGTTTTGAAGTCAGTGGAATTTCACCAGGACACCACTATCTATGAAATAGTAACAAGTCCCTTAAACCTTCCTTTATAGTAACCCCTACTATAAGTAGGGATGTCAATCGGGCGGAGCAAAAGTGCGGAGGATGATCCCTCTATATCCATATCCGTATAAAAATCTCACCCCCATCATCCACCATATTTTCCATACCCGCCCTAACACACGTCCCATGTTGATTAACGTATGTGGTAAATTTTCTTGATAAAAAATATGTTGATATCAAATTAGTTTTTATTAAGTACTAACTGTTCAATACTTAGGAGGTGGGGATGAAGCGGGGTGCGCGGGGATGAAGCGGGGCGGGCAGGGATGAGACAGGTACATTCTTAACTCCACACTTGTCCCATCAGTGTGACAGGGATAATTTTATCCACATGACCCATCACCCGCGAAAACTTTCCCCGTCTCCGCCTAACTGGGGCGGGTCTCCGCGAATGCCGTCCCACCCCCATTGACATCCTTAACTATAAGTTACTTATACAATTCACGAATTCAGGAGACCTCCTACGGATTGTATCCAAATTAATAAGTAATAATTTTGGGTGTCTAAAAAAACTCAAAACACCCCATTTTATTGTAATCCATTTTTTTCTTGAAATTACCTAAATTAAATTACATGTAATTTACAAGCTATTCTAACAACCCCTACTAGTCACTAACTACTATAAGTAAAGTTACTTATACAATTAATTCCTCCATTTTAATATAAGTGATACAATTTCTATAATTGAGTGTTTTCAAATAAGTGAAACACTTTATAAAGTTTCTATATGTGGTAAACTTTTGCTTGTAAATTGACATAAATACCCTTACTTAAATTTATAACCGCACTTTAACTTCATTAACAAATCTAAACATAGTGGGGGTGGGGACCACACATGCTAACATCACAATTAAAAACACCATAAACATACTTAGAATCTTTTGCCTCAAAATACGTTAAAGACACAATGTATCACTTATATTAAAACGGAGGAAGTAGTATGAATTTAGAAAACCTCATACAATTTGCGCAAATAAGATCCTACACCCGGGAGCAGGATGCGGATCTTGCTCTCGGTGTACATTAACTTTTTTCAATGTACCCAAAAACAAATGTCAAACATCTTAATAAATAAAGTACGGAATGAACATTAGTTCATCTTTCAATGAATATATGAGGCCAGTTTCTTCTCTTTCCTCCATTATTTGACATTTTGAATTGATTTGACAAAAAATTTTCCCTCCAAATGTTCCAATTAACTTTGGCATATGTTCTTTTATATAATTTTATTGTTCAATGTGATTATTAAATATGCTCATTTATTTGTTTCAAATGTTCATTGTATAATCTAACTCTATTTCAAAAAAGTTTTTGTTCCAATAAACTTTGACATATATTCTTTTATATAACCTTATTGTTCATTATGTTTATTAAAGATATTCATTTATTGATATCAAATGTTCATTGTAAAATCACAATCAATTTCAAAAAAGTTTTAATTCCAAATAACTTTGACATATACTTTTACATTATACAAATGTTCATTTTGGTTATTTAATATGTTCATATATTGATATCAAATGTTCATTGTAAATAAATATTAGATTTATGTAAAAAAAACATGTCAAAGTTAATTGGAAAATTTACAATGAACATTTGAAATCAATAAATGAACATATTTAATAACCATAGTGAACAAAGAGATATAAAAGAACAAATGTCAAAGTTAATTGGAACAAAAACTTTTTTGAAATTGAAAGTATTTTACAATGAACATTTGATATAAATAAATGAACATCTTGAATAACTATAATGAACAATAAAGTTATATAAATGAACATATGTCAAGTTACTGTGAACATTTTTTCAAAAAAAATCGAGTTTTTTTACGATGTACATATGGTATTTCTAATGGAACATGTTCAATATCGAGAATGAACATTAGCTTAAGGAGAATGAACAAATTTTAAGTTTAGTAACGCCAATTAAATTTTTGAATTTCAAAAATTTTATTTGTGTACATTAGAATTCTTCAAATGTACATCGGATCACCATAATGACGTACATGATGACACGTGTTGGAGCACAATGCTCCAGGGTGCACCTTCCACTTATTGTACAATTTGTACATAAAACAATGATAATTTTGTAATTCCCAAAATAAAATAAAAATCCCCAAAATTCCATAAATTTTCGCAAATTACATGTAAGCCGCCCTAGGCTGCCATATTCTTCTATAGTTCTATCACCCTGATAAATTAGGACAACCCACTTTTTGTCCATTGTTGTTGGTTCAGCTGTTCAGCTAGCTGAAAAAGTTCATTACACAATCCTCCATTCTCTCCTTTTGCATGCACTTTGCAACACACATTTTTGTTGCTCTAACATTTAATTATTTCAGGTATTCTTTCACCCATTGTAATTTTTAATACTTTGCTCACATACTGCATGTAATCGAGCTAGAAGTAGTGGCAATAATTTCATAATCTGAATGTAATGTAGCAAATTTGGTGTTAAAATAAAAAACATAATAAATAGATATGATGGTATTGCTAGAATATGAGGGTTTTAGGATTTTGGTTTCTGGGTTTGGGGATTTGAGCCTAAATATGAGGATTATTGGTCTGCAACTTTGGGATTGATTTTTGTTATAAAAAGTTATGTGAGAAATCTTAAAATGAAATAATAATAAGCGTTTTTGTCTTGTTTGTCATTAAAATAGTGCTGACTGAGACACTTCTTTTCGATAAGAAAAATAAGTTCAGATAAAGTCTAATAAGTTCAGATAAAGTCTAATAAGTTTCAATAAAGTGAAATAAGGTCGAATAAGGACTAATAAGACCTTAAAATAAGGTCAAAAGAAAAAAACAGTTCAAAAAAATGAAAATAAGTTGAAAAGAATGGAACCTTAAGCGGGATTGATTGGATTTATTTCATCTTGTTTCCTTTCATTTTGATTATCCCCATTCCCCACCCACCTAGGGCGTGTTTTCACCGTATTGTTTTTAGTTCTGTTCAATTATTTTCAATTTAGTTCAGCTCAACTCTGTATAATAGTTTACACTCAAGTGTCATAGTTCAGTTCAGTTGTTTTTCAGTTGAAGAGAACATGCCTTATAGTAGCGGAAACAAAAAGTTTTCTATTACGAAGACCAAAATGATCGCGTTAGCCATGCCCTACGCCAACCCCTTGGTTCCCAAATAAAAATAAAAAGCTATTTCACCTTTTGAAAATTTTACTGTCTGAGGAAACTTGATGTCCCATAAATGGCTTTTATTTTCAATCAAAGGGATAAATGGAGGTACACTAGAAGAAGATTTATGAAGTAGGATTTATTTATGGTGTCCAAGCTTTAAAGCTTTTTCTGGGTTACTCAGTTCAACTTTCTTGAAGGAGTATAACACAAGGGAAATAAATGTGTAATCATAGTAAGGTGAGACCAACTCGCACTAATTTAGTCGAAGATGTAAAAAACTACTCCCCTGAAATAGTAATTAGTCACCTTGGATTATTTCATACAAGATTTTGCCAAAAAGGTGTTCACATTGAAAGTAAAGCAGTTATTTCAAATCGATATTTGTACTTAGTATTGGGTTTTTGATGGTTGCTAGCTATGGTGGGCTATGTTACTCGAACTCTTCATTTTAGCTCAAGTACCTTTGTAGGATCTTTGACATATGGACACTTCTTTTTGAGCCAATATCTTAGAATTTTTTTCGCAAAATGGACGTGTAGGGACACTTGAACATACCTGTTTCCGACATGGGTACTCAAGTATGAGTAATATAGGATTGATGGGTAGTATCTCATTTATGTTTTTAGAGAGATGTTTGATCAAGGTTGTCTTGAGGGGTCTAATATTAGATTTTGTATTCAGCTTCAGAAAAGTTGTTTACATATGTTCAGCAACAAAGCGATGATAGAAGTTGTGAAGAGGCGTATCGAGTTTGGTCAGGAACTATGTGGATCCTTAATTTATCAACAAGTCCAGCATGAAGCTCCTGAATGTGAAGACAGTAGCTCAAATGCTACGAATTATGGTCACAAGAACTCCTGCTTACTGGAGCAGATGCAGTCTCCAGTTCAGGTTACGCGTTTATCTGCAGCCCGCCAATGCCAAACTCCACTTTGTCGACAGTTCTGGAAGGCTGGAAACTATGACAATGCCTCGTGTGATACGATGGTTCCAAGTTAGCCATCTTTACTTATATGATTAGACTTGTATCGTGGCAAAAGTTTGTTAACATTTGTATTCGGTAAAGTTTAATCTTGTATGCTTTTGCAGTGTGCTAACAATTTTGGATTGTTTTTTGCAGGCACCAAAAATTATTTGCATGTTCACCCCAAGTTCCTCCACTCTAATGCCACTTCTCATAAGTGGGCTTTTGGAGGTGATGTTGGCTTAAAGAAAACTTTAGCTCCTTTACTGAATGCTTTGATGATATCTTGTCTAAAACTTCGTTTTGTATTTTAGTATGTTATCGTGCAATCTCTTACATTTTACCGACTTTTTGATGCAGCTGTGGCAGAGCTTATTGACAATGCCATTGATGAGGTGATTCAGCTGGCATTTGAATTGTCTTCACTGCTAAAATATTAGTGTTTTTGTTTCCTTGGATATTCAGTTATATACTATGGTCTTTGCTCAATCTATTAGATACAAAGTGGAGCCACTATTGTCATGGTAGGTAAAATATCAGATCCAAGGGATAAAAGTCCAGCTTTGCTCATCCAAGGTAAGTTTGATTCATTAGCTTTTCTAAAGCTATTCTAGTTCCATATTTTCTCGTTTTTCCTTTCCCCTTTTGCCTCTTACTAGAAGCAGTTTCTAGTTCCTATAGAAAATTTTCATGTATCGGGCTTGATGCTTGCAGATGATGGAGGTGGTATGGATCCAGGAGCAATGCGGCGATGCATGAGTTTTGGATTCTCAGATAAGATGTCTAAAATAGCCATTGGGAAATGTATACTAAATTCATTTTTCTTTATCTTGCTCTAAATTACTTCAATTTCTTCCTTTGAATGGTTTAGTTGAATGCCTTTCAGATGGAAATGGATTCAAGACCAGCACCATGAGACTTGGAGCTGATGCTTTAGTGTTTAGTCGACATATAGATAGTGGGTCTGTTACCAGTGAATTTCAATTCTTTATGACTAAGAATTGCAAGAATGGCATCTTTATTGTGCATGTGTTACTAATGTGTTTGAAAGCTATATATCGTTAGCGATTGCACACTAACGAAATATAAGATACAAATTATATTACTACAAACTAAATTACAGAAACTGAAATTACAAAGTGACTTCAAGTCACCATAGAATCGCTCTTTTAGCGACATTCATCAATAGAATTTCATGCACGTGGTCTGACCAATTGCCTTTAGGATAAACTGAAGCCTCCATTCGAGCGTAGTTACCAATTATCTATCCTTAATACACAGTGACTAATAGCCTTATTATGGATCATCATACACATCTGCAGTATGTGTATCCATCTTTCTAATGTTTTTGTGGTTTGTCAACTGCTGAAACCAAAGACTGATAGCTGATGGGTTTATTGGGCTCTTAAGTAGTGAATTTCATTTTTGATGCATACGTTTATTTGAAATTTGCATAATTTGGGTGTTTGTTTCGCATTCAGGATATCGACCCAAAGCGTTGGTCTGCTTTCTTACACATACTTATGTCACACAGGCATGGACAGAATAGTGATACCCATGGTAAACACACTTCTGTTCTTTGACATACTTGCTGACTAATGTTTACACTAGATCCTCATATGATAGGTATCTGACCGTGAAGATAAATGAAATATAATACCTATTATCATCCGCTGTATGCCTGACAAGTGAGGTGTGTTCTGGGACTTTGTATGCTGAATTACATATTAGGTCTTTCAGATGGGTATGGATATGGCACACTCTCCCTTCTGGAGTTAAACAATGATAATGGTCTAATCTGGGCATTTGGAGTAATCATAGTCTTTGAGCTTCCTTGACATTGAGCATATACTATGCTGCTCTTCATGTTGTGTTACTATATTCTATTATGTATTAACTATTTGTACATTATTGCGGCGCCCTGACTAATAGCTACTCTGACGGTACGAATGAATGTTACTTATGCAGATTGATTATGAATACACCATGTCAACTGGGACCTGGGAGCCTCTATGCCACGACACTAGAGAGAATTTTCATTCAAATATGTCAATCATTTTGCAGTGGTCTCCATTTTCGACTGAAGCAGAGCTTCTGAAGCAAGTATGTATGCACAAATTCTGTGATGCCTTGTGATTATGTTGTCTTTGGAGCTGGTTTGGTTTTCTAAGATGTTTTTAGAGGGAAGAAAGGGAATATAGAGAGAAAAACGGAATGAAACTAACTTTCTCCGTTGTTTGCCTCAGTTAGATGGGACTCAGTATTATTTTTATTGAGAGCTTTTTGAAAGGAATAGGAAATAATTAGTGTTGTGGCATTCTTTAAGTTCGGAAGTCTGTTTACTTGTTGAAAAAGTAAAATGAGTGTTCTATAACTAGAATTTCCCTATCGAAGTCCTTTCTTTCTTTCAATATCTTAAGGTTTTTCCTTTGTAAAGAACTAAAGTGAAGATTAAGATTCACTTGAATGTTGTTGCAATCATAGTTAGAGATTTCTATTTGAGGACCAAGAATGGTTTATAGTGAGCTTACAAGCATGAGTTAGTTTATCACATTACAGGGGCTAGGAGAGATTGGCATGCTTTTTTTTTCCTATTTCTTTTGGTGTGGGCTGTGCGGCTGTATTTCTTATCGGTGTGCGTACTTGCTCTAGTACTCTATATCTCCAATTAGCTTCATTTATTGCTAAACTGATTGCAGTTTGATAACATTGGATCTCATGGTACCAAAATTATCATATATAATTTGTGGTTTGCCGATGATGGGAAACTGGAGTTGGATTTCATTTCTGATCCTGAGGTTGACTCTTCTTTCCTTCTATATCTCTAGCTATTCTACTTCCTCCATTTCTAAGTACTTGTCAGTTGTCGTTTAAGGTTAATGCACAAAATCAAATATTCGGTAGGATATTGCATTAGTATGCTAGAGAGAAAAATAATATTGCATCGATATCAATTTGACAATAAATTGCATTGGTATCCTAAAGCAATCGTCGTCTTTGTCGTAGGATATTCTCCTGAAAGGTTCAAATAGAACTCATATAAATTCAAAGATGTTGATAAGTGAGGAGCACTTTGGTAATCAATACCGTTACTGTCTCCGGGTAAGTCTGACTTTGGAAATTAGGCTGACAAGGAATTAGGCTTACAATTTTTATGTTTTCAGGTATACTTGTCCATTCTGTACTTGCAGCTCCCTCGGAATTTTAGCATACTATTGCGTGGAAAAGAGGTTGAACATCATAGTATAGCACGTGATCTTAAATTCCCAGAATTCATCGTGTACAGACCTCATACTATGGAGGTAAACTCATTTCCATTAGGTTTCTCTGATTTACTTTTTCTAAATATGTAAGCATGTTATTCCGTAAGGTGCTAAGATACGTAAACCCTCCACAGTCATTTTGAAATTTGTTACCTTCTGTCTCTATTTTCACTCCGTTGTTAGGTGGCTTCCTTGGTTGGTGTTGATAGATATATGTATGTGCACATGGAAACAAAGGAATTGAATTAATGCTGACTTTGATGTTGTTGTATTTGTAGTAGTAGATAAAAATGATCTGGTGAGAACCTCTGCCTTTTTAACTGTAGCTATCTGATCAAGCTCATCATGTGTTATTTCGTTTGAGTTTAAGTTTCTCCTTTTGCTTGTCTCCGAATATCAAGTGCACGAAGCTTATGTCATTCATTTATACAATCAGCTATCTGTGTATGCAACAAGGGCCTCCGTGACCCGTCAATGTGAAGTCGTATGTAGGAGTATCTGAAATAAATGCCTTGTTGAAATGATCATTCATTTTCAGGGTTTACCAGTTTTTAATGTCTGCGACATGCGTTTATTGCATTACTGGACATGCTTCTGACTGAATTTCATAGGGTGACATATTAACAACAATAGGCTTTCTGAAGGAAGCTCCTGATGTGGATATTCATGGCTTCAATGTCTACCATAAGAACCGCCTTATACTGGTATGTGTCCTCAAAGAGGACTTCTAACATTTGTATTTGCAACTACTCCATCACTCCATGTTCTTAAATGCATATCACATAAATCAGCATTCATGTTCCAAGACACGGCGAGGAAGGTTGGTGATCCCTTTCTTCAAAATGCTTTAGCACCGTAGACAGCTTTACCGTTACACTGAGGAGTAAGTAAGACCGTAAGAAACTACCTATTAAAAAAATTCAATTAGAGATGCATTTCACAAGAAACGACATGTAAAGGACAGCTTAGTTCTACATTTAATCCATTCTATTACAACTGAAGAAACTTGTTATGCTCTTTTCTGTTACAACCTCATGCTGGACACTTAATTTGACGATGCGTCAGTGGACTCGGCCCTCTTTTATGCATTCAAATCTCCTGCATGAATGATTTGTTATGCACTCGCAAAGTTGCTGAGCTAAAGTTGTGTCCCTTGCTTCTAAAGGAAGTTCCAATTTTGTTAAAAACATTTTTATCTAGAGGAGCAGCATTAGAGGTTGAAGCAAATAATTTATTTCCTTTTTTAGGTTGTGTATAGGATTACTTTTAGCATGAATCGTTGCTTATCTAATTTTTACTTATTTCTTTTCTGCAGCCATTTTGGCAAGTTGCTCCCTATACTAATAGTAGAGGAAGAGGCGTAGTTGGTATTTTTCTCTTATCTAACATATTCAGTGACGTTCTATAATTTTATGCTATAGGCATGAGCTTTTGATTGTTACTTTTCTTGTAGGTGTCCTCGAAGTAAACTGTGCTGAGCCTATTCATAACAAACAAGATTTTGAGAGGACTTCGTTCTTCCAAAGACTTGAAGCACGCTTGAGGGACATGACATGGGAATATTGGTGGGTATTCAGTTGTTAATCACTGGTGCATATGGCAGTGATACTGATGGCATAATATAATTTTGTGCTATGGTTTTTTTCTTTCACTGTGCTACAGCATTGCTCCATACAGATATTTGATGTGTGTATTTGTTTTTTTCTGCTTCAGCATGATCCTTGAATTTCTGTTATGGCCTTATTGGTGTTCTAGTGTAATTCCAACGAAGGGATCATTGCGTTGGGTGTGTGACATTATAAAACAAAGGTCATCAGCATCGGCTAATATTTCCTCATCTTTGATGCTTGTTTTCAAAATATTTGTAGGGATCATCACTGTGGACTTATCGGGTATCAGGTTCAGAAGAAATCACCAAAAACACCAGTGTCTTCACCATACTCGCAGCATGACTGGCCCAGAAGTGCTGTATTCGAACCTGTTATCTTGAATAATATTTTAACATCAGATCCAGAAGATGAGGCTGACCTTGTAGCTAGTTGTCCTGCTAGGGCTGTATCTCAAAGTGAAGGCAAGCGGCTAGTTAACTTCCTTCAACAGTAATCTAAGATTTGTTCTTGTAAAGTCAACATGCACAGTATATCATTCCATTTTTATGACTCAGATTCTATGACGACAAAGACTCGCCTTTTGTCTACTCTTACAAAGAGTAGGCAGATCAGTGTTGCGCCTGCTGCTACCACGAAGAAATTCCATGAAGTCCAGGTTATGCATGCCTTCATCTCCTCCCCCCCCGGTTTGTATTAGGAAATTGCTGGATACACTTTATCTTGTGCACATCTCTTTAAGCATTCCTCTTTCACATTTGTTAGTGTGCTTTTTCCCGTTTGTTAATGTGGGTATGGGGCACCTTATAAATCAACCTTTCTGAAAAGTGTACGACGGGATTATGATTATCTGAGAGTAGCATCCGTAAGTGTAGTATGTTTATTCCAAGTACCTGACCAACTTAACTTTCTTGCAGCTTGCCACTTTCGGGGCAGATGAACGGAACCAACAGGAGGCTGTGCTGATGATGCAGGAGAACAAGGACCTTCAAGAAAAGTAAGTTTCTTAGAATAAAGAATATAATGCTGGTTTACCTCATACTGTATTTCACAAACTTCATATCTGGGTAGACTGACACCCGTTTTAAAAGACTTAAATCGGCTGTCTTTCTCTGTCTAATCTCCTGATCCAGTTAATTCTAATTTCAGATGTTTCGAGTTTGTGGAAAGAGAGAAAGAGCTCATTTATAAGGTACCTTCAGCGACTGGTGTAGTTATTTTCCGTCATTTTCTGGGGCTTAAACGGGACAATATTTCTCGGATACACAGCATGATATGTGCAAAGTTTTGTCTCTCTAACTAGCTTGTGAGCCACCATGTCGTAGAAAGATTCCGATGATAACGGAAAAAAAGAAAAGAAAAAGGAGGGTGTTATGGCAATAGTAGTAGTGTTACCAATATGAACATTATATTTCTTACATAATTTGCAGGTTTCATTGCTTAAGAAGGACCTTGAAGAGGAAAGAACTAAATATGACAAGATGTTGTGCCAACTAGAAGAGCTTGATGCTGTCTACCAGCTTCATTGAACGCTGAAATTTTGTATATAAGATAAGTTTCTTATACAAGTAAGATTTCTTAGATTAGGGAAAGTTTGTTGCTAGAGTCGATACTTTAGCATCCGAACTACTCCACAATAGTTGGACCTCTTCCGAATTATTTGTTGTAATTACTTGAAAATATTGAGCACCATTTACTGCGTAGTTTAAATTTTGCAGCAAAGTGAATATCAAAATTGTCTTTTTGTTTCTTCATATAAATTCGAATTAAGAACGAGATTTCTTAGGTAGTTTAAGGTAATTTTGCGGCTCGACATTGGCGTCCCACATTGAACATTGAACATTGAACACTATTCATATAAATGCGATGCGTGTACAAGTATGTAAAAAGGAGAATTAATAGCAAAATTATGTATAATAAATGATGTGTCACATTTATGTATAGTTTTTAGATGCATTTAGAACTCGTTTTAGAGCATTTGGGTGCATAATACCATGAATTACGTAAGTTGTGTTCTACTACTCCCCGTTTGCGTGTTTTGATGATTTTCAGGTTAATTTGATACACATTGATCATGATTATCAAAAATCTAGCCTATTAAGCATTGATTGTGTCCCAAATTTCCTTAGCTTGTGTGAAAGCATAGAACACTTTTAGCCAGATTGTGATCTAATACTACAAGAATCCAAGAAATCAACATACTATTGCATCTCTCCTAAGCTTTAAAACTATCATGATTGAAGGTTGGTTTTGTGATAGTTCCATCTGAGAAACCAAACTTATTCTTAGCTTGTAAGCTAATGATCGTAGATCTTCTCCAATCACCATAGCATCTCCATTAAACATGTCTGAAACTAATTTCATTCACGGATTATCAGATGGATGAATAAAGAAAAGATAAGTTGGATCTTTTATAGGATTTATAAGTGTTTGATTTTGATTTTGATTTGGATTTTGTTCTGGTGCAGTCATTTTTTGAGAGATCAAGGATATAAAACTTGAATTAAAAAGTGATTAAGAGTTTGAAGAAACAAACTGAATGTGTTATGAGCTAAACAATGTATGATCTGAGAAGATTGAACAGTTGATTGAACAAGAGAGTGAATGAATTGAGAAATTCTGAACTAAGTGTTTTAACTATAGAGACGAATGTATCAGATAAAGAGATCAAATCAGAAACAGATGAATAAGAACAAACTAGAGATTATGAACTGATGAATAAAATCAGAACAAAAATGAACACAATCACTGATCAAAGTATACACGTATGAACTAAAAGAATGAACGAAGTTGAGAAGATCAAACCAGAATTTGAAACAATCTAATGAACTGTTTGCTCTGATACCTTGTTATTTTATGTGATGATTAACTTCAACATTATGAGCTAAGATAGAGAGAATGAGAGAAAGCTTAGAGAGAAAGTAGCATACTTATATTTGTATTATTTTCGTACAAATGAAAATAGAGCTTACAAGGAGTATTTTAGTTACCAAGCAAGGCTTGACCTAGTGGTTAAGGGTTTGGTCTCATGACTTCAAGGTCATGGGATCAAATCCCATGAGGGGCATTTGGGGGTGGGATTCCTTTACCATTCCCCCTACTCCCAAATGTCGGGTCCAGCTGATACCAGATCAAGAAACTGTATATGCTAGTTGAGATCTGGTCAGATGTCCACCACATTACCTGGTTTTGAGATTGATCTGACATCCCATACCCTCAAATGCTCATCATAGCTACCAGTGAGTAGAGTATACGGATCATTAGGATTCTTAACAATGCAACAAACACCCATTTTGTGAGCCTTCGAGTTCTGGAATGCTGGCATTGAAGAATCGCTTCTTAAATCCCAACCAAGAAATTTGCTGTCATCTGAACCAGTATATACAATAGATGGCTGGTGGGTGTCAAAGGAAGCAGCCCACACCTCAAACTCATGAGCTTTCCATTGTTTTTCTTCAATGAGTTGTAATTCTGCGAGAGATGAGATAGAGACAGAGCCATCAGAAAGCCCGACTGCTAATGATGTGGCTAAGAGATTCCAATCCAAGCAAAGGCACATTGAGGTGCTGATATTAATGCCACAAGTCTCTTTAAGAAACTCAGTGTAGTATTCAACAATGTTCGTTCCATGAAAGATCTGGTAGGCTATAGTCCTGTCTTGAAATAATATTTGGCTTTGCACTTGATAATGCCTTAAAAACATGGGGTAACATTTCACTACAAACATCATTCTATATTGGGAAATTCTATAGGGTGACCCTATGTTTTTGCAAATTCTATACGGTGCAAAAACGAAAAATTATTAAATTGTTTGGCCACCAACTGAAGTACCAAGGCGCACACTGCCCGATGACTAAGAAATAGGTTTGCCTTGGCTACAAGTTCAGATCAATCCTTTTTTTTATCCTGCTTTCTTATCTTCTTTTCTTCGAAACTTAAGGGGAGAATAGCTAAAGGGCAAAGTTAACGACATTAGTAGACTATCGAAATAATAACGAATGCGTTTCTTCTCTAGAAGGCAATTTGACCCTCTCTTCCCTTCTTCTTCACGTGAGACTTGTAGCATTTAAAGATTGAATAAAAATCAAGATATGTGAAGTTACATTCATATCGGAACCCATCAGACTAGCGTTGCAAAAGCAAAGCAGTAAACGAATTAATCAGACCTGCCAAACTTGGTTCAACTGAAGAGCACTCGAGCCCATAAATCCTCAAGCACCCATCAGCATCAGCTTGAGCAAGCAAAGGACTCGCGCCACACCCAGCCGGGCTCCATTTAATATCAAAGATGCCAGCAGTTTCAACACACCAATTTGAGTAACACTACGGCTGCTACCGTTGACATCAAACAGAGAAATGCTCCCTGATCGACTTGGCGGATCACCCTCATGTAAATTGTATGTAGATGCAGCTAGAATGTTCAGAAAACCGTCGTGGCGACAGAACTCAACAGCATCAACATTACCATCTAAACAAAAATGTCCCAACTCCATGATGGTTAAACACTTCACTCTCAACCTTCACCTGGACACTTCATCATCCACGTAGTGTGCATTATACGCAGTTAATAAAAGATGCACCACCCGGAAATGGATAAGCGGTTTTTCGAGAGTTTCGAGGTGGTGCACTGTTTCCGGAAGGCAAACAAAGCAGCAAATTTTTATGCTAATAGGGGTCACTTGTGTTTGTCGCTTACTTATTATTTCGATGCCTTTGATATTAATTTGTTAATTATCCGAAAGGATGAATTAGGCTACTCTTGTTTTAGGAGCTAGTCTAGTTTTTCTTCTCGAACAAAATATGTAAGGATGTTATCGAAATTCTTTTAAGCACCCAACAAAATCAACGATTAAAAAGAAAAGAAAAGCAGCAAATTGATTTATCTAAGCATTATAGATCATAATCATCATATACACAGGTTACTATATTTGTAGTAAAGCGCAATATTTTTGCCCAGAGGAGCAGATCAAACTGTTTTAGTTAATCTTTAATCAAATACCTCCTAATAAATTGTGGAGTATTGATTTATGACACCAACTATTTTTACTCACGTCATCTGATAAACAATCTTATGATAACAACTTATGTTAACATCTTATGTTTTATACTTTCATCAATTACATTATTTACATCACGTCAAAACAAAAATCAACTACGATACGTACTACTCTATTATTAAAAAGATTTTCGCCTAAAACTATACTTCCTCCGACGCATTTGCATAGTGTTTACTATTCACAATTTAGATTTTAATCAACTTTGGTGATTTACATTTTAGTAAAAACATAGTTACGTGGGATCTTGTTAGATTCGTTTCTATGTGAATTTCTTTAATATTCACTTTTCATAATTTTTTAATTATTGATAATTGTAAATATTAATGTTTAAAATAATGCATTCGCAAACGTGAAAACTAAGCCTTTATCACAAGTCTCTACTCTATGTAGCAACTAGCAAGTCATTCTTATAAAGTTTTAGACCCATTTTCTTTATGTTTGTGTTTTGAGATTAAGCTTCTTGTGTTCAAATATTTCACAAGTTACTCACCTATTTCATTTTATTGCACTCTTTACTGGAAAGGTACAAACTTCACTATTCTGCATCATTCTTCCGACTACATTTCAACAAATTTCAATAATACACTTTTCAGAATCAAAATAATTAGTTACCCTTTTTCTATGATGAGCATGATTATGTCTAAACTTATGACTTGATTTATGGAAGTTCAGTTAATTGAAACTTCCTCCAAAAATAAACGTATGCCACTTAATGCAGCGAGCCCACGGTATTCTTTAGTAAAAGGCGAAAGAATAGTTCGCTTTGTGCTCACTGCATGGCTGCGTACCTTACTCTAAGCTGGAAGCAGGTTATTTATAAGAAGCTGGACATGTCCCTTCTTTAATTACTCGATGTGGGACGACTTGCATACGGCAAAATAGTAATATCAGCAAATGGTGCCCATATACTAGTACTTCCGTTGAAAGAAAACAGGGTATTCACCTGGTAGTAGTTAGATTAAGATGTTCTATTATATGGCTAAGGGATATCCAAAAAAGATAGCATGATACATCTAAAAATAAACATTCAATCTACAAATTTAACATTCAAAATCTCTTACTATTCTGCATCCCGATTTTGTTTTGTACACCATAAACTTAAGTAGTTTATCCAAAAACTACTTTTGTATGCCATGCAATTGTCTAATTAGTACTTACAAGTAATGCTCCGAGTTGTTGTATGTCTAGTGTCTAACAAATTATTAACAATTTATTAATGGAGTCATTTGGTGTGAAAATATTTTAACTTATCTATATCATGCATTTGCTTACAGTTTAAGTCAAGATTTTCCATCATTAAACCCCATACGATAAGATATCTATAAGGGTTATATTAATTTAGAATAGATAAATCATAATAAAAGAAGGGATGACAATATGATATGGTGGTGAGTTGTTGCTTACCAATGCTAGGTCATGAATATATTACTAGTTTGGGACCATGCGCTGGTTTATTTTAAAAATTAATAAACATATTTTAAAATTTTTGAATTTTTAAAGGGCATAATGTAGCAATAGATGTAACAATTAAGAAGGATGGTGATAAAAAAAAGGAAATTAAGGAATTTTATTTAATTCTTTCTTTTCAATGGTAAAAAGATTTAGTAATTAGAATATGACAGTAAAAAGGGAAGCTTGGCGGTAGACCTATGACATTCCAAATAATTGGTCACGAGTTTAAGCCCTTTTATATGCATTCTACAACTTTCAAAAAAGACAATTACTATGTTAGAAGTACATTATTCACCATGTGACATGGAACAATATGTGGTGGACTATAATACGTGTTCACGCGTTTTAATATATACTTGTCATGGTCTAGGTTGTGTTAGCAAAGTATGAGATTTGTGTAAAATGACAATTGTATTAAGAAAAAAAAATAAGAATAGAAGTTCATGGATATAGGGAAATAATAGTCTAAGACGGGGAAAACAAAGAGTTGAGAATCACAGAGAGAGGATAAAGACTGGTTAGAGACTTGGAGTTGAGGAGGGCAACACTATGGTGGGGGGCTCTTTGTCACAATTGTGGTGATTGATGCCGACGTGAGAGGCAACCAAAGAGTTGAGAATCACGAGACTGAGAAAATTATAATTTCATAATTTAAGTACTTCACTAGTACCAAAAGGTTAAAGGTCTTATAGTATTCTTTTGAGTAGAGTTGTCTATAGTTTGAATTTTGAGTTTATTATTAGTTGGGATTATCGTGAGAAGATGGAAACAATTAAGATTGTTTGTGTTAGTCTTTTCCATTATAATTTACAAGTCAAATATTTATTTTGATAATGCTATTAACTGAACCTTGTGGTCACACATATTGTAGTTGGTAGGGATGTTCATAAAAAACCATAATCGCGTAACCGTATCATTTGACCGCGTAACTGGTCTTACGGTACACTTAATATATCGTACCATCAAGACAAAGTGGTTATTTTAACCCGTGATTAATAGTTAAAACTACGGTTATAAAATTTCACTAATGGCTAACCTTTTATTTATATATATATGTTGATGTTTCATACAAATAAACATCTCAATTGCTTACTAAATGTAATTGATGATTAGTTTTCGCACTTTTATACAATAATTTCTAACCAATTCACAATCTCACCCTTCCGTTGTTTTCACTTTCTTTATTAGATGTGCGTTACTTTTAGTGTTTTAAACTTATTATTAATGATCTGGACTATTTATTGATTTATCGTGTGCTGGAAATTTTGAACAATTTAACTATTTATCGGCTGGATCCGATATTGTTGTAATACCCTGAATTTCTAAACTATATTATTAGTTTTAAAACGTATTAATTACTTTATAAATTATATTATTAGCGAAAATACGTGTTAATTAAAATTTTTGAGTTTTATTGAAATATTGATTTTTATTACGATTTTATTTCCAATTATTTTAAACACACTAATTATTTTGATATAATATTATTTCTATTATTAATTTAATTATCTAGTATTAAAATTTTTTTAAACAACAACTTTAAATATTTATTTCATTAAAATGTTATTTTATGCACTTAGCTAATTTGATGTACAACTTTTAAAGCTTGATTTTAAAATTACTACACATGCCCTTATCACCCATTATCCATCACTTATCACCTATCATCCATTACTTATCACTTATCAGTTATCACCTTCCATCATCACCTTCCTCCTTCACCCAACAACCATTAATGGTTTCTCCAAAATCTCAAGCAAATCATAACTTCCCACTTGCAAAATCAGATTTTTCCCACTTGCAAGAAATCACATTTTCCACTCAAAAATCTGATTCACTTACACAACTGAGTCAAAGAAGCAACCTCTCTTCAACCTCCATACTACCCTCATTAATGGTGCTTGACCATTTAAACTAAAAATTAGATTTTCCCCTCCTATAAATACCCAACTCAACCCACTTAATTGATCAAGCAAACACCATCAAGGTTTGCTTCACTCTCTTCTTTCTCCCCTCTAAAATTCTGATTTTTGTATTGGAAAAATTAAGAAAATAAAATCACCATTAACACCACCCCAAGCTCCACCACTTAAACCACCACAAATCTCCCTCCGTCGACCAACCACCGCCGCACGGCAGTAGCGACCATCACCGCCGCCACGCAGCAGCAACACACGCAGCCTCCCCCCTTTCTTTTTCACTACTGCCACGCAGCACAACCACCCACAAACAAACAAATAAACGCAGCCTTGCTGCCGCCTAGCCCAGCCACGCACGCCCAGCCGCACCGGCCACCTTTCGGCCGCCCAGTGTCGCCGGAAATCCACCAAAATCCGGCAGCCACCCTCCTCTGTTTTTCCACTTCTACTGCTTCTCTTCTTTTACTTCTTCTCTTATTTTGTTTTCACTTAAACCCAAATGACCCAAATAAACTCTTACTTACTTACATTGAAGCAAAGCCCAATCTTAGTCCCTCCCAAATCCGATTTTTAATTCTAAAGTTAGCCCAACACTTTAATAATTGACCCATCATTCTTTGTTAGTTGTTTTGTTAATTAAAATAAAACTTTCATTTTAATTTTCTTATTACTATTAATGATTTTATTAACTTTTCATAACTTAAAAATATTTCTAAGTTCCTAAAATAAAATAATGAATATATTGAAGTTTATTTATGTTTATATAAATTATTTATAAAGTTTAAGTTAAGGTTGAAATAACGTAAGTACTTAAAATGATTTTTATAAATAAATTCGAGAAACATAAACTTCGATTTATAAACTTCTTTAAACAATGATTTTCTTTAAGTTATTTAAATTTTTTGAGTTATTTATTTATAAAATCATAAGGGGTTATTTAGGTAACTAATTTTAGATCTCGTTTGATTATAGACGAGGATTTCCAAGAGTGTTGATTCGTTCGTGATTTAGTTTTCAAGCACGCTTCAAGAGGTAATTACCAATGTTTATCCACAAGTAGATTCCGTAAAGTAAAAAGATTTAGTTATGTGACTATGTGAATTAAAATATGGATAACGTAATTACCAATGTTCATCCACAAGTAGATTCCGTAAAGTAAAAAGATTTAATTATGTGACTATGTGAATTAAAATATGGATTACGTAATTACCGATGTTCATCCACAAGTAGATTCCGTGAAATAAAACGATTTAACTTTGAGATTATGTGAATTAATGATGTGATTATGTGATAATAAAGTTAATATGTGGATATTGATTATGGATTAATTATGGTGATAATTATCAATTTAAGTATAATTATGAGTAATGAAATGGATAACAAGAATGGACCTTTATCATGGACCATGAATATGAAAGTTAGATTATGGACTATGACAATGACTATTATGACGGGATTTAAAATAGTAATGAAAATCTTGTTATTATTATTATTATTATTATTATTATTAAAGGATATTATTATTAAACGATTATCCATATAAGTGAAGTTATTATTATTATTATTATTATTGTTGTTGTTGTTGTTAATTGCTCTATTAATTTATGGTATTATCAATATGGAAACATTATAAATGGAAAATCGGAAATCATGACTATGTGTAAGAACTTATGACAACTAATTAATGTATAGGTTGTTGAAATGGAACCAAGCGTGG
Organism: Patellifolia procumbens; assembly: GCA_947645195.1. NCBI lineage: Eukaryota > Viridiplantae > Streptophyta > Magnoliopsida > Caryophyllales > Amaranthaceae > Patellifolia > Patellifolia procumbens. Next base: position 269,745 of record CANSGD010000187.1, on the reverse strand, counting down.
TTGTAATTAAAAATGGGATGTTGAACTGGTGTGTGAATTAAAGTTATGACGTTGGATTGACCATTATTGTGATAGGTGGTTAACGGGACAAGTCCCGGCCTATACACACATATTCTGTTATTGAGATAGGTGGATAACGGGAAGAGTCCCGACCTATACTCACTCGTTCTGTTATTGTGATAGGTGGATAACGGGACGAGTCCCGGCCTATACTCACACCTCATGTTATTGTGATAGGTGGATAACGGGACGAGTCCCGGCCTATACTCATACATATCTTGTTTGTTCTTATAGTAAGTGGATAACGGGACTAGTCCAGGCTTACTAGCGTTATCCTCCCTCTATCTAAGTAATTGGGATAATATTGAAATGTGAAGTTAGTATTACTTACGTGCTTATTAATTGTACATACGTGTTATGCTTTTCAACTTGACTTATATATTACTTTCAACTATTTTAAGTTAAGTACTTTTACGGGATGAAGTTGGAATTACTCAGTTTTTTTATTTTTGAGAGCTTGCCTCTCTTGTCTTTTTCAATGATTATTTGCAGGTGGGTGATCGAGGGGAATTATGAGAGATCAATTAGAAGTTGTCATCCACCTAGTTTAATATCTTGCTTCCGCTGGAACTTTGAAACTCGTAGTATTTACTATTTAGTACTTAACGAACAAGTTTAATTTGGTTGTAAGGACTTGTCTTAATTAATTTAGAATGAAATATGTTTTGGTTACTTAGTCTTGCACTTAATTCCAATGAGTTGTGTAACACCCCGACCCCTACGGGCCGATGGGAGTCACCAAATAAGCATCTCGGACCAATAACTAACCCCACAAACCAACACAAGTCCTTTCGGCACATTTTGTCCTCACTCATGCACATCCTGAGAAACTTCCCAGGAGGTCACCCATCACAAGACTACTCCCAGCCAAGCACGCTTAACTGAGAATATCTTAGCAATATTAGATCCCTGAAAAGAAGATGCACCTTGTTGGTATGGGTAGTACAACTAAATCCTTTAAAGCAATCATGGGGAGTATTACACACCCCCACTTGAGAACAGCAACGCCCTCGTTGCGCCTGAGGAACCCACATATTCGGCCGCAGCCTGTAGGTCGCCCCAACCTGGAAACTGACAATGCAGCCCCAGAATCCTCCCCCCACTAGGCGCTTGAGGACTCCTAATATTCGGCCTAACGGCCTTAGGGTCGCCCCAAGACGCGGTCGCAAGGTTGCTCTGATACCATTTGTAACACCCCGACCCCTACGGGCCGATGGGAGTCACCAAATAAGCATCTCGGACCAATAACTAACCCCACAAACCAACACAAGTCCTTTTGGCACATTTGTTCCTCACTCATGCACACCCTGAGAAACTTCCCAGGAGGTCACCCATCACAAGACTACTCCCAGCCAAGCACGCTTAACTGAGAATATCTTAGCAATATTAGATCCCTGAAAAGAAGATGCACCTTGTTGGTATGGGTAGTACAACTAAATCCTTTAAAGCAATCATGGGGAGTATTACAAGTTGAGTGCGGCGGTAACGCTCCATCCGAATCGAACCCTCGTTGATTTTCCCTCAAACGAGTTTTATTAATATAATAAGGGTTCGGTTTGGGCGGGGTGTTACAATTGTAATCAAGCATCCCCCATAGGTTAAATGCCCGATTCATAACTATATAGTTTATCTAGTCATTTGCTAATCGAAGCTAAAAAATCTAACCCCGATTATATAACTTATATTTGTTGATTGTTGTTCAAACTATTTTTATTTTAAAAAACTTATAGGTTACATGGTTAGCCGCTAACTGTACTGTTAATTTACGATTATCCGTCATGGTTAACCGCTCATTAATGATTGGTTATGGTTACTAAAATACTATAACCATTAGCACAATTAACCAGTCGTTAAGCTAAATGAGACCATTAATCATCGTAAACACCCTTATTAATTGGATATATAAGAAGGCAATTGGGATGGTAAATAAGGATCTATATAACACACTTTTGTATTGGTTTTACTCACCTATGACTCTTTGGTAACAATTAAACTTCCCATCTCTATATCTTTAACTAGTGATAAGTTTAGAATTGTCTCACTCTAACTTTGATCAATCCAAAGGTTGAGATTATGTTTTCTCTAAACATCAATGGTTTTTGAATAGTTCAAGCTTTAACTAGTCATAAGTATTTCTGTATTGTTGTTTTCTATTGCATCTTCACTGTCTCAAATACTTTTGGAACTATCTAATGCTTGTAGTCATAACTAAAAAATAGGCACCTTTGTGATACAATTGAATACATACCATACCGTGGTTAGTTTGAAATAAAGATGAAATAATTCTACATGAAAATGAAGGTAACTCAAAAGCAATGATATAGTTCGTTGGGAGAGAAGCGAGTCACTTGCCAAAAAAATCACAGAGTTAACGTTGGAGATTCCGGGGCGGATCTGACATTAGTTGCTAAAAGGATATCATGTTTAGTGCGACTAGTTCGCTTAGGGATGTTGCTAGAGAGAGCATGCAAAGTCGAAGTCAACACTTTTTGTTCTCACTGTAGTTGTATTCTATTAGGCCAATGCTACATTGTACACTATGATGTATCGTCATGGATCATTAGTGTATGCTGGAAGGTTGTAAAATTGAGCGCAATAGATATAATAAACAATGAAGGGAAATAGAGGAAGATACTAGGTTGTATCTGCCATCGATTGAGGAAGAGATAGAATGGTCGTATTGGTAAACCACCAACAAACGTAAACCATTACTGGGTACTAAGAAGCGGAAACAACAAATCTCCAAAATTTAATTTAGTCAAGTAACTGATTAGCCATGAACCAAACACTCGCAAACGGAAATAGCCTTCTAATCTTTGGATTCCGTTTCTATATATCTCTTTTAACCATACCAAACCCGAGTTTAGATGGCGAAGTAATTTTCTTTGGGTTTGACATATTTTGGGATTTGATTGATCGTATTGACCTTAATTTTTGCTTTAGTTTATCGATTTAAGTAGTACAATAATTGAAATTTTATTTTTTAAGGTAACTCATCTTCATGTGTTTTCGTCTCATACATTATGGAAATTTCAACCATGAAACCTTTTTATGAACTACCAACATGCTTATATTATACATGGATGTAGAAGCAAAAAAAAACTGGGCAATAAGAGGATGCAGAACTCTATATGGTTTGAGTTCTAACTGCTAGTAACGAGTTAGAGATGATACGTGGAGGCTATGCTCTTTTAAGCGCTATGATGCACGTCATGATATGGCTTTAATCGAGACTTTGCATTGGTGGGGTTACTTGGCTGTTCACTGAAAATCATAGCTAATGCGGCTTTAGTTGATCGTTCAATGACTTCTAGCACGATGTCATATTGCAACCGTAGTACAAACACGATTTGGCATAACTTATAGGTGATGCTGGAGCTAGATGCTACGAAGCCCAGTGCGTTTGGGGTAGTACTCTTTCATGCCAAATGGGGGCTACAACCTACAGGTATATATATATTATAAAGTAGCAAAGTGTTGCAGTAGTAGAGTATGAAGCAACCTCTTGTGCTAACACATACTAACATGAGGTAAACCTTTATCAGCTTATGTTGCTCGAGTCAAGATACTACAGCATCCCACATCGAAGAATAAGCAATAAACAAGGGGAAAAAGTGTTATAAGAACAGCGCGTTATTATTTTATAAGGCATACCTTTCTCGGCCTTTTGGCTAAGATCAAGTGTAGTATCTGTTCTTATCAGTTTAATATCTGATACGTGGGCCAATGGCCCACAACGATATTAAATTTATTTTTTAAGGGGGAAGTTCTACCACAGTAGCTTGCTGCTGGGAACTTCACGCGTCGCCCATGCGTTGCACTACTGCACGGGCCTGGCGCACCCCTCCAAATCTCAGTTTATTTTTTCACAAGTTACAATTTTACAGTATATGAATGCGGGGTATGCCTTACTGCTTGTTATTTCTCATTTAGTAAGTTATTTAGATATGATTTTCTGTTAGTTAATCTGGTAGGTTAAATTACTCCCGATGTGGTAATTAGGGATTATCCTCATTCGGCTTAATTTTTGCTCGAGTTCGAATGAATTAGTATAATAGCTGAAATCTAATGTTTTAAGGTAACTTGACATCTTCATGTGTTTGCCTCTACATTGCAAAATTCACCTTCTAACACAACTTAACTTAACTTAGACTTAGAAAATTGTTTGTCACATAAGCTTAAAGTTGGGCAATAAGAGTGGTTATAAGTAGGGCAATTAGAGTTGTTATAAGTAGGACAATAAGAGTGGTTATAAGTAGGCACATAACCTTGACACAAAAAACTAAGCTTAAGAAGTTGGGCAATAAGAGTTGTTATAAGTAGGACAATAAGAGTGGTTATAAGTAGGGCAATAAGAGTGGTTATAAGTAGGGCACATAAGCTTGACACAAAAAACTAAGCTTAAGAAGTTGGGCAATAAGAGTCGAGTTATAGCAAACATTCAATTGATTGGCCTCAGGAAAGCTAAGATGGTATTTAATATATAATATTGCTAAAAACATAACATCAAAAACGTTGGTGTATGCTAAACACGCTCTTAAGAGGATGACAATTGTTGAGCAATGAGCTAGAGATGATACCTAAAGGCTATATTCGATATGATGAACATCATGAGATAGGCATTTTGCTTTTAAGCGAAATTTGTTGTGGGTGGTGCTACTTGGCGATAGCATGGCCAAGGAATTATATATTAGTTGATCAACTCTCTAGCCAGTAGCAGATCCAGAAAATAATTATTGGATTGACAAAAATGCATATATTTTATGTCAAGAAAATAAATATATTCAGGTTAGATTTAGAAAATAAAAGTTCCACCACACTAGCTTGCTGCTGGGAACTTCAAGCGTCGCCCATGCGTTGCACTACTGCAAGTCTGCAAGGGCTTAGCACACCCCACTAAATCTTAGTTATATTTTCCCCTTTGGTTACGTAACATTTTCCAATATAAAAGGACGAAGTATATTACTAAATGCATGTATTTGCAATTGCTGACTTGATTTGCCCTATAAGGTTCTTTTTATTGTTTATGTTTTACAACTCGTAATTGTTTTGAAGTCAGTGGAATTTCACCAGGACACCACTATCTATGAAATAGTAACAAGTCCCTTAAACCTTCCTTTATAGTAACCCCTACTATAAGTAGATAGTAACCCCTACTATAAGTAGGGATGTCAATCGGGCGGAGCAAAAGTGCGGAGGATGATCCCTCTATATCCATATCCGTCTAAAAATCTCACCCCCATCATCCACCATATCTTCCATACCCGCCCTAACACACGTCCCATGTTGATTAACGTATGTGGTAAATTTTCTTGATAAAAAATATGTTGATATCAAATTAGTTTTTATTAAGTACTAACTATTCAATACTTAGGAGGTGGGGATGAAGTGGGGTGCGCGGGGATGAAGCGGGGTGGGCAGGGATGAGACAGGTACATTCTTAACTCCACACTTGTCCCATCAGTGATGACAGGGATAATTTTATCCCCATGACCCATCACCCGCGAAAACTTTCCCCGTCTCCGACAAACTGGGGCGGGTCTTCGCGAATGACGTCCCACCCCCATTGACATCCCTAATTATAAGTTACTTATACAATTCACGAATTCAGGAGGCGTCCTACGGATTGTATCCAAATTAATAAGTAATAATTTTGGGTGTCTAAAAAAACTCATAACACCCCATTTTATTGTAATCCATTTTTTTCTTAAAATTACCTAAATTAAATTACATGTAATTTACAAGATATTCCAACAACCCCTACTAGTCACTAACTACTATAAGTAAAGTTACTTATACAATTAATTCCTCCATTTTAATATAAGTGATACAATTTCTATAATTGGGTGTTTTCAAATAAGTGAAACACTTTATAAAGTTTCTATATGTGGTAAAATTTTGCTTGTAAATTGACATAAATACTCCAACTTAAATTTATAACCGTACTTTAACTTCATTTAACAAATCTAAACATAGTGGGGGTGGGGACCACACATGCTAACATCACAATTAAAAACACCATAAACATACTTATAATCTTTTGCCTCAAAATACGTTAAAGGCACAATGTATCACTTATATTAAAACGGAGGAAGTAGTATGAATTTAGGAAACCTCATACAATTTGCGCAAATAAGATCCTACACTCGGGAGCAGGATGCGGATCCTGCTCCCGGTGTACATTAGCTTTTTTTCAATGTACCCAAAAACAAATGTCAAACATCTTAATAAATAAAGTACGGAATTAACATTAGTTCATCTTTCAATGAACACATGAGGCCAGTTTCTTCTCTTTCCTCCATTATTTGACATTTTGAATTGATTTGACAAAAAAAATTCCCTCCAAATGTTCCAATTAACTTTGACATATGTTCTTTTATATAATTTTATTGTTCAATGTGATAATTAAATATGCTCATTTATCTGTTTCAAATGTTCATTGTATAATCTTACTCTATTTCAAAAAAGTTTTTGTTCCAATAAACTTCGACATATGTTCTTTTATATAACCTTATTGTTCATTATGTTTATTAAAGATATTCATTTATTGATATCAAATGTTCATTGTAAAATCACACTCAATTTCAAAAAAGTTTTAATTCCAAATAACTTTGACATATACTTTTACATTTTACAAATGTTCATTTTGGTTATTTAATATGTTCATATATTGATATCAAATGTTCACTGTAAATAAATATTAGATTTATGTAAAAAAAACATGTCAAAGTTAATTGGAAAATTTACAATGAACATTTGAAATCAATAAATGAACATATTTAATAACGATAATGAACAAAGAGTTATATAAAAGAACAAATGTCAAAGTTAATTGGAACAAAAACTATTTTGAAATTGAACGTATTTTACAATGAACATTTGATATAAATAAATGAACATCTTGAATAACTATAATGAACAATAAAGTTATATACATGAACATATGTCAAGTTACTCTGAACATTTTTTCAAAAAAAAAATCGAGTTTTTTTACGATGTACATATGGTATTTCTATTGAACATGTTCAATATCGAGAATGAACATTAGCTTAAGGAGAATGAACAAATTTTAAGTTTAGTGACGCCAATTAATTTTTTGAATTTCAAAAATTTTATTTGTGTACATTAGAATTCTTCGAATGTACATCGGATCACCATAATGACGTACATGATAACATGTGTTGGAGCACAATGCAGGGTGCACCTTCCACTTATTGTACAATTTGTACATAAAACAATGACAATTTTGTAATTCCCAAAATAAAATAAAAATCCCCAAAATTCCATAAATTTTCGCAAATTACATGTAAGCCGCCCTAGGCTGCCATATTCTTCTATAGTTCAGCTGTTCAGCTAGCTGAAAAAGTTCATTACACAATCCTCCATTCTCTCCTTTTGCATGCACTTTCCAAACACATTTTTGTTGCTCTAACATTAGTTATTTCAGGTATTCCTTCACCCATTTTAATCTTTTATACTTTGCTCACATACTGCATGTAATCGAGCTATAGAAGTAGTGGCAATAATTGATTGCTTTCATAATCTAAATGTAATGTGACAAATTTGGTGTTAAAATAAGAAAACATAATAAATAGATATGATGGTATTGCTAGAATATGAGGGTTTTAGGATTTTGGTTTCTGGGTTTGGGGATTTGAGCCTAAATATGAGGATTATTGGTCTGCAACTTTGGGATTGATTTTTGTTATAAAAAGTTATGTGAGAAATCTTAAAATGAAATAATAATAAGCGTTTTTGTCTTGTTTGTCATTAAAATAGTGCTGACTGAGACACTTCTTTTCGATAAGAAAAATAAGTTCAGATAAAGTCTAATAAGTTTCAATAAAGTGAAATAAGGTCGAATAAGGACTAATAAGACCTTAAAATAAGGTCAAAAGAAAAAAAACAGTTCAAAAAAATGAAAATAAGTTGAAAAGAACGGAACCTTAAGCGGGATTGATTGGATTTATTTCATCTTGTTTCCTTTCATTTTGATTATCCCCATTCCCCACCCACCTAGGGCGTGTTTTTTCCGTATTGTTTTTAGTTCTGTTCAATTATTTTCAATTTAGTTCAGCTCAACTCTGTATAATAGTTTACACTCAAGTGTCATAGTTCAGTTCAGTTGTTTTTCAGTTGAAGAGAACATGCCTTATAGTAGCGGAAACAAAAAGTTTTCTATTACGAAGACCAAAATGATCGCGTTAGCCATGCCCTACGCCAACCCCTTGGTTCCCAAATAAAAATAAAAAGCTATTTCACCTTTTGAAAATTTTACTGTCTGAGGAAACTTGATGTCCCATAAATGGCTTTTATTTTCAATCAAAGGGATAAATGGAGGTACACTAGAAGAAGATTTATGAAGTAGGATTTATTTATGGTGTCCAAGCTTTAAAGCTTCTTCTGGGTTACTCAGTTCAACTTTCTTGAAGGAGTATAACACAAGGGAAATAAATGTGTAATCATAGTAAGGTGAGACCAACTCGCACTAATTTAGTCGAAGATGTAAAAAACTACTCCCCTGAAATAGTAATTAGTCACCTTGGATTATTTCATACAAGATTTTGCCAAAAAGGTGTTCACATTGAAAGTAAAGCAGTTATTTCAAATCGATATTTGTACTTAGTATTGGGTTTTTGATGGTTGCTAGCTATGGTGGGCTATGTTACTCGAACTCTTCATTTTAGCTCAAGTACCTTTGTAGGATCTTTGACATATGGACACTTCTTTTTGAGCCAATATCTTATAATTTTTTTCGCAAAATGGACGTGTAGGGACACTTGAACATACCTGTTTCCGACATGGGTACTCAAGTATGAGTAATATAGGATTGATGGGTAGTATCTCATTTATGTTTTTAGAGAGATGTTTGATCAAGGTTGTCTTGAGGGGTCTAATATTAGATTTTGTATTCAGCTTCAGAAAAGTTGTTTACATATGTTCAGCAACAAAGCGATGATAGAAGTTGTGAAGAGGCGTATCGAGTTTGGTCAGGAACTATGTGGATCCTTAATTTATCAACAAGTCCAGCATGAAGCTCCTGAATGTGAAGACAGTAGCTCAAATGCTACGAATTATGGTCACAAGAACTCCTGCTTACTGGAGCAGATGCAGTCTCCAGTTCAGGTTACGCGTTTATCTGCAGCCCGCCAATGCCAAACTCCACTTTGTCGACAGTTCTGGAAGGCTGGAAACTATGACAATGCCTCGTGTGATACGATGGTTCCAAGTTAGCCATCTTTACTTATATGATTAGACTTGTATCGTGGCAAAAGTTTGTTAACATTTGTATTCGGTAAAGTTTAATCTTGTATGCTTTTGCAGTGTGCTAACAATTTTGGATTGTTTTTTGCAGGCACCAAAAATTATTCGCATGTTCACCCCAAGTTCCTCCACTCTAATGCCACTTCTCATAAGTGGGCTTTTGGAGGGGATGTTGGCTTAAAGAAAACTTTAGCTCCTTTACTGAATGCTTTGATGGTATCTTGTCTAAAACTTCGTTTTGTATTTTAGTATGTTATCGTGCAATCTCTTACATTTTACCGACTTTTTGATGCAGCTGTGGCAGAGCTTATTGACAATGCCATTGATGAGGTGATTCAGCTGGCATTTGAATTGTCTTCACTGCTAAAATATTAGTGTTTTTGTTTCCTTGGATATTCAGTTATATACTATGGTCTTTGCTCAATCTATTAGATACAAAGTGGAGCCACTATTGTCATGGTAGGTAAAATATCAGATCCAAGGGATAAAAGTCCAGCTTTGCTCATCCAAGGTAAGTTTGATTCATTAGCTTTTCTAAAGCTATTCTAGTTCCATATTTTCTCGTTTTTCCTTTCCCCTTTTGCCTCTTACTAGAAGCAGTTTCTAGTTCCTAAAGAAAATTTTCATGTATCGGGCTTGATGCTTGCAGATGATGGAGGTGGTATGGATCCAGGAGCAATGCGGCGATGCATGAGTTTTGGATTCTCAGATAAGATGTCTAAAATAGCCATTGGGAAATGTATACTAAATTCATTTTTCTTTATCTTGCTCTAAATTACTTCAATTTCTTCCTTTGAATGGTTTAGTTGAATGCCTTTCAGATGGAAATGGATTCAAGACCAGCACCATGAGACTTGGAGCTGATGCTTTAGTGTTTAGTCGACATATAGATAGTGGGTCTGTTACCAGTGAATTTCAATTCCTTATGACTAAGAATTGCAAGAATGGCATCTTTATTGTGCATGTGTTACTAATGTGTTTGAAAGCTATATATCGTTAGCGATTGCACACTAACGAAATATAAGATACAAATTATATTACTACAAACTAAATTACAGAAACTGAAATTACAAAGTGACTTCAAGTCACCATAGAATCGCTCTTTTAAGCGACATTCATCAATAGAATTTCATGCACGTGGTCTGACCAATTGCCTTTAGGATAAACTGAAGCCTCCATTCGAGCGTAGTTACCAATTATCTATCCTTAATACACAGTGACTAATAGCCTTATTATGGATCATCATACACATCTGCAGTATGTGTATCCATCTTTCTAATGTTTTTGTGGTTTGTCAACTGCTGAAACCGAAGACTGATAGCTGATGGGTTTATTGGGCTCTTAAGTAGTGAATTTCATTTTTGATGCATATGTTTATTTGAAATTTGCATAATTTGGGTGTTTGTTTCGCATTCAGGATATCGACCCAAAGCGTTGGTCTGCTTTCTTACACATACTTATGTCACACAGGCATGGACAGAATAGTGATACCCATGGTAAACACACTTCTGTTCTTTGACATACTTGCTGACTAATGTTTACACTAGATCCTCATATGATAGGTATCTGACCGTGAAGATAAATGAAATATAATACCTATTATCATCCGCTGTATGCCTGACAAGTGAGGTGTGTTCTGGGACTTTGTATGCTGAATTACATATTAGGTCTTTCAGACGGGTATGGATATGGCACACTCTCCCTTCTGGAGTTAAACAATGATAATGGTCTAATCTGGGCATTTGGAGTAATCATAGTCTTTGAGCTTCCTTGACATTGAGCATATACTATGCTGCTCTTCATGTTGTGTTACTATATTCTATTATGTATTAACTATTTGTACATTATTGCGGCGCCCTGACTAATAGCTACTCTAACGGTACGAATGAATGTTACTTATACAGATTGATTATGAATACACCATGTCAACTGGGACCTGGGAGCCTCTATGCCACGACACTAGAGAGAATTTTCATTCAAATATGTCAATCATTTTGCAGTGGTCTCCATTTTCGACTGAAGCAGAGCTTCTGAAGCAAGTATGTATGCACAAATTCTGTGATGCCTTGTGATTATGTTGTCTTTGGAGCTGGTTTGGTTTTCTAAGATGTTTTTAGAGGGAAGAAAGGGAATATAGAGAGAAAAACGGAATGAAACTAACTTTCTCCGTTGTTTGCCTCAGTTAGATGGGACTCAGTATTATTTTTATTGAGAGCTTTTTGAAAGGAATAGGAAATAATTAGTGTTGTGGCATTCTTTAAGTTCGGAAGTCTGTTTACTTGTTGAAAAAGTAAAATGAGTGTTCTATAACTAGAATTTCCCTATCGAAGTCCTTTCTTTCTTTCAATATCTTAAGGTTTTTCCTTTGTAAAGAACTAAAGTGAAGATTAAGATTCACTTGAATGTTGTTGCAATCATAGTTAGAGATTTCTATTTGAGGACCAAGAATGGTTTATAGTGAGCTTACAAGCATGAGTTAGTTTATCACATTACAGGGGCTAGGAGAGATTGGCATGCTTTTTTTTCCTATTTCTTTTGGTGTGGGCTGTGCGGCTGTATTTCTTATCGGTGTGCGTACTTGCTCTAGTACTCTATATCTCCAATTAGCTTCATTTATTGCTAAACTGATTGCAGTTTGATAACATTGGATCTCATGGTACCAAAATTATCATATATAATTTGTGGTTTGCCGATGATGGGAAACTGGAGTTGGATTTCATTTCTGATCCTGAGGTTGACTCTTCTTTCCTTCTATATCTCTAGCTATTCTACTTCCTCCATTTCTAAGTACTTGTCAGTTGTCGTTTAAGGTTAATGCACAAAATCAAATATTCGGTAGGATATTGCATTAGTATGCTAGAGAGAAAAATAATATTGCATCGATATCAATTTGACAATAAATTGCATTGGTATCCTAAAGCAATCGTCGTCTTTGTCGTAGGATATTCTCCTGAAAGGTTCAAATAGAACTCATATAAATTCAAAGATGTTGATAAGTGAGGAGCACTTTGGTAATCAATACCGTTACTGTCTCCGGGTAAGTCTGACTTTGGAAATTAGGCTGACAAGGAATTAGGCTTACAATTTTTATGTTTTCAGGTATACTTGTCCATTCTGTACTTGCAGCTCCCTCGGAATTTTAGCATACTATTGCGTGGAAAAGAGGTTGAACATCATAGTATAGCACGTGATCTTAAATTCCCAGAATTCATCGTGTACAGACCTCATACTATGGAGGTAAACTCATTTCCATTAGGTTTCTCTGATTTACTTTTTCTAAATATGTAAGCATGTTATTCCGTAAGGTGCTAAGATACGTAAACCCTCCACTGTCATTTTGAAATTTGTTACCTTCTGTCTCTATTTTCACTCCGTTGTTAGGTGGCTTCCTTGGTTGGTGTTGATAGATATATGTATGTGCACATGGAAACAAAGGAATTGAATTAATGCTGTCTTTGATGTTGTTGTATTTGTAGTAGTAGATAAAAATGATCTGGTGAGAACCTCTGCTTTTTTATCTGTAGCTATCTGATCAAGCTCATCATGTGTTATTTCGTTTGAGTTTAAGTTTCTCCTTTTGCTTGTCTCCGAATATCAAGTGCACGAAGCTTATGTCATTCATTTATACAATCAGCTATCTGTGTATGCAACAAGGGCCTCCGTGACCCGTCAATGTGAAGTCGTATGTAGGAGTATCTGAAATAAATGCCTTGTTGAAATGATTATTCATTTTCAGGGTTTCTATCTCTATCCTGTTTACCAGTTTTTAATGTCTGCGACATGCGTTTATTGCATTACTGGACATGCTTCTGACTGAATTTCATAGGGTGACATATTAACAACAATAGGCTTTCTGAAGGAAGCTCCTGATGTGGATATTCATGGCTTCAATGTCTACCATAAGAACCGCCTTATACTGGTATGTGTCCTCAAAGAGGACTTCTAACATTTGTATTTGCAACTACTCCATCACTCCATGTTCTTAAATGCATATCACATAAATCAGTATTTATGTTCAAAGACACGGCGAGGAAGGTTGGTGATCCCTTTCTTCAAAATGCTTTAGCACCGTAGACAGCTTTACCGTTACACTGAGGAGTAAGTAAGACCGTAAGAAACTACCTATTAAAAAAATTCAATTAGAGATGCAATTCACAAGAAACGACATGTAAAGGACAGCTTAGTTCTACATTTAATCCATTCTATTACAACTGAAGAAACTTGTTATGCTCTTTTCTGTTACAACCTCATGCTGGACACTTAATTTGACGATGCGTGAGTGGACTCGGCCCTCTTTTATGCATTCAAATCTCCTGCATGAATGATTTGTTATGCACTCGCAAAGTTGCTGAGCTAAAGTTGTGTCCCTTGCTTCTAAAGGAAGTTCCAATTTTGTTAAAAACATTTTTATCTAGAGGAGCAGCATTAGAGGTTGAAGCAAATAATTTATTTCCTTTTTTAGGTTGTGTATAGGATTACTTTTAGCATGAATCGTTGCTTATCTAATTTTTACTTATTTCTTTTCTGCAGCCATTTTGGCAAGTTGCTCCCTATACTAATAGTAGAGGAAGAGGCGTAGTTGGTATTTTTCTCTTATCTAACATATTCAGTGACGTTCTATAATTTTATGCTATAGGCATGAGCTTTTGATTGTTACTTTTCTTGTAGGTGTCCTCGAAGTAAACTGTGCTGAGCCTATTCATAACAAACAAGATTTTGAGAGGACTTCGTTCTTCCAAAGACTTGAAGCACGCTTGAGGGACATGACATGGGAATATTGGTGGGTATTCAGTTGTTAATCACTGGTGCATATGGCAGTGATACTGATGGCATAATATAATTTTGTGCTATGGTTTTTTTCTTTCACTGTGCTACAGCATTGCTCCATACAGATATTTGATGTGTGTATTTCTTTTTTTCTGCTTCAGCATGATCCTTGAATTTCTGTTATGGCCTTATGGGTGTTCTAGTGTAATTCCAACGAAGGGATCATTTCATTGGGTGTGTGACATTATAAAACAAAGGTCATCAGCATCGGCTAATATTTCCTCATCTTTGATGCTTGTTTTCAAAATATTTGTAGGGATCATCATTGTGGACTTATCGGGTATCAGGTTCAGAAGAAATCACCAAAAACACCCGTGTCTTCACCATACTCGCAGCATGACTGGCCCAGAAGTGCTGTATTCGAACCTGTTATCTTGAATAATATTTTAACATCAGATCCAGAAGATGAGGCTGACCTTGTAGTTAGTTGTTCTGCTAGGGCTGTATCTCAAAGTGAAGGCAAGCGGCTAGTTAACTTCCTTCAATAGTAATCTAAGATTTGTTCTTGTAAAGTCAACATGCACAGTATATCATTCCATTTTTATGACTCAGATTCTACGACGACAAAGACTCGCCTTTTGTCTGCTCTTACAAAGAGTAGGCAGATCAGTGTTGCACCTGCTGCGACCACGAAGAAATTCCATGAAGTCCAGGTTATGCATGTCTTCATCTCCCCCCCCCCCAGGGTTTGTATCAGGAAATTGCTGGATACACTTTCTCTTGTGCAGATCTCGTTAAGCATTCCTCTTTCACATTTGTTAGTGTGCTTTTTCCCGTTTGTTAATGTGGGTATTTGGCACCTTATAAATCAACCTTTCTGAAAAGTGTACGACAGGATTATGATTATCTGAGAGTAGCATCCGTAAGTGTAGTATGTTTATTCCAAGTACCTGACCAACTTAACTTTCTTGCAGCTTGCCACTGTCGGGGCAGATGGACGGAACCAACAGGAGGCTGTGTTGATGATGCAGGAGAACAAGGATCTTCAAGAAAAGTAAGTTCTTGAAAATAAAGAAAATAATGCTGGTTTACCTCATACTGTATTTCACAAACTTCATATCCGGGTAGATTGACACCCGTTTTAAAAGACTTAAATCGGCTGTCTTTCTCTGTCTAATCTCCTGATCCAGTTAATTCTCATTTCAGATGTTTCGAGTTTGTGGAAAGAGAGAAAGAGCTCATTTATAAGGTACCTTCAGCGACTGGTGTAGTTATTTTCCGTCATTTTCTGGGGCTTAAACGGGACAATATTTCTCGGATACACAGCATGATAT
Source organism: Patellifolia procumbens (assembly GCA_947645195.1). Taxonomy (NCBI): domain Eukaryota; kingdom Viridiplantae; phylum Streptophyta; class Magnoliopsida; order Caryophyllales; family Amaranthaceae; genus Patellifolia; species Patellifolia procumbens. The sequence continues at coordinate 254,320 of CANSGD010000187.1, read as the reverse complement.
GTGCAAAGTTTTGTCTCTCTAACTAGCTTGTGAGCCACCATGTCGTAGAAAGATTCCGATGATAACGGAAAAAAAGAAAAGAAAAAGGAGGGTGTTATGGTAATAGTAGTAGTGTTACCAATATGAACATTATATTTCTTACATAATTTGCAGGTTTCATTGCTTAAGAAGGACCTTGAAGAGGAAAGAACTAAATATGACAAGATGTTGTGCCAACTAGAAGAGCTTGATGCTGTCTACCAGCTTCATTGAACGCTGAAATTTTGTATATAAGATAAGTTTCTTATACAAGTAAGATTTCTTAGATTAGGGAAAGTTTGTTGCTAGAGTCGATACTTTAGCATCCGAACTACTCCACAATAGTTGGACCTCTTCCAAATTATTTGTTGTAATTACCTGAAAATATTGAGCACCATTTACTGCGTAGTTTAAATTTTGCAGCAAAGTGAATATCAAAATTGTCTTTTTGTTTCTTCATATAAATTCGAATTAAGAACGAGATTTCTTAGGTAGTTTAAGGTAATTTTGCGGCTCGACATTGGCGTCCCACATTGAACATTGAACATTGAACACTATTCATATAAATGCGATGCGTGTACAAGTATGTAAAAAGGAGAATTAATAGCAAAATTATGTATAATAAATGATGTGTCACATTTATGTATAGTTTTTAGATGCATTTAGAACTCGTTTTAGAGCATTTGGGTGCATAATACCATGAATTACGTAAGTTGTGTTCTACTACTCCCCGTTTGCGTGTTTTGATGATTTTCAGGTTAATTTGATACACATTGATCATGATTATAAAAAATCTAGCCTATTAAGCATTGATTGTGTCCCAAATTTCCTTAGCTTGTGTGAAAGCATAGAACACTTTTAGCCAGATTGTGATCTAATACTACAAGAATCCAAGAAATCAACATACTATTGCATCTCTCCTAAGCTTTAAAACTATCATGATTGAAGGTTGGTTTTGTGATAGTTCCATCTGAGACACCAAACTTATTCTTAGCTTATAAGCTAATGATCGTAGATCTTCTCCAATCACCATAGCATCTCCATTAAACATGTCTGAAACTAATTTCATTCACGGATTATCAGATGGATGAATAAAGAAAAGATAAGTTGGATCTTGTATAGGATTTATAAGTGTTTGATTTTGATTTTGATTTGGATTTTGTTCTGGTGCAGTCATTTTTTGAGAGATCAGGGATATAAAACTTGAATTAAAAAGTGATTAAGAGTTTGAAAAAACAAACTGAATGTGTTATGAGCTAAACAATGTATGATCTGAGAAGATTGAACAGTTGATTGAACAAGAGAGTGAATGAATTGAGAAATTCTGAACTAAGTGTTTTAACTATAGAGACGAATGTATCAAATAAAGAGATCAAATCAGAAACAGATGAATAAGAACAAACTAGAGATTATGAACTGATGAATAAAATCAGAACAAAAATGAACACAATCACTGATCAAAGTATACACGTATGAACTAAATGAATGAACGAAGTTGAGAAGATCAAACCAGAATTTGAAACAATCTAATGAACTGTTTGCTCTGATACCATGTTATTTTATGTGATGATTAACTTCAACATTATGAGCTAAGATAGAGACAATGAGAGAAAGCTTAGAGAGAAAGTAGCATACTTATATTTGTATTATTTTCGTACATAAAATAGAGCTTATAAGAAGTATTTTAGTTACCAAGCAAGGCTTGACCTAGTGGTTAAGGGTTTGGTCTCATGACTTCAAGGTCATGGGATCAAATGAGGGGCATTTGGGGGTGGGATTCCTTTACCATTCCCCCTACTCCCAAATGTCAGGTCCAGCAAATATCATATCAAGAAACTGTATGTGCTAGTTGAGATCTGGTCAAATGTCCACCACATTACCTTGTTTTGAGATTGATCTGACATCCCATACCCTCAAATGCTCATCATAGCTACCAGTGAGTAGAGTATACGGATCATTAGGATTCTTAACAATGCAACAAACACCCATTTTGTGAGCCTTCGAGTTCTGGAATGCTGGCATTGAAGAATCGCTTCTTAAATCCCAACCAAGAAATTTGCTGTCATCTGAACCAGTATATACAATAGATGGCTGGTGTGTGTCAAAGGAAGCAGCCCACACCTCAAACTCATGAGCTTTCCATTGTTTTTCTTCAATGAGTTGTGATTCTGCGAGAGATGAGATAGAGACCGAGCCATCAGAAAGCCCGACTGCTAATGATGTGGCTGAGGGATTCCAATCCAAGCAAAGGCACATTGAGGTGCTGATATTAATGCCACAAGTCTCTTTAAGTAAAGCCCCTGCATAAGCAAATATGTGATCATTAGAACCTTCAGTATCGTCCTAGTAACTATGCATAAGCAAGAGCCCCATAGTGCATAATTGCATCTCCTCTGCACAAACTCAGTGTAGTATTCAACAATGTTCGTTCCATGAAAGATCTGGTAGGCTATAGTCCTGTCTTGAAATAATATTTGGCTTTGCACTTGATAATGCCTTAAAAACATGGGGTAACATTTCACTACAAACATCATTCTATATTGGGAAATTCTATAGGGTGACCCTATGTTTTTGCAAATTCTATACGGTGCAAAAACGAAAAATTATTAAATTGTTTGGCCACCAACTGAAGTACCAAGGCGCACACTGCCCGATGACTAAGAAATAGGTTTGCCTTGGCTACAAGTTCAGATCAATCCTTTTTTTTATCCTGCTTTCTTATCTTCTTTTCTTCGAAACTTAAGGGGAGAATAGCTAAAGGGCAAAGTTAACGACATTAGTAGACTATCGAAATAATAACGAATGCGTTTCTTCTCTAGAAGGCAATTTGACCCTCTCTTCCCTTCTTCACGTGAGACTTGTAGCATTTAAAGATTGAATAAAAATCAAGATATGTGAAGTTACATTCATATCGGAACCCATCAGACTAGCGTTGTAAAAGCAAAGCAGTAAACGAATTTATCAGACCTGTCAAACTTGGTTCAACTGAAGAGCACCCGAGCCCATAAAAAATCAAACACCCATCAACATCAGCTTGAGCAAGCAAAGGACTCGCGCCACCCCCAATCGTGTTCCATTTAATATCAAAGATGCCAGCAGTTTCAACACAACCAATTTGAGTAACACCACGGCTGCTACCATTGACATCAAACAGAGAAATGCTCCCTGATCGACTTGGCAGATCACCCTCATGTAAATTGTAAGTAGATGCAGCTAGAATGTTCAGAAACCTGTCGTGACGACAGAACTCAACCGCATCAACATTACCATCTAAACAAAAGTGTCACAATTCCATGATGGTTACACACTTCACTCTCAACCTTCACCTGGACATTTCATCATACATGTAGTGTGCATTATACGCAGTTAATAATAAATGCACCAACCGGGAATGGATAAGCAGTTTTTCGAGAGTTTCGAGGTGGTGCGCTGTTTCCGAAAGGCAAACAAAGCAACGGATTTCTACACTAACACGGGTTATTCGCGTTTGTCGCTTACTTATTATTTCAATGCTTTTGATACTAATTTGTTAATTATCCGAAAGGATGAGTTAGGCTACTCTTGTTTTAGGAGCTAGACTAGTTTTTCTTCTCGAACAAAATATGTAAGGATGTATCGAAATTCTTGTAAGCACACAACAAAATCAACGATTAAAAAAAAAAAGAAAAGCAGCAAATTGAATTTTTTTTTTATCTAAGCATTATAGATCATAATCATCATATACACAGGTTACTATATTTGTAGTAAAGCACAAGATTTTTGCCCAGAGGAGCAGATCGAACTGTTTTAGTTAACTTTAATCAAATACCTCCTAAACTGTGACAATTGATTTATGACACCAATTATTTTTATTTAGGTCATCTGATAAACAATCTTATGATAAAAACTTATGTTTCATACTTCCATCAATTACATTATTTACATCACATCAAAACAAAAATAATTATGATACGTGCTAAACTACTAATCTATTATTAAAAAGATTTTCGCCTAAAATTATACTTTAATTAGCTTCGATGATTTACATTTTTGTAAAACATAGTCATGTGATAACTTATTAGATTCGTCTCCATGTAATTTTTTTTAATATCAACTTCTTATAATTTTTTACTTATTGATAATTGTAGATATTAATGTTCAGAATAATATATTGGCAAACGTAAAAATATAAAATGTGTCACTTTTTAAAAAACGGAGAAAGTATCTAACTATTTCGCTTATTTCCAAGCCTGTATTCACAAGTCTCTACTCTTTGTATCAGAAATTTCAAATGTCACTCCCCTATTAGATTTGACAGTTCCTATTTTCGCTAATGTGTGCTGCATTTAGTATAATTACGCAACAACAGGAAATTGCAATTAATTTAAACAAATTTCCATAGTACATTTTTCAGAATCAGGAAAATAGTTACGATTTTCTTTGAAGAGCAAGATTATCTAAATTTAAAACTTGAGTTATGGAAGTCCCTGTAACTGGAACTTCCTCCAAAAATAAACGTATGCCACTTGATGCAGCGAGCACACGGTATTCTTTAGTAAAAGGCGAAAGAATAGTTCGCTTTGTGCTCACTGCATGGCTGCGTAGCTTACTTAAGGTTGGAAGCAGGTTATTTATAAGAAGCTGGACATGTTCCTTCTTTAATTATTCGATGTGGGATGACTTGCATACGGCAAAATGGTAATATCGGCAAATGGTGCCCACATCTTCGACTACTACTCTACTAGTACTTCCGTTGAAAGAAAACAGGATATTCACCTGGTACTAGTAGTAGTTAGATTAAGATGTTCTATTATATGGCTAAGGGATATCCGAAGAATGATAGCATGAATCATAATACATCTAAAAAAAATCTAAAAATTTTACATTCAAAATCTATTAATTTTGCATCCCCATTTTGTTTTGTACTATCCAAAAACTACTTTTGTATACCATGAAATGCTATTGTCTAGTTAGTACTTACTGCTCCGAGTTGTTGTGTGTTTAGAGTCTAACAAATTATCGATTTATTAATGGAGTCATTTGGTGTGAAAATATTCAACTTATCTATATCATGCATTTGCTTACAGTTTAACTCTTGAATTTCCATCAATAAACCCCATACGATAAGATATCTATAAGGGTTAAATTAATGTAGAATAGATAAATCATAATAAAAGAAGGGATGACAATATGATATGGTGGTGAGTTGTTGCTTACCAATGCTAGGGCATGAATGTATTACTAGTTTGTCGACCATGCGCCGGATTATTTTAATAATAATAAACATATTTTTTAAATTTTGAATTTTTAAAAAGCAAAATGTAGCAATAGATTTTAAAATTAAGAAGGATGGTAATAACAAAATGTAATTAAGGAAATTTATTTAATTCTTTCTTTTAAAAGATTAAGAGATTTAGTAATTACAATATGACAATAAAAAGGGGACCTTGGCGGTAGACCTATGACATTCCAAATAATTGGTCACGAGTTAAGCTCTTTTATATGCATTCTACAACTTTCAAAAAAGACAATTACTATGTTAGAAGTACATTATTCACCATGTGACATGGAACAATATGTGGTGGACTATAATGCGTGCTCACGAGCACGCGTTTTAATATATACTTGTCATGGTTTATGTTGTGTTAGTAAAGTATGAGATTTGTGTAAAATGACAATTGAATCGAGCAAAAAAAATAAGAATAGAAGTTCATGGATATAGGGAAATAATAGTCTAAGACGGGATGACGAAGTGAAGTTTTTACTTGTCAAATGTTAGGTTATGAGTTCAAATCCTATTAATTGCATTTTTGTACCCATGTACAAAGAACTAACATGTCATACGTACATGTACAATAAAGCTATGTTAGCGGGTGATATGGGTTAACGCATAGGGGCATGCTATGCAAACTTACACTTTATAAGATATTGCTATTTTATAAGTTAAGAAGATGGGGACACCAAAAAAGAAGAAAAGACAACAACAAAAAGTCTAACTATTTTATTAAGGAACTTGTTGTTAAATACCACTTCGACGATTTTAGAAACTATAACCTTTATTAATTCTTTTTGTAAACATAAACATTTCACATTTCTTATAAAACTTCACCACTTAACAATTTTTTGCTAACTCTGCTAAGTGAGTGGTCAAGTGGTCCGCACACTATGATTTGTTATTAAATTTCCCTCCAAACTTCCATTCTCCCTCATTCTCTTTGTCTTCTCTCATTCATCTCTCCATCAACAGTTCATGCATCACCATTGAAGAGGAGCAACAAAGTTTGAAAAGATTCAGTTTTTCTTTATCACCATCGAATTACGGGTCTCATTTATAACTGGAATTAAGGCTTCGCTTATTTTGGAGGAAAACCATTTTCATCTTTCATTTTCCTTTGTTTGTTTTGGTAAGGGGTGGTAAACAATTTTCCTTAAGGTGAAAAGTGCTCTTAAAAGAGGAAAACCAATTTCATTTTGTAAATAAGGTATGCCACATTTTCCTCTCCACTCCTTACTCCTCTTGCTTCTCTCCTTCCCATCTTTCCTTCTTTTTTGCTTCATTTACCTTTTCTCCCTAAGTTTTCCTCAACTCAAACGAATTAAGCAAAGGAAAAAAAATTCTAAAATCATATTTTCCATTGAATATTGTTTTCCTTTAATAGTGATTTTCCATGAAAAATGTTTTTCATTAAAACAAACGGAGCCTAAAGGAAAAAACTAGCATATAACCACTATCATAAGTGGAATTAAAGAGCAGAATAAAGTACACCTATATATGACTGGAGCAAAAGTAGCAAATTAAGTAGATTGTCTAATATGACAAGTTGACAACCCCACATATGCAACCAATCCATCAAAACACTTAAACTTATGAAAAAAAGACAGATCAAATCATATTTCAGGTAAGTAAGTATAAGCAATAAGACCAAGCCATTGGTCTAGTGGTAAGTGTTTGGCCCCATGACCTTGAAGTCATGATCAAATCCCACTAGGGGCATTTGGGGTGGGGATTCCCTTACCATTTCCCCCTACTCTCAAGTGTCTGGCCCAATAGGACCCGAGCGGGGTCCGGGCCACTTCTCCTTACCCAAAAAAAAAAAGTATAAGCAATAAGAAGTAAAAGGGTAGGAAAAATATAGAGAGAAGACAAATCAAGTGGACATACAAAGCAAAGTTGTGATAAATTGGACGTTGAACTGAACCCGCCAAATCATACCATGGAATGTTCTTGTGTTTCTTCAGTTGTGAGCTTAAAAGTACATGGAATAAACCCCAAGAATAGATTGAATTAGTGAAGAGATAAATAGAGAGTGCACCAATTTAGTGAGAGAATAGTATGAGAGAGATATAAAAAAAACTTGGGAAAGAGCTAGAAAGAGAGAAAAAAGGTAGAAAATTAGAGAGAGAAAGAGTGAGAAGAGGTTAGAACTGAAAGAGAGAAACTACACTGAAATTTTGTAGCCAAACCCACCATTATTTTCTTTCACTTTCTTTTCTTTCTCTCGCACTCATATTTAGTTTCTTAATTCACTGTTGTAGTTGACATAAAACAGAGACGAGGAAGATGACAGAGGGAAGGAAAGTTTGGAGGGAAATTCAATAACAAAATCATAGTGTGGGGCCTACCTGACCATTCACTTAACTGAGTTAACCAAGAACTGTTAAGTGGTGAAATTTCATAAGAATTTGATTTTTTTGGGGTGGAAATTTACAAAAAAAAACATAGAGGTAGAAATTTCAAAAATGGTGAAAAGTTAAGGTGGTTTTGAACAACTTTTTTTTTAATGAAATAGATAATTAATCAATTTACTAATTACATTAATATGAATGAAAGCTCGTAATGTTGGATTAGCGGGAAGGGGAAAACAAAGAGTTAAGATCACAAAGAGTGGTTAGAGACTTGGAGTTGAGGAGGGCAACACTATGGTGGTGGGCGCTTTGTCACAACTGTGGTGATTGATGCCGACGTGAGAGGCAACCATAGAGTTGAGAATCACGAGACTGAGAAAATTTTAAATTAATATTTTTAGTGCTTCACTAGTACCAAAAGGTTAAAGGTGTTATAGTATTCTTTTGAGAAGAGTTGTCTATCGTTGAAATTTTGAGTTTATTATTAGTTGGGATTATCGTGAGAAGAGGGAAACAATTAAGATTGTTTGTGTTAGTCTTTTCCATTATAATTTACAAGTCAAATATTTATTTTGCTAATGCTATTAACTGAACCTTGTGGTCACACATATTGTAATTGGTAGGGATGTTTAGTAAAAAAACATAATCGCGTAACCGTATCATTTGACCGCGTAATTGGTCTTACGATACATTTAATATATCGTACCAGCAATACAAAGTGGTTAATGTAACCCGTGATTAAAAGTTAAAGCTATGGTTATAAAATTTCACTAATGGCTAACTATATATGTTTATGTTTCATACAAATAAACATCTCAGTTGCTTACTAAATGTAATTGATGATTAGTTTTCGCACTTTTATACAATTATTTCTAACCAATTCACAATCTCACCCTTCCTCTGTTTTCACTTTCTTTATTAGAATTCTAAAATTATACGTTACTTTTAGTGTTCTAAACTTATTATTAATGATTTGGACTATTTATTTTTATCGTCTGTTGGAAATTTTGAACAAGATAACGATTTATCGCCTGGATCCGATATTGTAATCAAGCATCCCCATAGGTTCAATGCCCGACTCATAACTAGATAGTTTATCTAGTCATTTGCTAACCGAAGCTAAAAAATCTTACCGTGATTATATAACTTATATTTGTTGATTGTTGTTCAAACTATTTTTATTTTAAAAAACTTATAGGTTACATGGTTAGTCGCTAACCATACTGTTAATTTACGATTAACTGTCATGGTTAACCGCTCATTAATGATTGGTTATGGTTACTAAAATACTATAACCATTAGCATAGTTAACCAGTCCGTTAAGCTAAATGAGACGATTAACCATCGTAAACACCCTTAGTAATTGGATATATAAGAAGGCAATTGGGATGGTAAATAAGGATCTATAACACACTTTTGTATTGGTTTTACACACCTATGACTTTTAAGTAACAATTAAACTTCCCATCTCTATATCTTCAACTAGTGAAAAGTTTAGATTTGTCTCACTTTAACTTTGATCAATCCAAGGTTGAGATTATGTTTTCTCTAAACATCAATGTTTTTTGAATAGTTCAGGCTTTAACTAGTCATAAGTATTCTTGTATTGATGTTATTTTCTATTGCATCTTCACTGTCTCGAAATACTTTTGGAACTATCTAATGCTTGTAGTCATAACTGGAAAAATAGGCACCTTTGTGATGCGATTGAATACATACCACATTGTGGTTAGTTTGAAATAATTTTACATGAAAACGAAGGTAACTCAAAAACAATGATATGGTTCGGTGTGGGACAAAAGCGAGTGACTTGCCAAAAATTTCACCAGAGTTAAGTTGGAGATCCTGGGGTGGATCTGACATTAGTTGCTAAAAGGATATCATGTCTAGTGCGACTAGTTCACTTAGGGATGTTGCTAGAGGGAGCATGCAAAGTCGAAGTTGACGCTTTTTGTTCTCATTGTAGTTGTATTCTATTAGGCCAATGCTGCAGTGTACACTATGATGTATCATCATGGATCATTAGTGTATGCTGGAAGGTTGTAAAACCGAGCGCAATAGATATAATGAACAATGAAGGGAAACAGGGGAAAGTACTAGGTCGTATCAGCCATCGATATAAGGAAGAGATAGAATGGTCGTATTGGTAAACCAACAACAAACGTAAATCATTACTGGGTGCTAAGAAGCGGAAACAAATCTCCAAAATTTAATTTAGTAGCCATGAACCAAACACTCGCATACGGAAATAGCCTTCTAATCTTTTGGATTTCGTTTCTATGTATCTCTTTTAATCATACCAAACCCGAGTTTAGATGGCGAAGTAATTTTTGTGGGTCTAACATATTTAGGGATTTGATTGATCTTATTGACCTTAATTTTTACTTAAGCTTATCGATTTAAGTAGTACAATAATTGAAATTCGATGTTTTAAGGTAACTTATCTTCATGTGTTTTCGTCTCATACATTATGGAAATTTCAACCCCGAGACCTTTTTATGAACTAACATCGTCCTTATATTATACATGGATGTAGAAGCAGGAAAAAGTTGGGCAATAAGAGGATGCAGAAAACTCTATACGGTTTAAGTTCTAAATGCTAGTCACGAGTTAGAGATGATACGTGGAGGCTATGCTCTTTTAAGCGCTATGATGCACGTCATGATATGGCATTTGCTTTAATTGAAACTTTGCGTAGGTGGGGCTACTTGGCTGTTGACAGGATATCATGGCTAATGCGGCTTTAGTTGATCGTTCAATGACTTCTAGCACGATGTCATATTGCAACCACAGTCCGAACACGATTTGGCATAATTTATGAGTGATGCTGGAGAAAGATGCTACGTAGCCAAGTGCAATTGGGGTAGTACTCTTTTATGCCAAATGAGGGCTACAACCTACAGGTATACTTCCCCCGTTTTTTTTACTTGCATTATTTCCCATTTTTGGAAGTTCCAAATTACCTGCATAATTTCTTTTTATGGCAATACTTTCACTATACCTCTCTCTAATCACATAGGTCTCCTTTTTTCACTCTCTCTATCTCTCTCATCTACTTAAATCTTGTGTCTAACCTCAATGAAGCAAGTATAAAAAAACGGAGGAAGTATATTATAAAATGCAAATAGTAATGATAATACTAAAGTAGCAAAGTGTTGCCGTAGAGTATGAAGCAACCTCCTGTGCTAAAACATACTAACACGAGGTTGCTTGAGTCATGATACTACAGCATCCCACATGGGAGAATAAGCAATAAACAAGGGGAAGAAGTAGTATAACAACAGCGCGTCATTATGTGTACAAGCATACCTTTCTCGGCCTTTTGGCTAAGATCAAGTGTAGTATCTGTTCTTATCAGTTTAATATCTGATACGTGGGCCAATGGCCCACAACGATATTAAATTTATTTTTTAAGGGGGAAGTTCCACCACAGTAGCTTGCTACTGGGAATTTCGCGCGTCGCCCATGCGTTGCACTACTGCACGGGCCTGGCGCACCCCACTAAATCTCAGTGTAAGTGTTATTCAGTTATAATTGAACAATATATGTATGTGGTATGTCTTGCTGTTTGTTATTAGTCTCATTTGGTTGGTTATATAAGATTATTAATAATTGGGCTTTTGTTATTGATTTTCTTTTAGTTAATTTGGCTAGGTCAAAATTACTTTCGATGTGGTATAATTAGTTAATTTGGCTTAAGTTTTGCTTGAGTTCATTGAATGAATTGGTAACTTCACATCTTCATGTGTTTCCTTCTAAACATTACAAAATTCACCTAGAACATGGTTTGTCACATAAAGCTTAAAGAAGTTGGGCAATAAGAGTGGTTATAAGTAGGACACATAAACCTCGACACAAAAAACTAAGCTTAAGAAGTTGGCCTCAGGAAAGTCTGAGTTATATAATGTTGCTAAAAACAGAACACCAAAAACGTTGGTGTATGCTAAACACGCTCTTAAGAGGATGACAATCGTTAAGTAATGAGCTAGAGATGATACCAAGAGGCTATGTTCGCTATGATGAAGATGGCATTTTGCTTTAAGCGAAATTTGCTGTGGGTGGTGCTACTTGGCGATAGCATGGCCAAGAGTTTATACTTTAGTTGATCGCTGAACCATTCTCTACCCAGTAGCAAATCCAAAAAATAATTATTGGGTTGACAAAAATGCATATATTTTATGTCAAGAAAAAACATCAATTCACGTTAGACTTAGAAAATAGAAGTTCTACCACACTAGCTTGCTGCTGGGGCGTTGCACTACCGCAAAGGCTTATTTAGGGTAGAATCTCATACCAAGGGTATCTATCTATCTCCATCCCATCCCCCTAGAATCCCAATCTCCCCTCCCCCTAAAGTTTCTAACTCCATTCCTTCAAGTATCAAACCCTAGTGTCGAAGAAAGAGAGCAGCTAAGAGAAAGAACGACGCCAACCACCAATTTCCAACCACAGAACGACGCCAACCACCGATTTCCAGCCACCGACCGCCGACACAGACCACCGACCACCTTCCGGCCTTTTCCTCTTCTCAATTTGCTGAACCTATGTTTGCGCCCAGTGGTTTGTTCGCCATTTATGCTGATATCAAATTCAGCTTTGCAAGTCCCAATATCTTCTGATCTCAAATTCGTGAAAGCAACAGAAGCATGCGTTTAAATATGCATATGCTAGAAATTGCAACAGAAAGATGCGTTTAATCTTCTTGAAAGCAACAAAGCATGCTGGGCAATACATTAATGGATGACCTTTTTTCTTTTATTCCTTTTTCCTTTTTTTTAAATGGGGAAGGTGGCTTCTTTGAGAAGCCGGATGTCTTAAATTTTGTTTTTCTAATTTTATTTTGTTTTTTTCAAAACTTTATTATTATTATCATTATTATTATTATATATATATATAGTTGATACAATAATATTAAAATAAAAAATTGTGACATAATCCATTCCAAGAGTGAACCAAACATCAGGAATGGACATAAAATCCATTCTAGAATTGAACCAAACAATTTGAAGCTGGTACGGGGTTTTGAATCCATACCAATCTGGTATGGACATCCATACCAATTCATTCTAGTTTAGTGAACCAAACAGGCCCTAAAAATCTTAGTTATATTTTCCCCTTTGGTTACGTAACATTTTCCAATATGAACGGATGAAGTATATTACTAAATGCATGCATTTGCTAACTTGATTTGCCCTCTAAGGTTCTTTTTATTGTTTACGTTTCACTCTAGTTGCAATCACCACATTAGTCAACCCGTAATTGTTTTGAAGTCAGTAGTATTCCACCAGGACACCACTATCTATGAAATATTAACAAGTCCCTTAAACCTTCCTTTTGTAGTAACCCCTACTATAAGTAGGGATGTCAATCAGGCAGAGCAAAGGTGCGAAGGATGATCCCTCTATATCCATATCCGTCTAAAAATCTCACCCCCATCATCCACCATATCTGCCATACCCGCCCTAACACACGCCCCATGTTGACTAACATATGTGGTAAATTTTCTTGATAAAGATATGTTGATATCAAATTAGTTTTTATTAAATACTAACAATTCAGTACTTAGGAGGCGGGGATGAAGCGGGGCGGCCGGGGATGAGGCAGGTACATTTTTAACTCCACACTTGCCCAATCAGTGATGGCAGGGATAATTTTATCCCCATGACCCATCACCCGCAAAAACTTTCCCCGTCTCCGCCTAACTGGGGCGGGTCTCCACGAATGCCGTCTACCCCCATTGACATCCCTAATTATAAGTTACTTATACACTTCACGAATTTAGGAGACCTCCTACAGACTTTATCCAAATTAATAAGTAATTATTTTGTGGTGTCTAAAAAAACTCAAAACACCACATTTTATTGTAATCCATTTTTTTCTTGAAATTACCTAAATTACATGTAATTTACAAGCTATTCTAACAAACCCTACTAATCACTAACTACTATAAGTAAAGTTACTTCTACAATTAGTATGAATTTAGAAAACCTCATACAATTTGTACATAAAAATATGATAATTTTGTAATTCCCAAAATAAATAAAAAACTCAAAACACCCCCATTTCTTTTATTGTAAAATCCCCAAATTTCCATAAATTTATGCAAATTACATGTAAGCCGGCCTAGGATACCATACTCTTCTATCACCCTGATAAATTAGGACAAACCCACTTTTTGTCCATTGTTGTTGGTTCAGCTGTTCAGCTAGCTGAAAAAGTTCATTACACAATCGTCCATTCTCTCCTTTTGCATGCACTTTGCAACACACATTTTTGTTGCTCTAACATTTAATTATTTCAGGTATTCTTTCACCCATTGTAATTTTTAATACTTTGCTCACATACTGCATGTAATCGAGCTAGAAGTAGTGGCAATAATTTCATAATCTGAATGTAATGTAACAAATTTGGTGTTAAAATAAAAAACATAATAAATAGATATGATGGTATTGCTAGAATTGTGGGTTTTTAGGATTTTGGTTTCTGGGTTTGGGGATTTGAGCCTAAATATGAGGATTATTGGTCTGCAACTTTGGGATTGATTTCTGTTTTTAACAAGTTATGTGAGAAATCTCAAAATGAAGTAATAATAAGCGTTTTTGTCTTGTTTGTTATTAAAATAGTGCTGATTGAGACGGTTCTTTTCAACTTATTTTCACTGGGGTTCAAATAAGGTCTAATAAGGTGTAATAGGGTGAAATAAGGTCGAATGAGGAGTTAAGGACTAATAAGATTGTAAAATAAGTTCAAAAGAAAAAATCCGTTCAAATAAACGAAGATAAGTTGGAAAGAACGGAACCTTACTCAGGATTGATTGGATTTATTTCATCTTGTTTCCTTTCATTTTGATTATCCCCACCCACCTAGGGTGTGATTTCACCGGACTATTTTAAGTTCCGTTCAGTTATTTTCAGTTTAGTTTAGCTCAACTCTGTATAATAATTTACACTCAAGTGTCGTATTTTAGTTCAGTTCAACTGTTTTTCGGTCGAAGAGAACATGCCTTATCGTAGCGGAAACAAAAATTTTCTATTAAGGAGGCCAAAATGATAGTTAGCCACGCCCTACGCCAACCCCCTTGGTTCCCAAACAAAAATAAAAAGCTATTTCACCTTTTGGAAAATTTACTGTATGAGGAAACTTGAATGTCCCATGAATGGCTTTTATTTTTGATCAAAGGGATAAATGGAGTTGCACTAGAAGAAGTTTTATAAAATAGGATTTATTTATGGTGTCCAAGCTTTAAAGCTTCTTCTTGGTTACTCAGTTCAACTTTCTTGAAGGAGTATGACACAAGGGAAATAAATGTGTAACCATAGTAAGGTGAGACCATCTTGCACTAATTTAGTCGAAGACTATGTTACTCACTTACTCCGACACCTTCATTTACCTCGAAAATCATGTGTCATATCCGACACGACACTTTGCTTGGATACTTTATTTCAAACTAAATAGTTGACTTTTTTTCTATAAAATAGCCGAGTCGGACACTTGGACACCCGTATCCGAGTAGACACTCAATCCGTGTATGAGTAATATAGGTCGAAGATGTAAATAGCTACTCCCCTGAAATAGTAATTAGTCACCTTGGACTATTGCATACAAGATTTTGCCAAAAAGGTGTTCACATTGAAAGTAGAGCAGTTATTTTAAATCGATATTTGTAATTAGTATTGGGTTTTTGATGGTTGCTAGCTATGGTGGGCTATGTTACTCGAACTCTTCATTTTAGCTCAAGTACCCGTGTAGGCTCTTTGACATATGGACACTTCATTTTGAGCCAATATCTTGGAAATTTTTTACGCAAAATGGACGAGTCAGGACACTTGAACATACCTGTTTCCGACATGGGTACTCAAGTATGAGTAATATAGGATTGATTGGTAGTATCTCATTTATGTTTTTAGAGAGATGTTTGATCAAGGTTGTCTTGAGGGGTCTAATATTAGATTTTGTATTCAGCTTCAGAAAAGTTGTTTACATATGGTCAGCAACAAAGAGATGATAGAAGCTGTGAAGAGGCGTATCGAGTTTGGTCAGGAACTATGTGGATCCTTAATTTATCAACAAGTCCAGCATGAAGCTCCTGAATGTGAAGACAGTAGCTCAAATGCTACGAATTCTGGTCACAACAACTCCTGCTTACTGGAGCAGATGCAGTCTCCAGTTCAGGTTACGCGTTTATCTGCAGCCCGCCAATGCCAAACTCCACTTTGTCGACAGTTCTGGAAGGCTGGAAACTATGACAATGCCTCGTCTGATACGATGGTTCCAAGTTAGCCATCTTTACTTGTATGCTTAGACTTGTATCGTGGGAAAAGTTTGTTAACATTTGTATTCGGTAAAGTTTAATCTTGTATGCTTTTGCAGTGTGCTAACAATTGTGGATTGTTTTTTGCAGGCACCAAAAATTATTTGCATGTTCACCCCAAGTTCCTTCACTCTAATGCCACTTCTCATAAGTGGGCTTTTGGAGGTGATGTTGGCTTAAAGAAAACTTTAGCTTCTTTACTGAATGCTTTGATGATATCTTGTCTAAAACTATTCTAGTAGTATCTTGCAATCTCTTACATTTTACCGACTTTTTGATGCAGCTGTGGCAGAGCTTATTGACAATGCCATTGATGAGGTGATTCAGCTGGCATTTGAATTGTCTTCACTGCTAAAATATTAGTGTTTTTGTTTCCTTGTATGTTCAGTTATAGACTATGGTCTTTGCTCTATCTATTAGATACAAAATGGAGCCACTATTGTCATGGTAGGTAAAATATCAGATCCAAGGGATAAAAGTCCAGCTTTGCTCATCCAAGGTAAGTTTGATTCATTAGCTTTTCTAAAGCTATTCTAGTTCCATATTTTCTCGTTTTTCCTTTCCCCTTTTGCCTCTTACTAGAAGCAGTTTCTAGTTCCTAAAGAAAATTTTCATGTATCGGGCTTGATGCTTGCAGATGATGGAGGTGGTATGGATCCAGGAGCAATGCGGCGATGCATGAGTTTTGGATTCTCAGATAAGATGTCTAAAATAGCCATTGGGAAATGTATACTAAATTCATTTTTCTTTATCTTGCTCTAAATTACTTCAATTTCTTCCTTTGAATGGTTTAGTTGAATGCCTTTCAGATGGAAATGGATTCAAGACCAGCACCATGAGACTTGGAGCTGATGCTTTAGTGTTTAGTCGACATATAGATAGTGGGTCTGTTACCAGTGAATTTCAATTCTTTATGACTAAGAATTGCAAGAATGGCATCTTTATTGTGCATGTGTTACTAATGTGTTTGAAAGCTATATATCGTTAGCGATTGCACACTAACGAAATATAAGATACAAATTATATTACTACAAACTAAATTACAGAAACTGAAATTACAAAGTGACTTCAAGTCACCATAGAATCGCTCTTTTAAGCGACATTCATCAATAGAATTTCATGCACGTGGTCTGACCAATTGCCTTTAGGATAAACTGAAGCCTCCATTCGAGCGTAGTTACCAATTATCTATCCTTAATACACAGTGACTAATAGCCTTATTATGGATCATCATACACATCTGCAGTATGTGTATCCATCTTTCTAATGTTTTTGTGGTTTGTCAACTGCTGAAACCAAAGACTGATAGCTGATGGGTTTATTGGGCTCTTAAGTAGTGAATTTCATTTTTGATGCATACGTTTATTTGAAATTTGCATAATTTGGGTGTTTGTTTCGCATTCAGGATATCGACCCAAAGCGTTGGTCTGCTTTCTTACACATACTTATGTCACACAGGCATGGACAGAATAGTGATACCCATGGTAAACACACTTCTGTTCTTTGACATACTTGCTGACTAATGTTTACACTAGATCCTCATATGATAGGTATCTGACCGTGAAGATAAATGAAATATAATACCTATTATCATCCGCTGTATGCCTGACAAGTGAGGTGTGTTCTGGGACTTTGTATGCTGAATTACATATTAGGTCTTTCAGATGGGTATGGATATGGCACACTCTCCCTTCTGGAGTTAAACAATGATAATGGTCTAATCTGGGCATTTGGAGTAATCATAGTCTTTGAGCTTCCTTGACATTGAGCATATACTATGCTGCTCTTCATGTTGTGTTACTATATTCTATTATGTATTAACTATTTGTACATTATTGCGGCGCCCTGACTAATAGCTACTCTGACGGTACGAATGAATGTTACTTATACAGATTGATTATGAATACACCATGTCAACTGGGACCTGGGAGCCTCTATGCCACGACACTAGAGAGAATTTTCATTCAAATATGTCAATCATTTTGCAGTGGTCTCCATTTTCGACTGAAGCAAGTATGTATGCACAAATTCTGTGATGCCTTGTGATTATGTTGTCTTTGGAGCTGGTTTGGTTTTCTAAGATGTTTTTAGAGGGAAGAAAGGGAATATAGAGAGAAAAACGGAATGAAACTAACTTTCTCCGTTGTTTGCCTCAGTTAGATGGGACTCAGTATTATTTTTATTGAGAGCTTTTTGAAAGGAATAGGAAATAATTAGTGTTGTGGCATTCTTTAAGTTCGGAAGTCTGTTTACTTGTTGAAAAAGTAAAATGAGTGTTCTATAACTAGAATTTCCCTATCGAAGTCCTTTCTTTCTTTCAATATCTTAAGGTTTTTCCTTTGTAAAGAACTAAAGTGAAGATTAAGATTCACTTGAATGTTGTTGCAATCATAGTTAGAGATTTCTATTTGAGGACCAAGAATGGTTTATAGTGAGCTTACAAGCATGAGTTAGTTTATCACATTACAGGGGCTAGGAGAGATTGGCATGCTTTTTTTTTTCCTATTTCTTTTGGTGTGGGCTGTGCGGCTGTATTTCTTATCGGTGTGCGTACTTGCTCTAGTACTCTATATCTCCAATTAGCTTCATTTATTGCTAAACTGATTGCAGTTTGATAACATTGGATCTCATGGTACCAAAATTATCATATATAATTTGTGGTTTGCCGATGATGGGAAACTGGAGTTGGATTTCATTTCTGATCCTGAGGTTGACTCTTCTTTCCTTCTATATCTCTAGCTATTCTACTTCCTCGATTTCTAAGTACTTGTCAGTTGTCGTTTAAGGTTAATGCACAAAATCAAATATTCGGTAGGATATTGCATTAGTATGCTAGAGAGAAAAATAATATTGCATCGATATCAATTTGACAATAAATTGCATTGGTATCCTAAAGCAATCGTCGTCTTTGTCGTAGGATATTCTCCTGAAAGGTTCAAATAGAACTCATATAAATTCAAAGATGTTGATAAGTGAGGAGCACTTTGGTAATCAATACCGTTACTCTCTCCGGGTAAGTCTGACTTTGGAAATTAGGCTGACAAGGAATTAGGCTTACAATTTTTATGTTTTCAGGTATACTTGTCCATTCTGTACTTGCAGCTCCCTCGGAATTTTAGCATACTATTGCGTGGAAAAGAGGTTGAACATCATAGTATAGCACGTGATCTTAAATTCCCAGAATTCATCGTGTACAGACCTCATACTATGGAGGTAAACTCATTTCCATTAGGTTTCTCTGATTTACTTTTTCTAAATATGTAAGCATGTTATTCCGTAAGGTGCTAAGATACGTAAACCCTCCACTGTCATTTTGAAATTTGTTACCTTCTGTGTCTATTTTCACTCCGTTGTTAGGTGGCTTCCTTGGTTGGTGTTGATAGATATATGTATGTGCACATGGAAACAAAGGAATTGAATTAATGCTGACTTTGATGTTGTTGTATTTGTAGTAGTAGATAAAAATGATCTGGTGAGAACCTCTGCTTTTTTATCTGTAGCTATCTGATCAAGCTCATCATGTGTTATTTCGTTTGAGTTTAAGTTTCTCCTTTTGCTTGTCTCCGAATATCAAGTGCACGAAGCTTATGTCATTCATTTATACAATCAGCTATCTGTGTATGCAACAAGGGCCTCCGTGACCCGTCAATGTGAAGTCATATGTAGGAGTATCTGAATTAAATGCCTTGTTGAAATGATTATTCATTTTCAGGGTTTCTATCTCTATCCTGTTTACCAGTTTTTAATGTCTGCGACATGCGTTTATTGCATTACTGGACATGCTTCTGACTGAATTTCATAGGGTGACATATTAACAACAATAGGCTTTCTGAAGGAAGCTCCTGATGTGGATATTCATGGCTTCAATGTCTACCATAAGAACCGCCTTATACTGGTATGTGTCCTCAAAGAGGACTTCTAACATTTGTATTTGCAACTACTCCATCACTCCATGTTCTTAAATGCATATCACATAAATCAGCATTCATGTTCCAAGACACGGCGAGGAAGGTTGGTGATCCCTTTCTTCAAAATGCTTTAGCACCGTAGACAGCTTTACCGTTACACTGAGGAGTAAGTAAGACCGTAAGAAACTACCTATTAAAAAAATTCAATTAGAGATGCAATTCACAAGAAACGACATGTAAAGGACAGCTTAGTTCTACATTTAATCCATTCTATTACAACTGAAGAAACTTGTTATGCTCTTTTCTGTTACAACCTCATGCTGGACACTTAATTTGACGATGCGTCAGTGGACTCGGCCCTCTTTTATGCATTCAAATCTCCTGCATGAATGATTTGTTATGCACTCGCAAAGTTGCTGAGCTAAAGTTGTGTCCCTTGCTTCTAAAGGAAGTTCCAATTTTGTTAAAAGCATTTTTATCTAGAGGAGCAGCATTAGAGGTTGAAGCAAATAATTTATTTCCTTTTTTAGGTTGTGTGTAGGATTACTTTTAGCATGAATCGTTGCTTATCTAATTTTTACTTATTTATTTTCTGCAGCCATTTTGGCAAGTTGCTCCCTATACAAATAGTAGAGGAAGAGGCGTAGTTGGTATTTTTCTCTAATCTAACATAGTGACCTTCTATAATTTATGCTATAGGCATGAACTTTGACGGTTACTTTTCTTTTAGGTGTCCTGGAAGTAAACTGTGCTGAGCCTATTCATAACAAACAAGATTTTGAGAGGACTTCGTTCTTCCAAAGACTTGAAGCACGCTTGAGGGACATGACATGGGAATATTGGTGGGTATTCAGTTGTTAATCACTGGTGCATATGGCAGTGATACTGATGGCATAATATAATTTTGTGCTATGGTTTTTTTCTTTCACTGTGCTACAGCATTGCTCCATACAGATATTTGATGTGTGTATTTCTTTTTTTCTGCTTCAGCATGATCCTTGAATTTCTGTTATGGCCTTATTGGTGTTCTAGTGTAATTCCAACGAAGGGATCATTGCGTTGGGTGTGTGACATTATAAAACAAAGGTCATCAGCATCGGCTAATATTTCCTCATCTTTGATGCTTGTTTTCAAAATATTTGTAGGGATCATCACTGTGGACTTATAGGGTATCAGGTTCAGAAGAAATCACCAAAAACACCAGTGTCTTCACCATACTCGCAGCATGACTGGCCCAGAAGTGCTGTATTCGAACCTGTTATCTTGAATAATATTTTAACATCAGATCCAGAAGATGAGGCTGACCTTGTAGCTAGTTGTCCTGCTAGGGCTGTATCTCAAAGTGAAGGCAAGCGGCTAGTTAACTTCCTTCAACAGTAATCTAAGATTTGTTCTTGTAAAGTCAACATGCACAGTATATCATTCCATTTTTATGACTCAGATTCTATGACGACAAAGACTCGCCTTTTGTCTACTCTTACAAAGAGTAGGCAGATCAGTGTTGCGCCTGCTGCTACCACGAAGAAATTCCATGAAGTCCAGGTTATGCATGCCTTCATCTCCTCCCCCCCCCGGTTTGTATTAGGAAATTGCTGGATACACTTTCTCTTGTGCAGATCTCTTTAAGCATTCCTCTCTCACATTTGTTAGTGTGCTTTTTCCCGTTTGTTAATGTGGGTATGGGGCACCTTATAAATCAACCTTTCTGAAAAGTGTACGACGGGATTATGATTATCTGAGAGTAGCATCCGTAAGTGTAGTATGTTTATTCCAAGTACCTGACCAACTTAACTTTCTTGCAGCTTGCCACTTTCGGGGCAGATGAACGGAACCAACAGGAGGCTGTGCTGATGATGCAGGAGAACAAGGACCTTCAAGAAAAGTAAGTTTCTTAGAATAAAGAATATAATGCTGGTTTACCTCATACTGTATTTCACAAACTTCATATCTGGGTAGACTGACACCCGTTTTAAAAGACTTAAATCGGCTGTCTTTCTCTGTCTAATCTCCTGATCCAGTTAATTCTCATTTCAGATGTTTCGAGTTTGTGGAAAGAGAGAAAGAGCTCATTTATAAGGTACCTTCAGCGACTAGTGTAGTTATTTTCCGTCATTTTCTGGGGCTTAAACGGGACAATATTTCTCGGATACACAGCATGATATGTGCAAAGTTTTGTCTCTCTAACTAGCTTGTGAGCCACCATGTCGTAGAAAGATTCCGATGATAACGGAAAAAAGAAAAGAAAAAGGAGGGTGTTATGGCAATAGTAGTAGTGTTACCAATATGAACATTATATTTCTTACATAATTTGCAGGTTTCAT
Organism: Patellifolia procumbens; assembly: GCA_947645195.1. NCBI lineage: Eukaryota > Viridiplantae > Streptophyta > Magnoliopsida > Caryophyllales > Amaranthaceae > Patellifolia > Patellifolia procumbens. The sequence goes on along the minus strand of CANSGD010000187.1, from coordinate 232,157 downwards.
TGCTTAAGAAGGACCTTGAAGAGGAAAGAACTAAATATGACAAGATGTTGTGCCAACTAGAAGAGCTTGATGCTGTCTACCAGCTTCATTGAACGCAGAAATTTTGTATATAAGATAAGTTTCTTATACAAGTAAGATTTCTTAGATTAGGGAAAGTTTGTTGCTAGAGTCGATACTTTAGCATCCAAACTACTCCATAATAGTTGGACCTCTTCCGAATTATTTGTTGTAATTACCTGAAAATATTAAGCACCATTTACTGCGTAGTTTAAATTTTGCAGCAAAGTGAATATCAAAATTGTCTTTTTGTTTCTTCATATAAATTCGAATTAAGAACGAGATTTCTTAGGTAGGTTAAGGTAATTTTGCGGCTCGACATTGGCGTCCCACATTGAACATTGAACATTGAACATTGAGCACTATTCATATAAATGCGATGCGTGTACAAGTATGTAAAAAGGAGAATTAATAGCAAAACTATGTATAATAAATGATGTGTCACATTTATGTATAGTTTTTAGATGCATTTAAAACTCGTTTTAGAGCATTTGGGTGCATAATACCATGAATTACGTAAGTTGTGTTCTACTACTCCCCGTTTGCGTATTTTGATGATTTTCAGGTTAATTTGATACACATTGATCATGATTATAAAAAATCTAGCCTATTAAGCATTGATTGTGTCCCAAATTTCCTTAGCTTGTGTGAAAGTATAGAACACTTTTAGCCAGATTGTGTTCTAATACTACAAGAATCCAAGAAATCAACATACTATTGCATCTCTCCTAAGCTTTAAAACTATCATGATTGAAGGTTGGTTTTGTGATAGTTCCATCTGAGAAACCAAACTTATTCTTAGCTTGTAAGCTAATGATCGTAGATCTTCTCCAATCACCATAGCATCTCCATTAAACATGTCTGAAACTAATTTCATTCACGGATTATCAGATGGATGAATAAAGAAAAGATAAGTTGGATCTTGTATAGGATTTATAAGTGTTTGATTTTGATTTTGATTTGGATTTTGTTCTGGTGCAGTCATTTTTTGAGAGATCAGGGATATAAAACTTGAATTAAAAAGTGATTAAGGGTTTGAAGAAACAACTGAATATGTTATGAGCTAAACAATGTATGATCTGAGAAGATTGAACAGTTGATTGAACAAGAGAGTGAATGAATTGAGAAATTCTGAACTAAGTGTTTTAACTATAGAGACGAATGTATCAGATAAAGAGATCAAATCAGAAACAGATGAATAAGAACAAACTAGAGATTATGAACTGATGAATAAAATCAGAACAAAAATGAACACAATCACTGATCAAAGTATACACGTATGAACTAAAAGAATGAACGAAGTTGAGAAGATCAAACCAGAATTTGAAACAATCTAATGAACTGTTTGCTCTGATACCATGTTATTTTATGTGATGATTAACTTCAACATTATGAGCTAAGATAGAGACAATGAGAGAAAGCTTAGAGAGAAAGTAGCATACTTAGATTTGTATTATTTTCGTACAAATGAAAATAGAGCTTACAAGGAGTATTTTAGTTACCAAGCAAGGCTTGACCTAGTGGTTAAGGGTTTGGTCTCATGACTTCAAGATCATGGGATCAAATCCCATGAGGGGCATTTGGGGGTGGGATTCCTTTACCATTTCCCCTACTCCCAAATGTCAGGTCCAGCAAATACCAGATCAAGAAACTGTATGTGCTAGTTGAGATCTGGTCAAATGTCCACCACATTACCTTAAAAAAAAAAGAGTATTCTAGTTAGATCTCCTTGTGAGATCATTCTAACAACTAATAGCTAATGAGCCGTCCTAGTAACTAATTTCCTCGTAACTAAATTCCTAGTTAGTTACAAGAGTGTATATTACATGTGATAAGGTGTATGTAACATCTCGACTTTTTATAAGGACAAAACCCAAGGTGTTCCGTCAGAAGAATAAGGATAATTACTCTTCTCGTTAAACCACTATCTCAAAACTCTTAATAAACTTTAATAAACATTAATAAAGTTCCGGATATCCGTTTAATAAAACCAAATACTTTAAATAACATGATTGTGGTTTTAGTTGAAACCGAACAAAGTCAACATTTAATAAAATCAAACCAGAAAAGTCAACTAATTTCAAAGTCATTCTCTTATCAAACAATCGCAGTGGAAAAATAAAGTTTAATCAAATCCTTTAAACCAAATTCAAAATAACCAAATAGCAAAATACAAATGAAATAAAGTGAAATCAACGTAAGAAACTCGATTACGCTCTTCTCGATTCCCCCAATGAATGATAAACTCCTCGAACGATCACCTATATAGCCACCGTCTAGGATGTCCTGACTGCTCAGCAATATGGACAGATTCCAAATGCGGTATCACATGGTCATCATAGATAGAAGCAACGATCAAGACAAGAAACGAAATACAGATCAGCCACTACTGAGTACATAACGTAGAGCTAGCCATTCACATAACACATAAGACATGCATCATACAACATATTAGTCACAATCTATATCCAATCAAATTAAATATCCAATAATCACTTCCATATCCAAACACAATTAAGATCGTAATCCTCCAGTTTAGCATTCGTGACTATAAGGCTGAGATACGTTGGGTTGACCGACCCAAATCTCCTCACCTTGAATAAATGGAATACAGAGCTAGCTCTAGGTTACTTGTACCCAACATAACGTGTACACATCCCCGAACTCGGTAACCATAAGTGGTTCACCCCTTAGGCCCAATAATAAGTAGGGGATCCATCCTATAGGGTTACTGCCGTTTCAATTCACAAGACCCATGGTCTTAATAGTTGATAAAACATTTTCATAATTTTCAAAACTCAATCCAACATTCCAATCCAGTCATTCCATTCCAATGATTCCAATAGTTCAAAACATAGAAAGACATAAATCATGCTTTCATGTAAACATTCATGAATCCAAATCACATACAAAGTTCTCATGAACTCTATCCTAGTTCTCATATTCATTCAAACAATCTCATCTAACCACATACTCCCTCCGTTTCACATAAATTATTACACTTTTTTTTTCACGAATGCCAATGTAAAAAATTTGAGAATTAATATCTCTAATAGTGTACTTGTAAAACTTATAAAAAGTAGATATTAATTAATGGGTACCGAAGTCAACTTAATAATAATATAAGAGTAATTTGTAAGATAAATTAGATCAATAACAGTAATAATATTAACAAAAAATTATTAAATAATAAACTAAATCGAATTGATTGGAGTTCGACTGAAAATAAAGTTGGAAGAGCATATCTTACTAAAAGTCAATATGTTATTGCCTATTGTTTATTTTTCTGGTGTTATCCAGGAGTATCCCGCACCGATAGTAGGGGCAATCTCCCTCGTGGTACTGAAGTCAACTTAATAGGTAGACCCTTTCCAAAAAATCAGTTTTCAAAACCCTTAACTACTTATTTAAGGGATCAGAGTATTTATCACTCGCACCAATCAACTTTGATATGATATTGCATATTATTTATCTCTATTATATAAGTGAAGAGGTGGGGGTGGACACAAAAATTGAGAAAAGAAAAAAAAGGAAAAAAATAATCAAGGAAGTTATTAAGGAATTAAGTTTTATTTCCTGTCTTAGCCATCAGATTTTTAGCAACATATGTTTGAAACTTAAAACTAAAATATATAAAAATCTACAAAATAAAAATAATTTTTAAAAATGTTAATCGTTATATTTTTTTGAGATCAACAGATAGACATCCACTTTTCTATATCTTTATATATTTTGGATTTTTTTTAATACATGAATAATTGATTGATTGCTCATGAATAGGGGTGCATTTGATCAAATTGATCATGAAACATGAGAATGTATTTTAGGGTGATTTAGAAAGTGGTAGAGGGAGAGGGATGATTTATTTTTTTAACTCATGAGTGATGATGCTAATGACATCTTCCATGAATATTTTGTAAGATTATTCTCTTCTTTGGCGTTTTATTTTTTAAATCACTATTGTTGTTCTACTCTAATATTCATTACACTTTTTTATGTATTTAAATTATTTCATTATTTAAACTCTTTTGAGATTACAATTACACCATCTAAAAAACAAAATAACTAAAATTCAATAATTATTTTTAATGGTATGAAAACTATATATTTATACACTTAATTCACTAGAGAAATTACGATATATTTTCTTTCAAATCTTTACATATTAGTCTTTCACATAAGGCACGCATCACGTGCATATAAGGCTAGACTTTGATATATTATTGCATATTATTTATCTTTACAGTTTAGACTCTTCAACCATTCACGATGCCGATAGTGTGAAACTATTGAGTATGACAACCCACAAACAATTCTGACAATACAATATAGAAACGACATTATCTACGCACAATAGGCAATGCAACTAGCCATTTTAGTAAACAAATAACATGCAACTTGCCATTTATTAATAATTTGGCCACCAAACCCTACACTGCCCAAATCATCAACTTGCCATTTTCTTCAAAGATTACACTCTGCCCGCTGCCCAAAACCCTTGGTATAAGGTTTTTGGGCTTTTGCCCTCACTTTTGAACTTCCTTTGAATCTTCTATATAAACTCACATCCTTTTCCTACTATCTTTCACCATTACACTTAAGTCTTTCCTCCCACATTTAGGCTTAAACCCTTCATATTTTTCTTTCTCATTGCTTTGTCTTTTAAGTTTTTTTTGGTGTGTGTTTTTATTGTTGCGCTTGATATGTTCATATGTTCTATATTCGCAATAAGAGGAAAAGAGTTTTAAGCTTGATATGTTCATATGTTCTATATTCGCGATAAGAGAAAAAGAGTTTTAAGTGAGTAGATGAAAATACGTTTGAGTATAACTTCTATTAAGTACACTCAGATGTATAATAGAAGTCATATCATGTCAGTTCTTTTGTTTTAAGATTTTTCTAGTTTACTTCAAATTGTGTCTTAATTTTTTGAGTTGAAATAAGTTGTTATATTTTTAGATTTGTGAATAGAATGCATATATAATATATTTAGTAGTAAATTTTCTGATATGATGTGCAAAAGACTTCCATCCGTATGCTACAAACATGAATGAGCATAGTGGCCATATTTTTGCACATATTGAGGTATGGAAAGTACATATAATAATGTCTTTTTTGCTCTTTCTAAGATGTTTGTTGCAATCTAATTGCAACACGCTCTTGAAAATTTAGAGCATATATTTCTGTACTAATTAAAACCTTTTAACGGGTTTTTCTCCCTTTTGTTTGGTCAAAGTTGGATATCTATTTTCGTTTTTTTAAGTGGAAATAATTAATTTTATAGTATATTATTTCAAGTATGATAACGATAGCATTTTTCCATATACTTCAATGTGAATTTTCTTTCCTATATTACTTCTTCCAATCTATAAATAATGTAATACTTGTACTTTGAGAGTCTAATGATATAAACTTTGACACACAAATTCTCACTATTTTACATAATAAAACATATGTCAGATCTTTTCAGATCGATTGTTATGTGTATTTTTAAAATATATTTTTTCATAGTTTATAAGATACAAATGAAAACAATAATAGTCAAAGCAATGTATTAAAGAGTAAAAACTAGGTAAAAACAAATGTTGCAATAATTTTAGAATGTAGTAAATACTACTACTATACTAGTCCAAACTTTGTCAATAGATTTCCTTGGCCAGAATGTAGAAAGTGACCTAATTTTAGAATATTCTTGGGGCATATTCTATATTTTTATTGGTTGGCAGTAGTTGGGCCATTTTGTGGGTTGGCCATTTAATCCAGGTATGTGGGTTGGTTTGTATTAGGCTGGGGTTGGGGTGAAATCCTTGTCATTGTGTATGGACCACCTCTCAAAGTCTCAACCGATTCTCTGGTTTTAAAGAACCTATAACCATTTAGAATAAAAATGATTTAAGTATGGACAAGAAGAGTGATTGGATTATACTTTCTCCGTTTTTTATTATCTCTATGAATAGAGTTTCACGCTTTTCAATGCATAATTTTGAATGTTAACTAGTTTGTGAGCCCGGGCGATGTCTCATGGTCCTTTTTTAGGTTTCTTACATTTTAATTGGGCTAAAAAGATTGTGTAATCAGTATTTGGCATGCAAATTTATTATTATCTTGAAATTAAAATTTGAAAACTAAAGTGTTGCAACAACTTGAACAATTCATAAAGAAAATGAAAGGGTGTATATTTGAGCTGAGAATTGTTGTATATTAATGTTCATTAGATTACTTGCGTTAGAACCTTTGGTTCTGAAGTATACAAAGATATGGAAGGAATTTAAGAGGAGGAGAAGGAAAAAGAAAATTGGGAGAAGATTAGGATGAAGGTTGGAGAAGGCTTAGATTGTGGGTTTTAATAAAACAAAGAGAATCGATAAAAAGTTATTCCTTTTTTTCTAAAATTATATTTCAGATAAAAGGATAATAATTGGAGTGTGACTGCAAAAAATACATTTCAAATGATAGGTCACGGATTCAAACTCTCTTAATATGTGCTAGATTACACCGTATGCTTGCGTAAAGTTGTGGGTTTTAGTATAAACAAAGAGAATTGACAAAAAAAAATCATATCTCCAATATCAACAACCTGACATTGCTTGCAGAGTAGATTACAAAGAATAACAGTCCGTTCTTAGTATTGTTATAGCCTAAACAAAACAAAGCACACCTCATATTGGGTTACAGACTTACAATAGCCACCCACAACAATTAGGCGCAAGTTAATATTTCAAGGGCAAACAGGGACAACTGTTTGGAAGATATAAATTCTAAATTATAAGCAATAATTTGTTACTTTCAGCTTAACTACAATGCCGGAGAAGCTGTTTCATTTGACCTCTGATTTGGAATGCAATATCTATCTGCTGCTGCGACACAATGTATCTAAGAAGCCTATCTGCTACAATACAATGTATATAAGAAGCCTATGTTGCTCCGACTCTTCAAATCATCCCAAGTACACTTGATATGGAAAGGGACACTTGACACTTAATTTTACACCAATTTTTTTTGCCATTTTTATTGAAAAAAAGGAGTCTGACAATTGGACAAATGCCCCAAGTGCAATATGAGCATGCCACTCCAAGTAACGAAGTGAGAGTGACAATCCATTATAAACCAAAATTCAACGAATGAACATCCTATTCCTAGGTACATTCAATACATAAGCTAAGGATTTTTGAAGTGCACCTGCATTGCAGACGAGGAGTACTCTTTGACAATTGTTGTCTTCCCCTTATAAAAGTTATGTCTTGAAAACATTTGTCTTGAAAAAATTTGTCTTGAAAACAGAAAATAGCGCCTTCATCCGTGGCCTAGGGCAGCTGCCCTGCCCCAGATACGAGCCTGTTTCCATTGATACTTTTATGTTGTTTGGAACAAGTCAAGGTTAACAAGAAAAAAAGGACTTTTTGATTTATAATCTAGTAGTCATAATATTTATGGTTTCATAATCACAAGGCAAGAGCGTGCTGTACGTTCCGAGGTCAGAACTCTTGGACCGTGACAGTTGGTATCAGAGCCAGGTTGACAAAGGCTTCGAGTGACCCAAGATGGAGTTAGTGATGGAAAGATTGGCAGTATTAGAGGGGATTGCCGCGACATGGAGTCAGCTCGAAGAAATTGTGATCGGGCAAGCAAAAGCAAATCGATTGGCTAGAGACAACCGTCGATACTTTGTCGAGAGAAAAGGATGAGCTCCGTGAGCAATTGAATTGCACACAAGCGCAAGCGGAAGAAGCACTAGAGAAGTGCGAGACCTTACTGCGCGTTGTAGTTAGAAGCTATGTGGGTATTGGAGCTTCAAGGATCAAGCCTCCTAAACCTCGCGACTACAGCGGCACAAGAGATGCAAAAGAGGCAGAGAACTTCCTCTTCGACATGGAGCAATACTTTAAAATCGTCCAGCTGAAGGACGCCCAAGAGGTAGATACTGTTGTCATGCACTTGATGGATGATGCCAAGCTTTGGTGGCGCACCAAGCACGTCGAGATCGAAGCTGGAAAGATCAAAATTGATACATGGGCAGAGTTCAATAAGGAACTCAAGGAACGGTTCTACCCTGAGAACACCGAGTTTACTGCTCGCTAGAGATTGAAGGAGATCCGTCACAAGAGCACCCTCCACAATTATGTGAAGGAATACTCGGCATGCATGTTGGACATTCAATCGATGCATGAAAAAGATCGGTTGTTCAACTTTTTTAATGGGTTGAAAGAATGGGCGCAGCGTGAGATTATGAGGCAGAAGGTTGATACACTGTCGGCCGCCATAACTGCTGCAGAGCGACTAGTAGACTACTCTTTCGGGATGGACACCCTTAGAGATGAAGATTGTAAAAGCCCAGCTACTCGCTCGGAGGTCCCGACTCCAAGCTCCCCAAAGAGCCCAATAAATGGTTCGCATGGGACGTCCAACTCTATCAGTGGATTCAAGAGAACAAGTGGGGGAGATAGCTCCCAAAAGCAAGGATCACCCTCTCCCCAAAACACAAGAGAATTCAGAGCCAGCACACTCTCGGTAAATACCAGGACATTGAGCTGCATATTATGTCGAAGCCCACATCGGTGGTGGGAGTGCGAGCATAAAGGGGAGCTCGACAAGATTCAGCTATGTGTGTCGATGAAGCACCCGATGAGACGGCTGAGTCCGACAATGATGATGAGCCACCGAGACAGATGGGGGGGCCATCTATAGAATGGGTTCAATGAGATATGTACCCCAAGAAGAAGTTCAACAATGCTCGACAATGTTTGTGATGAAACCTCAAGTAAAGACAACATCGAAGAGACAAGCTTGAATTCGAGACAATACTTTGCGAGAGATGAGGCCACAAACAAAGGCACCATCAAAGACACCCTCTTGCAGCAGAAACCATAAACAAGGGGTCTTGCTCAATTCAGGTTCTGCCGGGTAAGAAGCCAAGAACTACTCCAAAGAGAAACCTCCTGAATGGAGCGAGCCAGGATCAAGACAGAAACAGGGTGAAGCCTCAGCCAAAGCAGATGCCCAAGCGAGCTCCGCAGAGCTGCACTCCAAAGAAGCATAAACCCAAGTCGAGTGCTCCACACCACAACCTCAAGGAAGCAACTTTCTACAAACCTTCCGAGAAAGCTCGCCCATCGTCGACAGAGACTCCAACAGAAACAAGAAGATGATAATTACAGTAACTCAATAATGGAACCTTAAGTCTATACAGTATGACAATGATGATAATTTTTTCGTATTCATCAAGATGAAAATTTCTTAATTGTAGATGATAAAGACTAGATAACATGCGTAGATATCTAGCTCAAATACGAACTAAATAATTCTTGATCTAATGGAAAGGAGTATGTCTTCAACCTTGATCAAGGCCGGGTGAACCCGTAAAAGGTTCTGGCCCGATAAGACAATTTCTTCTTACCAGCCTAAAAAAATTACTTGAAATACAAACAGATATTTTGTTTTCAACAACCAAATTAATATCATTTTTTTTTCCTTTCTATATAATTGCCAATCCCAAAATGCAATAAACTCTCGCTGTGGGACTTAACACAATATCAAAGCTATACATGATCTCGTAAAAATAACAGATGAATTAACTATAATTTACAATTTTTTCCTCACTAAAACAATTTACAAAACTCGAAAAGAAAAAAGAAGTCCAAAAGAACAGGTAAAAAAAGAGGGTAAATTATGAAAATTCAATCTAATTAATGAATAATGTTCATTTCTTGAACACATTTTCTGAAGCAAATATCTGTTTATCTGGTGAAGGAGTCATGTTCTTTGAGTCCATTTTACAATACCCACCTTTTCTTTTTTCATCCCCATAACACACCCATTTCTCTTGATCTTGATCTTGATCATGCCCACCTTTACTTTCATTCCCAAACATTTCATTGTTAGAAACAGAAACTTTTCTCCAAGTAGTCCATATTCTTAACATAATATAGATCATTATTAAGCATGCTACAGCTGATGTAAAGACAATAGCAAATATGATCATAACAACTTCACCCTTTGGCAACCATTTCCTCGAGGAACTCGAGCAAGATTCTAATGGTGCTCCACATAGCCTTTTGTTCCCTACAAACGCGCTAAGTGGGAATGTTGAGAATGTCGATGGGAGTTTCCCTTGGAGACGGTTGTGAGAAAGATTGAGACTGTGAAGGCTCGAGAGTTTCCCTAGTGAGGAAGGTATTCGGCCTTGAAGATGGTTATTCGAGAGATTCAATCGTTCGAGTTTCACGAGATTTCCGAGTGATTGTGGAATTTCACCTGATAGCTGGTTATGACTTAAGTCTAGTATCACTTGAAGTTCAGTAAGTTTTTCGAACTCAGCTGGTATTTTACCTGTTAGGGAGTTGTCAGAGAGCCGAAGCTCAAACAGCTTAACAAGATTCTGGATTTCTGAAGGGATTGTCCCAGAAAAGTTGTTGCTTTGAAGATTAAGGACATTAAGAGAGAGCAAGTTTCCTAACTCTGGAGGTATTTGGCCAGATAATTTGTTGGTATGAACAGAAAGTTTGAGTAAATTAGAACAGTCTCCAAGTTCTTTTGGTACTGTTCCATTGAAGTTATTTGAAGACAGATCAAGTTCTCCTAGCATTTTTAGGTTTTTTAACCAACTAGGAATTTTTCCCGAAAAATGGTTATTATTCAGCTTCAGAATCTCGAGTTTTGTGGAGTTGGATAGACTAACAGCTAGCTCTCCTGATAAACTGTTGGAAGAAAGATCAAGAAAAATTAGCTCTTTAAGAAGGGAAAACTCGAGAGGAATGTCTTCGGAGAGAATGTTTCTTGCAAGACGAACACGGATAAGGTTCCTAGACAGGGCTAGTCTAGGAGGGATTGAACCAGAGAAGCTATTAGCAGTCAAGTCTAACACTGTAAGAGAGGTTGAACCTGTAAATGGAAAAATGCTTCCATTTAACTTATTATGAGATAGGTTAATAATACTTAGGTTCTTCAACAGGAATAGAGATTCAGGTAAAGGGCCTTCAAGAGAGTTATTATAAAGGGTGATGAGACTTAACTCTGACAAAGAACTGAATGCTGTTGGAATTGACCCGGATAGTTTGTTATCAGCTAAGGCCAATATCTGTAGCTTTGTGCAGTCACCTAAAGTAGGAGGGATTTGCCCGGATAACTCGTTTTGCCTTAAATGAAGCAAAACCAAGTTTTTAAGGTTCCCGATTGTATCAGGAATCGACCCAGAGAAATGATTTCCGAAGAAATCAATTTCTGTTAGGCCGGTACAGTTTGTAAGCTCATTCGGAATGTTACCTGACATGTGGTTATCATACAGGTAGAGAACACTTAGCTTGTTTAGCTTCCCTATTTCTGCTGGAATTTTCCCAGTGATCTTGTTGCCATACATAGAGAGGAACTCCAAGTTACTCAAGTTGCCAATCTCAGGAGGTAGATTCGCGCTGAAGCTGTTGTTGTTAAGGTAAAGATCAGTTAGAAATGGCAGTTTATCAATATCAGATGGTAACTCCCCTTGGAAGTTGTTGTCAGAAAGGTCTAGTTGTTGAAGAGCGAAACAGTTGAGCAACTCCAAAGGAAATTTTCCTGAGAAACCATTTCCTGCTAAAGAAAGGGTCTTCAACTTCGAAACATTCGTGCAGAACTTGTCAGGAATGGCACCGGTTAAGTGGTTATTCGAGATAATAAGAACCTCGAGATTCTTCATTTCTGAAGTGAAGAGTTTGAGTGATCCTGAGAGGCTATTACCTGATAAATCAAGCTTTTCTAGCTGATTTAACTGGTTAAGTTCTGAGGGAATAACACCGCTTAATCTGTTTCCAAGCAGATTTAGGTACTTCAATTCTTGCAAACTTCCTAGCTCTGAAGGAATCATACCTGAGATACTATTGTTAGCTAAGTTCAATATTTGTAACGAATGAAGATTACCTATTGATGAAGGTAAATCTCCTTGGATCATATTGTTGGAGGCTGCAAAATTCTGCAGCTTCTTACATTCACCAATCTCTCTTGGGATAGGGCCCATGAAAGCGTTGTGTTGAAGATCGAATGACACCAAATTCTGCAATTTAGCTATCTCAGACGGGACACTTCCATTCAACTGGCAATAAGCAATGCCTAAATCTTTCAGTTCACTCAAATTGCCAAGACTTTTCGGGATTTCCCCACTGAGCAAGTTGTCTCCTATTCTTAGAACCTCCAACATAGAAAGAAGCCCAAGCTCAACTGGGATGTTACCAGATAGAGAATTTGAGTATAGGAGAAGTTCTCTTAGATTCTCAAGCTGGCCGAGCTCACTAGGAATACGACCAGAGAGGGAGTTCGATGATAAGTCGAGAGTCTGAAGAGAAGTAAGATGTGAAATATCAGGTGATATAAAACCTGAAAGCCCTGAACTCGAAAGGTTCATGCTTATAACATGAGTCTTATCATCTGAACATGAAAGTCCACTCCAACTGCATATACTTGTTTCTGAAGACCAGTTACTGAGAGTATTATCAGGATCAACAAAACTGGATTTGATCCTTAAAAGCCAGTAAGAATCACCAGAATTCTCAGCAGTAGTAGTGTATGAAAGAAAAACATAGAAGATAACAGAGAAAAGGAATGTGAAATGAGACATATGAAAACTGTCCATTTCTGAGATATACTGTAGTGGATTCAGAGCTATTAAACCAGGAAACTTTGCATTCTCGGAACCCGAAAATCGAAAACAGAAGTATAGAAATGGAAAGAAAATGATTTCAGGTTATAAGTTGGATGATGAAGGTATTGAGAGGATGTATATATATGCATTGACAATATTGCACTGAAAATGAGGGGGACTTTAAAAGATACTTATTGGGTTGTTTAAGAAAATGGGGTAGGTTCAGTTTTTCTCTTCTGTCATGTTGGAATTTTGCTCCATGCATGTTTCTGAAAGTTAAAAGTATTATGGCAACAAGTATGGAGCTATTGGATAGAAATATGCTGATTGATTAAACAGACAAAAAAGCTTAGGTAAAAGGCCCACTCTAAAACCTAAATAGTATATAGGAATTGGATGTCTTTTGAGTATTTGATCCCAAAAATATTTTTTTTATAAGATTCCCTTGAATTTTTTTGTAACTTAAATTATTGTTTGACTTAAAATGAAATGAGGTCATTTTGGAGAGGAAGAAAATTTTGTCAAAACTAAATAACTATCAAATTGTTTATATTTCAAAAATGTTAGGTTTTTCTAATCATAAGAGGAGCAAAATATTTTTTTTAATGCACTATATACTAACTAATGCCTTGATTTTATTTTCAATGCAAATGATGTGCTTAGGAGGGAAGTTAAGAAAGCTCTTGCGGCTTCGCTTTCAATGTACTATACTCCCTGCGTTTCCATAGGATTGTTACACTTCTTGTTTTCACGCATGTCAATGCAAAACTTTGAGCATTATTATCTCCAGTTGTGTATTTGTAAAAAATATAAAAAGTAGATATTAATTGAATACTCTCTCCGTTTCTTTTTGTTTGTCCCATTTACTGTAGCTCCAAATGCCAAGGAGAGTGATGTCATAGGCATGTGGGTGGGGACAACAATTAAAAGTTCTCTTATTTTATAATAAATTGGTGATTAAAGTAGGTGAGAGAAGATTATAAGGTACATGTGGGACCAAAAAGTGATAAAGTAGGGGGTAGATGGGTAATCTAATTTTTCCATATAAGGAAAGATGAAAAAGTAGGACAAACAAAAAGAAACGGAAAGTAGGACAAACAAAAAGAAACGGAGAGAGTACATATTAAGACAAATCCAATAAGATCCTACATGAATATACTTTTCCTTACTTATAAACCACAAACGGCAAATTAATGTAAACTTTGAGAATAGTGTTTACTATGAAAATGTAACAATTTTTGCGAAACATATGGATTACAAGAATCCGTAGGATGATTATTGAAGCCATGCAGAGTTTGACTTCTGTTGAGTTTGAGAGATCTTACCAAAATATTATTCTCCTCAACCTCAACCAATACCCACCTAATCTCACAAGAAAAGGGAAAAGAACACAAAGGAACTAATTAGTAATAACTACTCTTAGTTTGCAGCTTAAGACCGTGAACTTCATAATCAATAATCAAGACAGAGACCATGTGAACTGTGAAGATAATTTTGTTTTAAGGAGTTGAGGAAGATGTTAGTTTGGTCACATGTATTAGGTTAGAACTCAGAGACTATATACTGGTTGCATATAAACCCAAGTAAAACAAGACAAAGATGATTAATTCATTATTAATAAAAATTCTGCATCAATATGAGAAAGAAACTTTGTCATCAAAAATTGTAATTTAATGTGTTGTTGAGTTGACTTTCAAGTAGTTTGAGTAACGGTGAAAAAACCCGGCGTAATTGAACAATTCAATGGGAACCTAATATGAGATTAGCGGGTTTGAATCAATGTTTTCAATAAGTTTAATTAAGTGGGTTGACCTGATATAACCCTTTTATTAGATCGTTGATTTAGGTTTGAACTTTAAAGCATGAACCGGTACAACAATAATAAGTTCAAATAAGGGTTAAACAAGTTTCAATAAAATCGAATATGTTTAGTATAAGACTAATACGTTCACTTGAGTAAAATTTAGATGAGAAGAACACTCCTTGATGTGTTGTCGACTTGACTTCTAGATAGTTTTGATTATTTTTAGAATAATAATCAATAGTCATATCTTTTTCATCATCCCACACGATGACTTAAGAAACTCCGAATATTTAGGTTTTAAATACATATTGACTTACTTTTAATTTGTTAATATTTATTTGATCTTAGCTCTGACAAATCAGAAAATTCCAAATATAAAAATAATGGAGCTTACTAGAAAATAATGTTATTTGATTTTTGACAGAATTGCGCCAATGATCTGGAGCTACAGCATATATATTAGGAGATTCCAATGTATAACTACTCTCAATATCTTCAGTATTATTCTTGTAACTGAAGAAAACAATGGAGTATCAACAAATTAGCTACCAAATCAGGAACTTTTTGATTTATAATGCAAGTAGGCATTGCTTTAAAACTTGTTAAGAGTAGTTTGTGTTGAATTAAGATTTAGCTATATACAAAATGAATAACATAATATAGTCAATTACAAAGTCAAAATTTTGGGGAGATGTCACTGCAAGTAATGTGCTAATCACAGTCAGATTTAGGTTATCCAACATCAGATACACGACGTTACGTTTCAAGCTGGGTTAGAATGTCACTTGTTGTAAAATGAAACGCTTTCGTCTTTCGACGAGGGGTTATACAAAAACGGGAATCGGTACCACCCCTACAAGGCTACAAGCTGAAACGGACCCAAGAATAGGGTTGCTCAACTCAGCTTGTAATACTTGCACCCAAACTCGAGCAGAGTCTCAAGCTTAAAAGTTTCAAGTTCAACTTACTTTAAATCTCGATTAGAGCTTGAAAACTATGTTGGATAACCTAAACCTGACTACTCTCAATAAGACTACTATTAGGCTAATGCATATGGTGCAAGAAAATATCTAGACAAATAATTTTCTTCACAAAATTACCTATAAATTTACAACAATCACCACCATTTGATAATGCTCATTCAACAGGTAAATCGGCGACGGGTTGAAGCAATTAACACAGTTATTTCCAAAGGCCAAAAAAGAAATTCCTAACAGTTAAAAGTAAGGTATTCCACATGTAACATCATGATACTGGAATGAGCACATCCAGAACAGACATTGTGGGTAAGAAAGGGATTCAGGTCCTTAAATCATAAGTAATAACTAGTGCCCATAAACATCATACATGTTATCATCATATAATGGTGCTCCCTTAAAGAAAGGCAAAACTTTGGTGCAGGTGGAACCTCCAGAAAAAGATCTTCACATGCCTATCTGAAGTTCCAAACACACACATACTGCAAGTGTGATAAGAACAGTCACAGACTCACAGTTCCGTGACTCGAGTCGCATTATGAAGATTTTGTGGGAAATTAATGGCTGAGGAGGTATGATAAAAACAAATGAACAAAAGTAAGCTCCATGAGTAGATTTTGCAGCAAGCTAAGCAGTAAAACAATCAAGAATGAATATTTCACTGTCAAAAATAGGAAGAGATAGTAATATAAACTTGAGAAGATGAATGAATGTACAAGCAATATTACATATTACCCTTTTCCTTTTACTATTTTTTTTTGGAGTATGTTAAACCCTTATAATTCCTATCTCAACTGAAGTTTCTAAGTCCATCTGAAGTGATCCGCACATAATGCTGTAAGCTAACATGAAATTTTCGCACCAGCTTCTCCCAAACGTTGTTTAGGCAGTACTGAAGCTAAATGGCAGGCAGCAAGGCTGTAAACTGAAATCATGGATTGCAAATGATCTTTGTTTCATGGGTACCTCATTGCTCTGATTTGAAAGAATACGGAGAAAACCTCATGAGAAAGCTAGATAAAGACCAGATGCAGATAAGGCCAAGAATCTGGAGGACGCTCAACAGAGTGCTTAAGGAATTATTGATGGCTATATTATGTGCAGTCATCTCAGCTCCTCGGACGGTGAAAGATAGAGCAGTTACTAGTTGTGCGGCTCGATTGAGTTGATGCAATCTATACACCTGTTTCATGTCAAAATACTAACCGTCAACCCCAGAAAATAATTGACAGCAAAAACAAACAAAATGGTTTGCAGATTAGGGGGTTTATGGACGTCTACACACTTCATTTATATGATAGGGCCAAAAAAATACAAACAAGGTGTCGTGCATTAAGTGCCAAGAGAATAAGATGAAAAGATAAATACTTATTATAAAAACATAGCAAGAAAAAGAAAACAATTCAGAACTAAATGAATTGCAAGTCATGAGCAATCAACCACCATGTATCTGTTGCCACTAAATTCTCTGACGTATCAATATGCTCAGATACACACTACCAAGCTTGGTTTGAGAACTAGAAAGTATAGAATGCCAAGCTAAGGGAAGAATACCAAATCATATTAATTGTAAGTAACGAAATAGAGTACTTCACCTGAAATACAACTGGAATGACAGGCCATGAAGGTGATTTCGTATATTTTGCATACTGCTCAAAAGCAAACTGTACAACAATACCAACCAAGTAGGGAGCTAGAGCAGCTGATGCCGCAGGACCAGTCCACGGCCAAACAAAACCCATTGTCACCATTGGAATAATAAGACTAAGCACCAAAATCGCAACCGAAGATATACGATGTCCAACATGAGTGGCTAGCTTTCCATAACTGCTAGCAGCAGAAACTTTTTTAGCAGGGCTCCAGAGAGAGTGAACAAGAAGAAGAAAAATAGCAACCCCGAAGTAGAAGAGAGCCTCCGTGAAAAATAGTATGAGAAAATCTGCAGATAAGAGATGTAGAGAATTTAGTAGTGTACCATACGAACGTAGAGAAAACATATTGATTGAAATGCAACATGATGTATTGAGAAGGAGCATTAATAAGCTGCTGTCACTAGTTCACCACAAGTGAGTACTACAAGGAAAAGCTAAGAGGAGTTACTCACGTGCTTCTGCAATTAGCTAGGAAATAATAATGACCAAGACCTTACAAATCCAAACCTTGGAGTGAAATTAGGAAGCAACCCAAGTTTCTAATGTTTTTCTACTAAGTGATAGTTAGTGATTAATTAAGAAGATCTCGTAGTCATGACCTGGAAGATCTAGCCTAATGACTTAAACATATATTAGTGTCCAAACATATCATCAAAACATGATTGCTTTCAATTTCAGAATTTTGAATGAAATACTGGTATCCAAACATACCATAAACATATTTCAAATACCAGCAGGATGCACTGATCTCACCTATTTTTCATAAAAATTTCCATATCACAACATATTCACTGAGGTAAGTAGTTGCTACTCCATATCTCTTCCTATTTAATGTCTCCTTTCTGAAGTGACATGTCTAGGTTGGGCAGTCAAAAGTTCAGTTCAGTGCACATGGCATGGCGTGGGAAACCGGAAAAACAGAAGTCACCTTCATGTGCCAATATTGGACTTGCATACAAGAATACTTGGAATCAGCATCTCACCTGTCAAGAGGGAATCTTCAAATATCAAGGAAATTATCCTGCGCAAATACAGTGATGGAAGAATGAATGAGGCAACAAGAACTGCTGGACCAGCAAACCATAAAAGGCTATTTTGATTGTTTTTCGCGATTGGTAAAGGAACTACATTCTCTTTTGCACGCTGAAGACTGTAAAATGAGACATATCCAGGTTTTCCACCACTTCCCCCAGACTGCTGATATGAGTCAGTAGAGGAGATTTCTTCATCATCTAGTTCACCGGCAAGGTCTAAAGGCAACTCTTCTGCCTGTGTAGCATTCACCTCAATCACTTCGTCTGGAAAGAAATCATCAGAGATAACTGGGAAACAGTTTCTCCTCCAAAGCTCTTCTCTGGATTTAAGAATCCCATCGTTGAACTTCCATGGCTGAACTGCTTGACAGAACAGAGAGAAGATATGAAAAGGAAAGAGCTAGAAAAAGTAATCGCTTGAAATCAATCTTTTAAACAATGATGCTTAACATGGAAGTTATCAGACTGGAATCAGGCTGGTCGCCTCCAAACAATTACAGATTTATACAGTGATCAAACAGATGAAAACTGCACTAAACAATGGCTATCATAAGGATTGTGATCGCTAGAAGTCTTGTGATTCAAGTTTGGGACCTTAAAATCAGTTGGATGCTCCTAAGATTGGACTATCACCTCTATTGGTTTAAATTGTAAAATGAGGTCTATTCTTGAGTACTCGACAGCTCACGACTGGTGTCAAGCTCATAGCAATCAGATTCCTCCAGTGATCTCAGTAAGAGAGACCAGATTCCTTTAGAGATACCTACAAGCTGTTGCATCAAGTGGTAGAGAAGGAAGGGTCCAACTTTGTCATGAGGTTTCTATATGAAACTCTTTGCAATAATACCTAAGTACATGAAAAAGAATCACCAACCTGACAGGTCAAAAAAACCCGTAATACCCTTTTCTTGTTAGCCAACAGAACATAAATGTATCTTGAGTCTTGACATAAACAGAAGATTTCAACTAACCTTTACTAATTGTTAAAGGCTTTCCCTTCTGCTTAGTTTCAACAGAGTGTCGTCTAAAATTTATCTGAACATCAAGGAAAGATAAATCATTTCAGACTTCTGTAAATTTTAGTACGATAATATGGATATCATCTCAAAATACCAATTAGAGTTATGCGCGACTTATTTAGTATTCTATGAAAGGGGAATAAGGTTTCTACTGCTTCCTTTCTTTTTCATTTTTTTTAGTTTGTTTATAAGGTGTCACTATGTATGTGATATGCTTAGCCTGTAAAGATATAAACCTTGAGCCAAAGACATAACTCACAAGTGACCATTAAAAGTTCAGAGTGCACCTTGACAGACGAAAATGCACTAAACAAAAAAAATCATATGAACAAGAAGTCCTCAAAAAGACTATAAGGCGATGGATATTGGAGCATATAGAGACGTCACATAATTAAGCAATAAAGCATTGAAAGAGATTCTCATATCTAATAGAAGGATACTTAGACAAAGCAGAAAATTCATATAGTATATTCACCAAAAGACACAGTTACAGATTAGAACAAGAGAGGAGGGAAAGGGGGGAGATTTTCTTGTAAGATATAATATACAAAAGGAAGACAACCCATAGTCAAACTAAAACACAAAATACAAGTCTACAGCCATGAAAACTTTGAACAATTGCATTGATATATCTAACAATGTACTCATAACTTGGAACAAAGTCTGCAGCAACTGAATGCTATGTCTAGAGAACCAGTCTACTCAACAGACGTGTGGTTCTTGAATATCTTAGGTATAATCTTCAACCAAACACCCATACAATTGGCAAAAATCAAATATATAATGAACTTCATATTCGTCCTTTCTGAACCACATGAATTTTTTCATTCGAACTCGTAGCTATTCATCTTGGTTTTGGTGTTAATTAGAACTGTTGCTCCCCTCTTCAAAAACACTTGAAAGTGCAAAGCTCATTCACAACTCGTGAGAGCTCAAGCTTGAGCTCGAAACGTAAACGAATATCAATTAGTCGAGCTTGAACAAGTGAAATGCTTATTGAGTCAAGCTCAAACAAAAGATAAAAAAAAGTGTGTTCAAGCTCGAACGCCTACAATCCTAACCAACCTTAGCTAGGCCCTAAAACTCGACTCGACTAGCATCATTTTAAACCCTAAAAGTTACTTCCAATTAGGGGGGTCAATATCAAGAGCATGGATTAAGACAAAAACTTATACACCAGCATTTGCAAAACTTCAATCCTGCACTTGCAAAAAAAAAAACTAATATAGTACCTTCCAATTGAAGTACCACTAACCCACTTCAATTCACACAAAACCCATTTAACAATTCAACAAATTATAGTTTAAATTAGCTAACTCATACCCAAAAGGGACATATTACAGCAATATCTCAGATACCCTCATACCCATTTAACAATTCATAAACTTATACTTCAAATTAGCTATCTCATACCCAAAAGGAACATAATACAACAATATCTCAGATACCCATTTTGCAATTCAACAAATTATACTTCAAATTAGCTACTCCATACCCAAAAAGAACAAATTCCAACAATATCTCAAATACCCAGATGAAAAATCGAAGCTTTCAAACACATTATAGTAGCAAATTCTCTAAAAGAGAAAATTAACACTAAAAATTTAAAGTATGAGAGAATCACCAGGTAGCTTTGTCCACTGCATTTGAGAGGAGGAAACAAAGAAGAAGTAAAGCAAGAAAGAGAGCCACAAAGTTTAACTGCCATGCTCAAATCAATTGGTAATGAAAAATCAAAATACCCATTTGGATTTAAGACAAGATTTTAGGGAAAAATGCATGCATTTGAAGAATCAATTGGTAAGCAAAAGACTGGGAAGTGGGAAATTGACTTTATTATGGCTAATGAATGCTTGCCTATTTCTCGTTTGGTAAAAGACTAGTAGGAGACAGGAGTAGAGTAGTAGCTACTTGCAAGAATGATTCATGAGAAATAGAATATGAATTTTGTAAATGGGGGGATTTTTCTAAAAGAGGCAAATAAAACATAATTTATAGTCGGCTGATCATGTTCAATCAGGTGTGAAATAAGGGATAATCAGGTCTAATAAAGTTTAAATAGTTCGGTTGAGATAATTTTAGGTGAAGAGAAAGTACCCATATTCTAGAATAGTTAGAGAATCATGTGTGTACAAGATGGTTTGTAATCTAACGTCATAATCGTGAGTAGCGGGTTTTGATTCTTAGGCGCGACAAATATGGGGTGCGAGGGGAAAGATGTTTCCTTTGGACTTAGGTTTGGAGTTTGTTAGGAGGCTTTATCAGTCTGAAATTGTGGTTATATTTGATTTTAAAATAAATAATTATAATTTTCTTGGCTTAGAAAAAAGTATATTACTTTTTTCAACTTACATAGGATAATAATATATCGAAATGCTTGCTATTTCGTCTTTTAAAAATGCCCTCAACCATTACTATACTTAGTTGCATATTAGTAAAAAGTGGAATTGTTTACATAAGAAGATAGATTATGAGATGGATGGAAGAGTAATATTACGATAAGAAATTTTGTTTATTTAGATGTGTAACGGTGCTTTGACAAGCTTTAAAGTATTTAATCTAATACCAAGCAATAGTTGATCAAGTGGTAATGGGTTGTACTTCGACTATGAGATTTTGAGATTGATCCTTATAGAAGTACTTTGGAGGTGGGATTCCTCGTACTCTCTTTTCATATATTGGGGTGAATTGACCTGCGATAAGAGTAATTTCATATTTAAAAAAAACTAAAATTTGGTGTCCATTCACTTATTAGATTCAGAAAGCTTAATTGCACATAATATCTCGACGTAGCGAGGAAATTGATTTCAATTGAAAGAGTTATATAAGAGACCAATACTAATCAAGGGTCAAATAAGATTGTCTGCATTGACGAAGTTTGAGAAAGACAACTTTGATACCACGTGCGTCCGTGCTAAGGAAGTCTGGATTTTCTACCACTTGATATAGGAGTGCTCATTGAACTATAACCTCAATTGATTGACTAACACTAAAATTAAACTTGTTGATTAAAGCCCTGAAATACAGCACTCATGTACTGAGTATGAAGTATGATCTAGTCACCTATATTACTAGATAGATTGAACTTATTTGATTCAGTTTGAACTTATTAGGTGAAACTAGTATTTAGGCCCCGACGATACTCGGGGATTTTTGTGCATTGAATTTAAAAATAATTAAAATATTGATGTATAATTGTTGTGAAAAATTATCCAAAAAAATCATCTCATTTACAATATGCATTTTAAAAATTTACAACATAACTCTTGGTTTTTGTTCATACATCATTACTGATTTTGATAGAAGAAGCACTAATAACATGTTGGAGTGGTGGTTGGAAACTCCTTATTGCATACTCAAGGTCACAGGTTCAAATCATCATATTGACATATTTTTGAATTTTAAAACTATACAACTTAACTCTTGGTTTCAATTCATACATCATTATTGATTTTTATATAAGAAACACTAATAACATATTAGAGTGGTGGTTGGAACTCCTTATTGCATACTCAAGGTCACGGGTTTGAATCTTCACATTAATATATTTTTTTATTATATGAGAATGAAGTGGATATAATGTCATTCAAAGAGGGATGGTGACACATGACGGATTGCAATATTTGCTTACGCTTTTTAATATATATATAGATTTGATCGTTTTGATTACCAAAATTTTAGTTTTCAAGATGAAAAGAACGCAACCGCAAACATATTGTATGTCCGGTGCTATTATATGTTAAAGTGGAGTGCAAACCACAGGGAGCCATGACGGGCTCCGGCAGAGTTTCGTCCAATTTCTTCAAAATGTATGTCACCCAACCCAAGAGGCCAAGACAATTTGGAATCCAATATTTATTTCATGCTGTCTATTATTTTAACAAGTGGAGCGAAGAGCAGTCGTGAAAGGGTCATATCATAATAATAAAATTAGTGGAAAATGTAGAAAAAACCTTTTGTTCTTTTACACAAGTGGGGAAATCAGAGAACAATTTCCTATTTTCATATTGAAGATTGCCAGTCATTTGGTCACCTGGAATAAGGATTTACTACGTACAAGGGCAATTAGCCAAAAATGGTGAACCATACCAGAGTGACCCCGCAAAAGGCGAAACAATCCATGCCCTACCTACATACATTTCAAAGTGAAAATCAACAGAACAAAATAATACGAAATACTTAGGGACACCTCCCAGCTCCAAATGCTTCATTTCTGCGCCGTCTGCAGCCACTTGATCCTGCTTGAGGTCGTAAGCAGTCAGTCACCAACACTACAGTACCCAGCCTAGCATTAACAAAATTAAGGTTTTTTTCTATAAGATGCTCTTGTATTTTAAGATCTACATCGTACCCTTACTTTATTCAAAGTCTCCACATTGGTTATCCATTTGTGAGTAAATTAGTCAACTTACATTTGCGTTTTGAGACCAATTGTAAGTGTTTAATCTTCTTGTTCCGAGGTGAAAAAGAGGTTTGCGTTATTATTTCCCCACCTTACAACAAAAAAAACTGATAAAACTAGTTTCAAACCCAAAAATGAGTTATTCTTAATGCCCCGAAAATAAATTTAGAACACATCAAACATCTCACAAACAAATAAATTAAGAACTCGGATATGAAGGTGAAGGCAGCATTGCTCTCAAAACCAAAAGGGCACTGTGGCGGTTTTTAAAAGAGGGGATGACTGATGGTATAACATAGAGCTTCAATAAAAACAAGGGCACCCCATAGAAAAACCCATGACAAGCATTGGTAATAGTATAGCTTATTACCTGCTCCTGAGGGAGGATGTCATTATGGCTAAATCTCTGAATGAATATGGATCAAATAGAGGTATCACTCGTGGACGCTAGGTTCAGATATCAATCTTCATTACCACTTTGCCTTCCATGAAAATTCCCCCTCCCACGCCTGGAATGACCCTGTCCCCTCTCCCGGAATCTCGAAGTTCCAAATTGACTCTCCGTCTGCACCCCAGACTCATTTGATCTATTACTGCCATTATTTGGTCCCACAGGATGGTATTCATAGTGAGAGTTCTGCCTCTGCCTCTCTCGGTTAGCAGGCGAGTAATGCTGCTTACTTTCTTCAGCTGTTGTACTCCAATCTCCACGAGATTCATGTCCTCTACTAAAACGACCACTATAATTTCCACCTTTGCGATTTCCGGGGAAAGGACGCTGCTCATTGCGTCCATCCATTGCTCCAAATGAATCTGTTTCCACATCACCTGCTGAGGGTTCTAGTTCTTGACTAGGAGGTTGAGGGCGCCCTTTAAAAGGAGCGACTCTCTTATCTCGCTTAGCTTCTTGATGTCCCATACTGGGTTTTGCTTCAACTGCGCCTTTAGGTTCAGGTGCCAGCCCTGGATTTTTAGCAGAAGACTGATCACGTTGTGAGGGAGGATGTAAACCACCAGTTGGACTAGCCTCATTTGGCAAGACATTGCTGTTTTCAGCAACAAAATTCTGACTGTTGCGAGACCTGTTTCCTTGCTGATTATGTGCTACATATCCCTGAGATTTAGGTTGCCAATGAGACCCAGAGCGGTCGCCAGCTGCTCGGTTTTCTTTGGAAGAGATTGTCGTCTCCAAATGATTTGCCTCAGCATGAGAAAGTTGTAGGTCAGTTGCACCAGCATTTGAATCCTTGTGGTCATGATTCTGAAAACTCCCACTGCCTTTTTGCCCCTTAAATGAATGCCGTTTACCCCTTCCGGTTGATATCTGGTCCTTCACACCAGTGACTGCAGCCAATGAATTGGAGCTGGAATCGTTCACACTCTCCCACCCATCAGATATGCCGGTTTGTGGTCCTTTCTCCAAGCGTTCATCAAGTCTAGATGATGGTCCTCTCACACATGTTTCATCAGACCTAACAGTTGAATGAGATCCATCAGATGTTTGAATATTCTTACTAATGTTAGCAGAACTGTCTTGAAAACTTGGGACAGATGAAGATTCAGAAGAAGCACGTTGACGCCATGATCCCTGAGCCCTTTGATGCCTATTCTTACCATCCACATGTTTAGAGTCCATATTAACACCTGCCTTCATGACATATTCGGAGCCGTGAGAACCCTTTTCTCTTCCAACACTTCCACCAGTTTCTGCTGGATCATTCGAAGGAGATAAAGGTTGCTGAGAACTGCCTTGCTGTGCCAGCTCTTTGGCTACAGGCTTAGGAACATATCTTTCCATCTCAGCCCTTTTAGTTTTGTTACTATTGTGCACCGAATTATCCCCTGCTACTGAAGAAACTAAAGATTCGGCAGCCTTCTGGTTTGGTTGATCAGTAACCTCAAGTTTATTATGAGATCGAACTGGCGCCCAGACAACAGCATCATTGTTGTGAGATTTTTCTGATAACCTATTACCTTGTGAATTCTTGGGTTTACGAGGATGTTGAGCCTTCCAGGCACTATTCACTCTACCTTGAGTATCTTCACGAGATACTGAAGAGTGGTTTTCTGAGGATTGATTAGCATGTTTCGGGTCAACTGACAACTTAGAGGTGGAATTAACATGCAAGCTAGAGCCATTCAGGTCTGTACTTTCATGGCTAGCTGGAGCAGTATTAGAATCCTTTATCTGGGTTACAGACGAAGAAACAGCAGTTGACAACTCCTCTGCCTTGTGCCTGTTCTTCCCACTCTTGTTAAATTTCTTTTTTTGAACGGGCAATTCAGCAGTAATAGGTGATTCAACCTGCTCTTTTCCAGCCCCCAAATCAACAAACTTAGCAGCAACTTCTTGATTTGAGCTTGCAACCTTGAGGTCTTTGAGCATGTCTGTTCCACCAGCTGGAATAACGTCTTGTGTAGGATTCTTCTCAGTAGGAACATTGTGCCTTTGTTTGTACCCCCGCTTCTGCTTTACTTCACGAACTTGAGGTGCAGTTCTGCGACTAACAGCATCATCAACATTAGTATCAGCTGTAGGCAATTGATTCTGTGAGGAAGAGCTATCTTCCTGATAAGCACTTCTCTTGGGCTCTGCAACCAGATGCTTAGACGAAACATCAGAATTCAAAGTTTTACAAGCACTTAGGAGATCAATCTGAGCAATACTATTGGAAGTAGCTGAACTTGCCCCCGAGCTGTAATCAGCATCCACGGTAGGTTCAAGCTGATTTCTAAAAACATCTCGATTCTTTGGAACATGACCAGGTGGTGCAATGGTTTCCTTCTGATTTGGATTTTCCAAACCCTGATTAGCACTACGCCTGTTCAATTCTTCAAGTTTGGCAAGTGCCTTTGCCTTCTGCTCTCTTACTCTTTCTTCCTCTTCTTTTTGTAATTGGATAGCACGTTGCTTTGCTATCTCCCTCATTTTAGCACGCTGAAAAATACGAATAACCAGCAGATTGGAGCTGTAATGTACTTTAAAAGGCATTTAAAACAGAGATGTGAATTCAAATACAAACACACACCTGCATATCACTAGCATCAATACTGGACACACCAGATTCTCCATCATCTTTCCCTTGGACATTAGTCCGTGATATATCAGCAGTCTGCACAGCTGCATTATGTTCTTCTACTTGATCATTGGTATGAAATCTGGAATCAGATTCTACAATAGACTGAGAATCAGATCTTTTTCCCCATCCCTCCGCCTCCTGTCCATTAAACCTCCCTTTTGCATGAGGGTCTCCTCTACTTTGTGCTCCGCGTACAGATCTCCTGCAAATCTAAAAATTAGACAAGCAAAAACAAGACTAGAATCTAGCAATGCATGCAAAACGCCGCAGAACCTGGGGGCAGCTGTCACACTGGTAATTGCTGGTTCTTGACTTTTACCAGTTGCAGATACATCGTTATAACGAGATACGGGGACAAGGACTCCAGTAGGAAAATGACGTTCTAGAACAATATCAGAATTAGCTTCGTTTGTGATTCTGTGATTCTTGGCATTGATCATTTGCACCCTGTCATTTGGCTCCTCATTATGGAATCCCTCCTGTTTCTCACCAGTTGCACGTGCCTTGGCATTTAAACCTTCTATCTTTTGTATCAAAGAAAGATCTTGAGGAGAAGCTACATTCTCCATGGCAGGACTCATCTGAGCTTTGTCTATGTTGCTCATACGTTCAGGAAGTTTCGTACTAGAAGGATTGAGAGAGGCAAATTTCTTATCAGATGGATGAGAAGAAACTTCCATAGTGGTACTTCTCCCATAACGAATATCTTCATCCTTCTTCTCATCATCTTCCCAGGCATTCTCCTGCAGCGGTGTCTTTGACAGGATCCCCTTCTCGCGACTTATTGCACTGTTAGTTCCTCTATGGCCCCACTTCTCTTCCTCATTCTGGTTCCAACCATCATTTGGATTCACTAAGACCTTGTAGTGTCCACGAGGATCATGTGGAGGACCACTCTCTACTTGTTCAGGCCCTCTACCTTCCCGTGATCTAGGATGGGCATTGTTTAGATCAGCAGCATTCTGGTTCGCATGTCTAGTATAAACAGGAGGTCCAACTGGCATTCCCATAAATGACAAATCTCGTTCATTGGGATTACAAAATCCCAGTGGTGGTCTGTAATAGCCATCATAAGGAACAGGGCTGGGATAAAAACCAGGCCTCATAGGCATACCGGGATGCAAGTGTGGGACATGAGGCATATGTGGCATATCTCCATTTTTAGGATGATGTCCATGATGGCCAGCACCAGGGGGAATTGGCTGAGAGTTGCCAAGACCAGGAGCTGGAACCTGAGGGTGATAATAAGGAAATGGCTCCATAGGGAAGCCGCCGGGAGGTACAGGGCCACCATAAGGAGGAGGACCAGGAGGCCCTCTATACCAAACTCCACCAGGAGGATTAACTGGTTGGGCACCACGCCAAGATTCATAATGAGGAGGAGCCATGTTAGGGTTTGGATGCAAGTGAGGCTCCCCATGCCACCTTTCCATGCTAGGCCGAGGCCCATCTTCAACAAATGGAGGACCATCTTTCCTCCAAAAATTACCTTTAACATCAGAGTTTCTGAATACGTCATCTGGGACAAAAAAGAAAAGGTAAAAAAAACACTACTTCCTCCAAAAGGTAGTAAAAAGGAACAGATCAAATAGCAATGTAATATCTACCAGAAAAAGAAAAAAAAATTACATGCAGATTTGACTAACCTCCATGGGGAATTCCTCTACTATCTGCCATGGTTCTCACTCCACCAGCAGAACCAGGACGTCCATGAGACGCGTGATCTGTCACATTCACATTATGAGTAAACTGCAGATCTCCAATGAGAAAATGGTAATCAAAATTGCAAGTAAACGCATACTTCACACAGAAGGTTTATTCATATATAAATAAAAAGATCAGTTTCACTGACAAACTATTGAAGTTAATTTGGCTTGAAAAAAACTGAGTACTTGTTTTTGCACCAGCTAAAAAAAAAGACAAAGGAGATGCAAAAAAATAAGGGTTGACACATGGTGCAAAAATACAGCCGTATTGGAACGGTTTTCAACTTTCGCAAACCGACTTCGACCGGTTCAACAAGGTGGATTTAATAAGAAGATATTTTGGCCGTTGCGGCCGTGACAACTAGGGTTCGCCCGTTGTTTCTGCTACAAAAGGTAACTTTGCAAGTTTTTTGCAAATCTTTTTAAAGATTTCTTATCTTTACATATACAGTAGCACCAATCTACATTCAATGACTCAAAGACAAGAGAAAAGAAAGAGAAGAGGCACCACCACACCACTAAACCCTATAGAACTCCACTAGGATCTAAGATTAATTGAAGCAAAAAGACCAAATAAAAGGTCTGAAACAAAATTCCTGCCGCGACAACAGCAACGCAGTCCGCGACCAACGTATCCGTTCCGATACCCCGGAACTGCGACCGTTCCTATTTCCGAAAACTAAACCGTATTTTCAAACCATGGGTAGACAAAAAAAAGTTTCATACTGCTTCTGTTATACTAAAATGGCCAGACAAGATGCAGACTCTTGCAAGTATTAGCAGATTATCAAGAAACATTCATCTCCCAATTCCATACTTCACTTCAAGAATTTTTCATTTAAAAAAAAAGGAAAATCACACAAAACAAGGAGCCAAACATGCAAGCACTTCCTAGGAGCAATAGAGGAAACAGACAAGCATAGGCGGAATGGCGGATAGCCTATGAAGACTAAGGTTGCTATATTCAAAGAGAAAGATTGAGCACAAAGTTTCTACAAGCAAGCATGAGCACCTAAGGGCTCCATGTTCATTTTAGATTCATCTTTCTCTGAGCCAAGTGTTGGAAAATCTCCAGAAGTCAAGGAGAACCCTTCATTTGCAGAGGCAGCAACCCCCTGCAAATAAATCAACACATAAGAAATTATTCAGGTTACCACAAGAAACCCTAGAATATCAAAAGCTTCTTGAGGGCCAGCAAGGAGCAAAATTAAGCCATCGGCATGAAGCAATATCCTACACCGAGTTAGCATCACTAAATGGAGAGACAAACAGTTCATGTTAAGCAACTTCTTAGGTGAACATACCATTCGTTCTGTAGCAGAGTTTGCACCCCAAACCCCAGAACCTTCTGGTGCAGGTTCAGCAAACCGTGACAAGTGAGAGCTACCCGGTCTAGTTTCAGCACTGCGAGGGCGTAAAGATGTGGTCGAAGCATTGTTGGATGCCAAAACCCCTGAGGCTGATGATGGTCTTGAGTTTGAACCCCACGCGTTGACGTTAGAATCATGGGCTCTCTCACTGCCAGCAGTTGAAGGCCGAGTGCCACCGCCCGACGAAGGACGGCCTACTAAGTGACTAGGCGAGGAGCTACTACCATCAGTAGTTGGTGACAGTGCTGAGGTACCCCAAGGATTTGATCCAGCTGATGATGGTCGGCTTCCCCAACTGAGAGTACCCCTGATTTTTGTATCGGATAAAAGCTCCTTAAGACTTGTTGCTTATAACAGTTTAAAATTTTTATAAAAAAAAAATCCAAAATGAAAAATTTAGAATGGATGAATAGATAAAGCTAAAAAGCCTACTGCTTACTTGGGCACAATTTCAACATTGGGGTCCAAACCATGATTCTCCAACCTTGACCATTCAAAGTAAGAACATAAGAAAACTCCAGGAGAGCAAGTAGCCAAGTACATACTTTAAAGAAGAGATCAAAAGAACAAGAACCTTTGACTAGGCAAATTTATGGGCTTCGGGACAGCAACTTTTCCCAAGACAGTCATGCCCCCTCTTCTTGCAGAAGCCAGTCTGTGTAATCAACCACAGTAATAAGCAGTTCTATTAGGCAAATGGTACTACTTCACATTCCGCAAAGCAACAAAAATGATGGCAAAGCAAGCAACAAAATGATGAATCATGCAAGACTACAATAAATAAAGATAGGTTCCGCCACAAAATAACAAAAACAGAACCTACCACCCTAAATGCTGAACTCGGTCCATATATGAAATGTATATCAAATATCCCTGATTGGTGAGGTTTCAACAAAATAACATGTGTCTAACAGTAACAGATTGATAATCCTATTAACTCACATTTACCCAAACACCTCAAACTATCAACATTTATATGCAACCAAAGAAAGGATGTTACTACAGCAGATTACCACCAGCCAAGAACTTGAAAGAATTTTTTTTTAAAAGTTAGACTTAATTCTGGCAAAGCTAACGATGAAGATGTACTGAAAATGAATATAAAGAACAAATACATAAGTTATAAGCATTAGCAATTATCGCAATTCATCAGACAATCCAGAGAATGTTAAAGCGGAGACGACATGGATCCTAAAGCCTATGAACAATGTGGAGGCATGAGTTGCCCACCTCATTGAAGCGAGGCACACTTAATAAAATTTTAAAGATTGGAGTGCGTCCCAGTTCCCACCTGTGTCTCTTTAAAAAAAAAACACTTCATCAAACGCCACAAAAACGTGTGGCCCTTACCGCCTATGACTAAAGTGCTAAAAGCGACTCGAAGCGACGCAGGCGCGATTCATGTAGTGGTGAGGAATACATCCTTTTTTGCCCAGTTTCAAAGTGCAGTCGTTTTTTAAACACAGAAGGAGTGTTATTAAAGAATGGAGGGGACCGAGAGAGATATGAATAAAAACTGCTTACACCTAATTAGAACATTTCGAACCCGTCAAAGAGACACCTTGGCCTTGAAAATTAATTACGCTGGTAAAAGGCGATCTTAATAAATATGTACTTACCATAACTAGCCATCATCTCTATCAAGACTGTCAGAATCTCAACAGTTATTCTGATACTCTTTCATATACTATTCTGAACTAGAAATTTGGCACCCTAGCCTGAGCTCATCATGTAGCAACCAATTGATGTGTATAACCTTGAGGAGGAAGAGGACCACAGATGATCCCATCAAGGTCTTACAATTTTTGGATAATTAAAGTCTCTCCATGCCAATTATGTTGAATGAAGGTCACATTTTACAGCAATAACTAGCTCTTCGTTTTAATAACCACACCTTAGGCGATGTGTGGATGTAAGCATTGGGCAAACCATTATTCAATTGCTAGCCCTACAGCAGCAGGTTAAGTGTGCCTCCGGCCAGGAGTGAGGTGCAATGTTTTAGCCACTTCTAGTTGATACATGTGAGAGAGAGTCGATGACTTAGATTTTTTTATTAAACAAATGTTTCTTACAAAATTCCATCTTACACAGGCTTTAAGATCCTATTTCGAACAGATCCCCAACTTGATTGCATTAATTGAAATCCTAATTCCAAGAAACCCTAATTGAAATATTGGTGGCCGTTGCTTTATCGGTCATGGCATACAACGTCGAGGCATTTTCGGTTGTTTCTGGCACCTTAGCTTCTGGTGCCTTGTTGACGAATGGCTGTTTCAGGCCTGTTTTCTCTTTCTCTCTCTATCCCTAATCTTCTATTCTCACAAGATCTAGTTTTGTTCCAGTAACAGATTCTATTTCTTCATCGTCTCATTCTGCCATTTTTTTCATATTCTTACTAAAATTATCAAACTTGGAATTTTTGTACAAATCAAGTATTCCCCTTTGATCATCGTTTGTCATTTATGCGTTATACAAAATATACTAATGTTGGATCTTGTTAGATTCGCTTTGATAAGTGTTTTCCATTAATAACTTTTTATGATACATAACTAGAGATATTAACATTAACGAAAAGCACAATATTACTAAAAATTGGAATATCTTGTTCATACTCCCTGACCCTTTGATCCACCCATACCAAAAAAAAGAGATTCTAACCTTGCAACTAAAAGTTGGTGGAGTACCTCACTCACATTTAGGGTTGCTCATTAAAACCTTGCCTAATCCCCGATATGGTCTGAATAAATGGATATCCAATTTACATCTTTGAGTTTCGTATATTTGGGATTGAATATCTGGAATAAATCGGATTGGATGCGGATCGCTATTTTCCATTATGGATATTAGAAAAATATATTTTGTAATTAATATTTTTCTCTTGAAAGAGGGGGCAAAGGAGAAGAAAACCCTGACTGTTTCTAATTCCTAAACTTATCAATTCTCAATTTACTATTTCGCCATTATGGCCTATAAACAGTCACTTCTCTCTCATCTCCTACTCTCACCTCACCCCAACATCCTTCCTTTCTTCCACCCGCACGGGCAACCGTCGAGCCTTGCACAAGCGCATCAACTCCATCTTGTTCTATTCCTCTCAATCGAAGCAAGCCCATGATGCATTGCCTCAGCGTCTAAAGCACCACCACTCCACCCTCTTCTCTTTCCAACATGATACTTTTGCATGTCTTGTTTATATATCGTAAAATACTAAAACAATATATACTGGACAATTAAATTCAATTGCTCCTCCTTGTGAATTCAATTACAAGAAGCTGTCGTGGTTTGTTAATATGGTAGTATATGAAAACTGGAAAAGGTTAGTTTGGATTTTCACAATTACAGTTTTTTAATTTCAACCAATTTATCGAGCCGTTATCCTTCGTTAACATCATATGTTTAGGGATTGTTCTCTCCCACTTATTTTCAGCCTAGAAAATTCTTTAACTTTCACATATCATTACTCCTTTCTTTGCAGTTCAATTCATTTACTTTTAACTTAAAGAGAACCCCCATAGTTTAGTTATTAGTTTGCTTCAGTTAATTTCATTTAGAGATAGTAGTTTTATTATTATTTATCAATATAATAATGACATAGCTTTTTATCAAATTAGGTTTTGTGCATTACAACCTTCATTTCATAGATTGTAGAAGTAACATAAACCTATATATCTAATGCAGTAGGGTAAACGTATTTATAAGTTGTTAATCGATGATATGTGGGCCTTATTTTGTGCGTAATTTGTATGTAAAAGAAACCTAATCCACTTCCCACCATAACAAAATGGGAATCCCAAGTTTTAGAAATTGTCTAGCAATGTATTTTGCGAATAAAAAAAAAATTCCATTAAATAATTTGGACCACATTATCTAATTATTCTTAAAAACATTGAGACCTACAACCTCTGTTTCACTATAATTGTTCCGCTTTAACATTTTACACCATTCACGTATTTCATTTTTACCATCGTTTGACTTGTACATAAGAAAAAAACATAGTCATATAGGATCTTGTTAGATTCCTCTTGATATGTAGTATATTAATATCTAGTTTTTATAATCTAAAAAACATATTTAGAGATATTAATACTCAAAGTTTTGCATTGGCAAGCGTGAAAAAGGTAAGTGTAACAATTATAGTGAAACGGAAGAAATATATATCATCAAGTGACAAGCATAAGCACTAGATGAAGCCAAAATCTAGGTGCTGAACTATACTTATATCTAGAGATAAAATATAATTAAACATAGATATATAAATTGTAATAAAAGTATAGTTCTATACCAATACACATATAGATATATAGATTGCCTATCATACCTTCGGTCTCCAGTTATCGTACTTGATGCCATAGCTAGATTCCAACTGCAAGGTCATCCAACCTATCACATAATAAATATTACAACATTAGAAGCAACAAAAATTTGCGAAACGAAAACAAACGCTTTTGAACAGATTTTCAAATAGAAAAGAATTAATGTGGAAGCACTACATGACTATAACATAATTGATCATAACAATAACTAAGAAAGCCATCAGTTGCCAAAACAGCATGACAGAAAAGAACGGAGTTTTTCTACTGAGGAACATTAAACAGGTGCTTAAATCATTTGCATGGGACATCTATAACTATGATATGTATTAAGGCATTGGTGTGCTGCCTTTGCACAAAACTCTGCCACGTGAGGCCTTCATATTAGCAATGACATGATGTTGATATGATTTGACAATCTCTTTGACGTGTTTACTTACCATTGAAAAAAAAAATGAAGTAAGCAATCCTTAAATCATAGACTTCTAAATTCTTTGACATGTTTACTTAGCCCTCCTCCTATTTCTAAACCTCGTCCTTTTCCATCACTACTATCATCTTTGTAATACTGTTTTTCATGTGTGGTATATGTAAGCTTCCACTATGTAATCAAAGCTAATTTATCTGACTTACTTATTTCTTTCTCACTTCTCTACATGACTAACATCTCTTGCATTGCACGAGATCAAGAGCAAGTTACATACACATCTAAAGTTAACGACCAGAACAATATGCACCTTTAGGAATAACTCCCTCCTCCCCCCGCCACCCCCCCCAAAAAAAGGGGCAAATGCCAAATCTAAACTAACATCAAGCGAATGCAGATGATATACTTATCTCCAACATTAAATAAAGGGGGGGGGGGAGCTCCAGCCCAGAGCACAAGGCTTTCGCACTTGTGGCACATAAATGGAAATTAGAAACAGAAATGCAAAGATAATGTCTGTATAAAAAAAAATGACATTATAGCTAAAAACAAGGAAAATGCTAAACCTAGCCGGCTAGCCCCAAGCAGTATGTATACCAAGCTCAAGTAAAAGGAACTCAGCATTTAGTAACAGCTCAACAAAATTGTGATTGTTGTCATAAATTACAAAATCCACACTAATTTATTACAAAAAAGTAAATTTTAAGCATAGATAAACTCAAGTATAGCAAAACCCATAATACAAAATTAACAACAGTATAACAACATCATAAATATATTAATAATACTAGTGTCACATCAAGATATTGTAGTATACTTATTAATACAGTACAAGCCAATATGGGCCCAAGCATAACAATTCGTTATAACTTAAATTGCAAAATGCACACATGAACAAGCTAGTCAAAGAAATGAAAAGGGGGTTTAGGAAATAAGAAGTGTAATTATCAATTATTAAGGAAGCCATTTCGCAAGATCAAGCTATTGCTAGTTAATCCCGACCAAGAAACTATGCTGCTAGACACTTCACGACCAACTCAGTCAAGGCTACAACGTTCATATTCTCCCAAAAACAAAAAAAAAATCCAAGCCCTAAAATCAAAATTTTCAAGTCAACAAGTACCAGCCTTTAGCCAGTTCAAAGCATGCACATGGAAGCGGAGTCATATGCAATTGAAATTTAATCTAGCATAACTCAGTAACTTATCCCATCCTTCCTATTAGTTCCAATTCATTCCTCGCAGAAGCATCAGCATAACATCTCAAGAACAACTTCTGAACTATAAGTGAGAATCGACGATCATTTGAAACCCTGTCACCCCTTACCCAACGTATGCATAAAACATGTAGTAGATTCAATGTAGCATTGCTCAATAAGTTATCCCACCCTTTCTATTAAATCCAATCAATTCTAGTCTACATAATATATCAAGAGCAACCTATAAACTATAAGTGAAAACGGACAATCATTCGACTCCCTGTCCCTCCTTAGCCAATGTATGCATAAAACACATAGTAGAGTTAATTTTAGCAAAACTCAGTAATGTATCCCATCCTCTCTACTAGTTCCAACTTATTCCTCACAGACGCATCTTCATAACACCTCAGTCAAGAGCAACCTCTACACTAAAAGTGAGAATCGAAGATCACCCAACTCCCTATCCCTCCTTAGCCAATGTATGCATAAAACACACAGTATATTCAATTTAGCACAGCTCAGTAATTTATCCCATTCTTTCTATAAGTTACATGTCATTTCTCAAATAAGCATCTTCATAACACCTCATCTCAACAGCAATCTCTAAACTATAAGCAAGAACGGGCGATCATTCGACTCCCCGTCCCTCCTTGGCCAATGTATGCATAAAACACAAAGTATATTCAATTTAACATAGCTCAGTAATTTATTCCATCCTTTCTAATAATTCCAATCCAGTCCTCAGTCTGCAAAAAATATCAAGAGAAACCTCTAAACAATAAGTAAAAACAGACGATCATTTGACTCCCTGACCCTCCTTAAACAATGTATGCATAAAACACATGGGAAATTTAAGTTAGCATAACTCAGTAATTCATCTCATTCTTTCAATCAGTTCCAATTCACACCTCAAATAAGCATCTTCATAAGACTCTCCTTAACCAATGTATGCATAAAACACATAGTAGATTTAAGTTAGCATAACTCAGTAATTCATCTCATTCTTTCAATCAGTAACAATTCACACCTCAAATAACCATCTTCATAACATCTCATCTCAAAAGCAACCCCTAAACTATAAGCGACGATCATTCGACTCTCCATACCTCCTTAGCCAATGTATATACAAAACCCAAAATTTCACCATTAAAACTCCATCTTCTCGAAAATGTGAAAACCCTAATATCATCACACCAAATAACATCCAACAAACTACGTACACGGTACTTCCTTATGACGTATCCATGGAGGTTCAGTGGACCCCACTGAAACAACCAAAAATCTGAATCCTCAATCAACGAAAAACGACCAAAAATGAAGCAACAGAAGCCGAATTCAACATCTAACGACTTAAATTGAAATTAAACCTAAACAAACCTGCAAATACCTTTAAACTATTTAAGTAAAAACGGACGATCATTTGACTCGCCGTCCATCCTTAGCCAATGTATACTTAAATCACAGTATATTTGATTTCGCATACACTAGTAAGTTACCCCATCCTGCATATTAGTTCCAATTCATTACTCAAATAAGCATCTTCATAACATTTCATCTCATCTCAACAGCAACCTCTAAACTATAAGCGAGAACCGACGGTCATTCGACTTCCCGTCCCTTCTAAGCCAATGCACAATCAAAACACAAATTTTCATCACTAAAACTCCATCCTCTCAAAAATGTGAAAACCCTAATATCATCACACCAAAATAACATATAACAAGCTATCTACACAGCACTTCCTTATGGCGTATGTTCAATGGAACCCACTGAAACCTCAAAATCTAAATTCTCAATCAACGAAAAACAAACCAAAACTGAAGCAACAGAAGCAGAACTCAATATCTAACGACTTAAATGGAAATTAAACCTAAACAAACCTGCACATATATTGAAGAGAAACCTCTAAACTATTAGGCTCCGTTTGTTTTGGAGGAAAATCATTTTCTTTCATTTTCCTTTGTTTGTTTTGATAAGGGGTGGAAAACTATTTTCCTAAAGGTAAAAAATGTTAAAAAAAGAGGAAAACCATTCACTTTGTAAATAAGGTATGCCACATTTTCCATTCCACTCCTTACTCCTCTTGATTGTCTCCTTCCCATCTTTCATGCTCTTTTGCTTCATTTACCTTTTCTCCCTAAATTTTCCTGGACTCAAAACTTTTTTTAAAATCATATTTTCCACCGAATATTATTTTCCTTCAAAAGTAATTTTCCATGAAAATGGTTTTCCATTCAAACAAACGGAGCCTTAAGTAAAAACGGACGATCATTCGACTCCCCGTCCATCCTTAGCCAATGTATGCTTAAATCACATAGTAAATTTGATTTCGCATAAACTAGTAAGTTAACCCATCTTGCATATTATTTCCAATTCATTACTCAAATAAGCATCTTCATAACATCTCATCTCAACAGCAACCTCTAAACTATAAGCGAGACCGACGATCATTCGACTCCCCGTCCCTCCTAAGCCAATGCACAAACAAAACACAAAATTTCACCATTAAAACTCCATCCTCTCAAAAATGTCAAAACCCTAATATCATCTCACCAAAATAACAAGCTACCTACACAGTACTTCCTTATGGCGTATCGTATCCATGGAGGTCCAGTGGGGTCCACTGAAATATCAAAAATCTAAATTCTCAATCAACGAAAACACAAACCAAAAATGAAGCAATATAAGCAGAATTATACATCTGAAAACTTAAAATTGAAATTAAACCTAAACAAACCTGAAAATATATAGAAGATCCGAGTTTCCGATCTCGTTAAAACGAGTTTAATTTGCGCGCAATTCTTTTTCTGTCACTGTTATTAATCTGTGGAGAAATTGATGGCGGAAATGCGAAATTGTGAGTGAGAATTCGTTGAGTTTATGGGATTGGAAGGTTTTAATTAATGGATGAATCGAGAGAGAAAGGGAAAGGGAAAGGGAAAGGGGAAGAGGGAGAGTTGTGAAAATGGTGGTAATGGTAATGGAGGTGGGGTTAGGGTTAGAGACTTGTTCTTTTTCTTTGGTTTCCCTTTTTGTGTTTACGGGTATTTTGTTTGTCTCAATTCTCAATATCTAATTATCTACTACTCTCTTTTGTTCAATGGGATGTTTAGCCGGTGCCGTGGCCGTTGGCTGGTGGCTTTATATTAGGGGTGTTCATAAATATCCGATTCGATCCACGATTCGGTTGATCCGATCCGAAATATTGTGTTTCGGATAATTCAGATCGGATTCGGATCACCCTTTTGGCTTTTCCGGATATCCGAAAAATCCGAATTATCCGAAAAATGTTTTAAAAATCGGATATTTTTCGGATAATTATCCGATCCTAAATATCCGATCCGATCCGAAATATCAGTAAACTTTTCCATTAGATAAATTTGATTTTAAACTTTTTCCCCCCATAAAAATCGGATCTTTCGGATCGGATTCGGATCGCACTTGAAATGAACACCCCTACTTTATATGTTGGTTGGTTGAACCGGCTGTTTTTAATGGTTTGTTTGACTAAATGTATAATTATTGGCTGTTAAAAAAAGTGTTTGGTAAAATTGGTTGTTATTGTTGTCTGTTTAGTACAAAATGGAAGCAAAAGCCAAAAGCCAAAAATAACTTTTTTTTTGCTGTTTGACCAGAAATAAAAGACAAAAGCTATAAGCCAATGAAAAAGCCAACCAAAAGCCATTTGCCAAACACCCCCAATATCTAGTTAAACCAAGGGTAATCAATTAGTATAAAATGTATTATATTCCCTCAAAAAATAAAAATGTATTATATGTACTCCCTCCGTTTGTTTTAAATTATTACGGTTTGCTTTGGGGATAACCAGATAAATTTATAAAATCTATGTAATAATTATTTGGGAAATAGATAAAATTGTTTGAGGAATAGATAAAGTGTGAGAGATAATGTTGTAAAATCAAAAAGTGTGGGTAATTGTGTATTTAATGGGAAAAGAAAAAGGACAAGTGGGTTACAAAAGTATGGGAAATTGGAATATAAATATGTGAAATTTTACCAAATATAGTAAAAGTGAACGTGTAACAATTAAAAAGACGTTCAAAAAAGAAAAGTGTAACAATTAAAAACAAACGGAGGTAGTAAGATTAATATAAGCAATTCAATTACTTCCACCATTTCAAGTTATTGCTAAAATTGTACGTTTGATACTATTCATGGTTTAGATTTTGATTTACTTGGGTGATTTATATTTTAGGAAAATTATAGTCATGGGTTCTTATTAGATTTGTCTAAATGTGTATTTTTTTAATATCAACTTTTTATAATTTATACTTATTGATAATAAAATATATTAATGTTTAAAAAAGTGTGTCGGCGGGCATGAAAGTTAAAGTGTAGCAAGTATTTTGATAAGGAGGAAGTATGTTGAATTGCTTTTACATTTCTTGTAGGCTTTTTATTATCTCATAGGAGTGTCAACTTTGAGGATCTCTTCTAAAATAATGTTCCTCCTTGAGTGACTTGGTATGATACTCCTCCCAAAAAAAAAAAAATCATTTAGATGAACCTAAGCCAACTTAACAGGCTCATTGCAGTGAGAGTCGGCTTCCACAAATTCGATAAACAAAACTTATGAGCTTTTAAAGTATGTCGGATGTAATTAGGACTCATAATGTTAATTTGTCGTCGTTTTATAATTAGGGAAATCATATGTCTCAATTGCAAGTGTTGTTTCTTATATTAACTTCTACAAAACGATCATGTGAGTGAAAGTTAGATTCTTAGTATTATTTTTTTGTGTAAAGTAAGAGGAAAGCTTTAGAAACTCTAACACGTGAGGGTAACCTTAAACATTAGATACAAGGATGGAGGAAAGGGGGATATCATTACTATCTTTTTTATATGGACGTAGTAAGTAGGTGACCAATATTTGTTCGCTTCTCTCTACGTGCGTGTGACATCCCATCGACCAAAGTGTTGGAGAAAAACTTAATGTCTTCGACTAATGGTGTAACTTTTAAGGTAGGTTATAAGTATCATTAATTGAGTTTATGAGGAAAAAGGTTTTTACCTTTAGTGATGAGGTTTTTCGAACCTTGAATGAATAGACGATTGGATATCATAGTGAAGGGTGAGGCCTCGACCATGAACATTAGGAAATTACCAAGGTTTTGAGCGCAAGGTTCAAAGAATGTGTCATGTGATCACGAAGGATAGCCTATTGCTCTTGAAGTATCTCTGACTAAGTTGCCGAAGTTGAATTTGTTGAAGGAGTGGGGATACAGGAGACCAACTCACCCATAACGAGGGTTGATGATGTTGTGGGAGGAGGGGGGGTTGCTTACCATTCAATAGTTTTTAGTCAGTTTTTGTGATATCCTTGTTAGCCATATGCCTACGACTATTATAATTATAACACACGAGAATATGTGATTCATTGATTCAGGAGTGAACTACACATTATCCGCACATCGATCAGAAGTGGCACCATTGCATTTTGCGAGGATAGCTTTCTCAGGAGACTCTGGTGGCACACATGCCATAGGAAGATTTTAAGTTATGGGAGGATATATAGGTATTATCGTTCATTTCTTGGTCCTTGAATTATCTGAACCAACAAAGTAATATATTACAACTTAAAGTTTGCATAATGAACTATTACTCCAAGATTCAGACAATATAGATTCGAACTTTTTTCCTTCAGATTGTTTCTGACTCGGATCGGATTCAGATTAAATTAATATCGTAGATAATGAAAACATAGTTCAATTGTATATATTAATAGTGTTCTACTTAATTTATAATAGCTAAATCTATTTATCCCATAGGAATGTACTTGAAATATATCTAATTATGTGACACTGACGCATAGTAAACGAATTCTAGTCAAATCCGAGTACGAATTTTATATTTTCGAATTTGGGCAAGACTTTCGAATTGAGTCGGAACCGGATTGAATTCGGATTGATTTGCCATCCCCCATCTGAAACTTTTAAACATAGTCCATCCGGACCAAATCTACATTAAAGTTCCAAAGCACAATTATTCTCAATCTTGATCCTAATTCAACCTCACTTAGATTTAGCCCACATCCATGACTCATTATTATTATCAAGGGACCCAATTAACTGACACCACCAAGTTCATCCACCAACCAATCTATCAAACTGTTAAGTGCAAATCAAGGCTGTTGGATAGTCTCTTATGATTGCTGCCACTTCATAGATCCGCTTTCAATCTTTCCTGATTCTGCAAGAAAGATGTACTGAGATCTCAAATGACTCACCTCTATTACTGTTACTACCAGGTACGTGTACATAGAATCTAATGTTTACTGTACACCTAATTACAGCTGCCTTTTGTTTTCCAAATTCAGCACTTTTGAGCTAAATTAATGAAATTAAGGATCACCCATTATCTGATTGATGATATTAACACATGGGTCATGACTCAATTGTCAAATTGCTTTCTGGGTTTTGTTTAAAATCTTGTTTAAGAGTCGGTAGTGGCGGATCTTGGTCAAAATAATACGAGCGGCTAAAGTTTAAAACTTTAACCTGTTCTTAATACTAATTATTCGGGGTCGGCCCCAAGTGGCTCCGGTGGAAGATCCTCCCCTAAGGGTTTTGGTGAAAAAGTACATGAGAAATTGGAAAACTGAGATAACATCAATGTGTGTTTTAACTTGGATATGGAGCCTCAAACCCCATCAAAGAACAAAGTTTCTATCTTGGGGTCTTTTCAATCTAATAAAAGTGTGAAGTTTTGCTTGATTTTTATAGCAATTGTGCTAGTTTCAGCTGGTATAATGTATGGATATGGATTATTTGGGAACAGGAAGTCATATTTTACTGT
Source organism: Patellifolia procumbens (assembly GCA_947645195.1). Lineage (NCBI taxonomy): Eukaryota > Viridiplantae > Streptophyta > Magnoliopsida > Caryophyllales > Amaranthaceae > Patellifolia > Patellifolia procumbens. Next base: position 189,698 of record CANSGD010000187.1, on the reverse strand, counting down.
TGTTGTGGACTGTGGGAGTACAGGAACTAGAGTGAATGTTTATGAGTGGGGAGTAAATGGTGGTAGAAATGGAGATTTGCCAATTTTGTTACACTCTTATCCCCATGAATCAGCAAAAAGTGATTTATGGAAAAATGGTTGTGAGTACCATTGTATCCAAACTGAGCCAGGGTTGGATAAATTTGTGGGTAATTACTCAGGGGTAAGGACTTCCTTGGTGCCATTGTTACGCTGGGCTGAAAGAACGATACCTAATGAGAGACATGGGGATACGTCGATTTTTGTTTTGGCTACTGCTGGATTAAGGAGGCTTGGGGTGGAAGATGGCAGGAGGGTTTTGGAGGATGTGAAACGAGTTGTTCAGGAACACTCGTTTAAGTGGAGAAGTGATTGGATTCGGGTTTTGAGTGGGAGAGAAGAGGCGTATTACGGTTGGGTTGCTTTGAATTATGAAATGGGGTATTTGAATAGATCAACTAAGTTGCCTACTTTAGGGCTTCTTGATTTGGGAGGTTCTTCATTGCAGGTGGTGGTGGAAGCCGATGAGGGGCGACAGGATAGTCACCTGTTAGTATCAAAGATTGGTGTCGTTGAACATCAGCTTATGGCTTATTCATTGCCTGCTTTTGGTTTGAATAAGGCTTTTGATAGAACAGTTGCTATGTTTACTCAAGTAAAGTCAATGGGAAATGATGATGGATATGATGTTAGACATCCGTGTCTGAGTTATAGCTTTTTGGGTAATTATACTTGCACCAGTTGTTCTAAATCCGAGTCATTGCTGCGTTTGGTGGGAGATCCAAATTTGGAGAAATGCAAAGTATTAGCACAAGCCGCAGCGATGAATTTAAGCATTTCAGATTGGCCAGGGACTAGATTGAATTCAAATTGCCGAAGAAGATCTCCACAAGAGGGTGAGTATTAGACTAAGTGCTTCTTATAAAGTGTGTTGAATTTTTTTTACTTGCTTAAATACTCTAGGTGACACCTTTTGGGGAAATCTGGTGCATTCTCTTCACCTAAGAATATAAGTACAGGCTGCTCAGGTCTGATTAGGTTGATTAGGTTCCAATTAGGTCTAACAAGTTCCTATAAGTAAAGTGAAAAGAACACACCAATAGCTTTCTTATCACTGACTTTAATTGCTGATTGCATAACTTATGGTTAGGTAGTATACCAATCTGCATTTTGTATATCTTCTTGTCATATTGGAGTGGATGATTGGTTTTGATTTACATATGGGCTAAATAACCTTTAGAATGTTTGGCATGATGAGACTAGGATTGACGAGAAAAGTGAGGATCTGTGTAGATTTTTTTTGGGGTGTATTTTTGGAGTCGGAAAAAGGTTTCAGCCTTTCACTTGCATTACCTTAACCTAATTCTTATGTAGAAATATACTCGTGATCTTTTGTGTGGCATTGTATCATTAGAATTTGTACTTTCATGTAGTCTTTACAAACTAGAAATCCAACTGGTAACCTTCAAAGCTTCTTTTGCAGGCAAGAATGTCCTTAACGTTACCATTAACACAAAATCTGGCATGCGATACCATGCTTTATCTGCGTTCTTCGCTGTGTACAAAAAGTTAAATCTGACTGCAAAAGCCAACTTGACCAATATTTGGGAAACAGGCCAGCATCTATGCTCAAGTACATGGGAAGATGACAGCAATGTCTCAAGTAGTCAAAAGACTCAAAACTGTTTTAAGGCGTTATATTTGGCATCCCTGATAGAGGATGGTTTATGCCTGGGAAATGCAGATATCACTTTTGGTCCTGGAGATATCTCTTGGACATTAGGAGCTTCTTTGGTAGAAGGTGAAGCAATATGGAGGACAGCAGTTGGTCTTAGAACTCCGGTTACAACTCCGCGGTATATGGAAGTTGTGTCATCGCCCATCTTCATCTTTGTTATACTAGCAGTCCTGCTATGTACTGTTTACATCAGTCAGATTAAGCTGCCTATGCCTCGGAAGAGAGGTTCTGTTGTTGGGGCGCCTTTGCCTTCTTACACACACTTAAAACAACGGCCAAATTAGGTTTCTGGTAGATTCATGTACATTGATTAAATTTATTCTTTGTTCAATATATTCTTGAATGATCCCTGTTTCAGATCTATTCTATTACAATTTTGAATTATGTTGGAAATAGTTAGAAAGAACGACCATCAAGTATCAACTATGTGAAATTAAGTATCTTCATTTTCTAAAATCCACTAGTTTAGCAACGAACCAGAGTCTAAGCCATGAAACGATGTACTCTATGAAGTATGCTCACTAATCAAATGAGTGAGCTATTTGGCTAAATTTTAGCTAGCTAAATCTTTGTCTCACGAGTGCAGCGGGATCATTGTTCTAACTGTATTCCGTGCAGAGCTCACACCTTTCTGATCTCATGTTTAACTAGCTAATTGAATTTTCTACTTTTACTAATTTAAGATTTTGGTGAGAAATACTTTTGGCATTTCCACTTGTGACAGTACAGTGCCAATATGTCTAGCAAATGAGAGAAATTCATGTGCACCTAGCTCATGTTCCTTTTCTTTTCTGTGTCGTTCCTTTTTCTTCTTTATTGAGTAATGAACCAATGATTATTATAAGGCCTGAGTTGTTCCTTTTCGGACGGCACATTTGTCTAAATCAGGGAGAAGGCAACCTTTGCGCAGTGGATTGAGTTAAATCGTTAAGACGCTAAGGTTGCGGAGATAAATAATTTCTCAATTGCATCACTGTACCGTGACTTATTTTACGTATTGTAAAGGTGTTTGAGCAAAAAGCAATAGCCCCAAATCATCCACATTGCTTGTGAAAATGGTCCTGTAACTGTAATCACAATCACACTGCATCTTATCAAGTGTACAGGAGTAGAACAAAAAAATTAACATGGTAGTCTTCAGTTCTTGGTCACTGATCTACAATCTTTGTAGTCTCAAATCTCAACCATCACCAATCTACAATCTCTGTTGTCTTCAGTTCTTACCAAGGGATAACAAGCATGCAACAAGGGTTTCGTAGTTCTTTGTCAAGAAAAGCGGAAATTCAAGATGTACAATAACATGGCTTCAGCATTCTTTATTGTTTAGTTATTATTACATGGAGGATGCAGGCAACTGCACAAATAAAAACAAGTTTCAGAACTGTCACTCAAAGCAGATCTTGACCCAATCTGGTATAAGCCAATCTGGTAGACATATAGTTAACCAATTCAGAACCATTGCATTCTTGACCCAAACTTCATTTAACACACCGAATCATTTGGAAAAGGAGAACTTGACGGAGCAATTGAGTACGCATTTCTACTGTCGGCAGAGGGTGAATTAGTGCATTGTTGAAGCTGCACAATAACATGGCTTCAACCTTATTAATTGTTTAATTACAATGTACACGGAGAATGTAGACAGCTCGATAAATACACTACGATGATGCAAAAAAGTTGCAGAACAATGTCGCCCGAAACAGGTATTCAGTATGTAGCCAATTCGCTAGCCATACAGTCATCCAATTCAGAACCACCGACATTAACCCAAACTTCATTAACACGCCCAAAGATTCTGAAAGGAGAATTGTACTGAGCAATTGAATACGCGTTTCTACTGTCAGCAGAGGTTGAATTGGCCCATGGTGATCTTCCCAAACTGGTAGCCAGTTTCTCAGCCTCAGTTATAACATTACTGTCACCAGCAAATCCTGAAAACTTCCTCACTGCAACACAGAGACTTGGCCATGAGACTGGCTTCAGGTTGAGCTCTGGAAGTGGAAGTGGTGGGGTGGCTTGAAATTTTACAGGCAAGAAAAAGCGTACAAAATATGATGATGAATTAAGTGGTCCGGCACCAGGAACAATGCTAGTTAAAACAGGTTTTGTCATGGGAATTCTAGAAGAGTTCAGATTGGCACCTTCAATGTATTGGAACAACCTGCAAAGTTACAGGAAAAAGAAAAAACAGATAACTCTCAGAAGCCTTTTAAACCATTGACACTTTGACAGTTAAGAACTATTGTTAACCATTTAGAACAAGAATTCAACACTACAAATGGCAGAAAATACACATAGTTTAATTAAGATTGATTGAGCACAACGACAAAGGTTGTGGTCTTGTGGATGCCAACCTAAGATCATATCTCGTCTGAGTCACTACACTTTATCGGTCTCAACAAACCCAAAAAAAAGGAGGAGGCTTCTGTATGGATAATTTGATATAAGAAGCTAATAAACTAACAGGTCTGAAGTTTGAACTGTTCTATTTGGATAGGTTACACCGATAATCTGCTCTCAGAATAGAGTCTAGGATCAATGTAAGACAGTGTGAACCAAGTTTCTCCCGAATTTTGTTGATAACTGATCCCCTATTATTTGATTACAAATATTAACTAAGGTAAACCTCACATACACTCACTTTTAGTTCCTGTTTTCTGGCCTTCTATTGCTAACTGCAGCCTAATGGTGAATCCAACAAATTTAGATTGTTCGAACTCTAGATTTCCAATTCCTTTCGCTTTAGAACATCTAAAGACCCAAACTTTCCAACAAGATCGTTGGTCGTTCTCATGTGCTTTTGGCAAAACAAAGATAGAACTTCATTTTGAAAAAATAAGAAGGCACTTTCAATCAGCTAGTAAAACCAACTAATGTAATCATCTATCAGCAAAGTATTCGTTATTCGATGATTGCCAAACACGGTCATAATCTTCAACATAGAAACATCACAACAACAACAACAACACAGGCAGCCATATAAAATGTTCATTGCACATCTTCAAAAAAGTGATTTTCCAGGATCATTAAGTTAGTTACAACTTAAAAGTTCCAATAAGTTCATATAAGACCTACCCAAGCTCAACTTACAAGTTACAACTAAACAAAAGTACTAATAACTTCACATTATCTCCAACAGTTTCGATAAGTTCAGATAAGTTCAAAACATCTTCAAATAACGAAATTTCAGACGAAAACCGTACAATCACAACAAAACAATAGCAATTACGAATTATGATCAGCATACAACACAAAATAACCTCAAATTGTCCATCATTTTTCTTCATAAAAATCATCACTAATCACACAAATTGATTCAATACAAAATCTCCAAAAAAATCGAAAAAGAGCTAGAAAAAGGAGAGAAAAGCAGCATTAAATTTACCGATGAAACCCTAATTTGGTGGATTGATGAAAAGAGAGATGATCGACGTGAGCAGACATCCAAGTAGATTCTCTGTAAACCCTAATTTCGAATTCTGAATCAGAGTGGATCACTGAATAATGAGGTGATTCAATTGCGTTGCTAATTGCTACCATGTTCGTTATCACACAGATTGCTACCATCATCATCTTCAATTCCTTCTCCATTTTTGTATCTTTTACTCTCTTTTGGAGCTTCGTGAATTCGAGTTTTGAACTAGACTGGTTTTTAACTTACATATAGTTATTGGCTCGTTCAATTCACCTTAAAATAATACTCCCTTCGTCCCAAAATATAAGTCATATTTTCTTTTGCACAGTTTTTAAGAAGTACCTTTGACCCTCTATATATTCAATTTTATAGTATAAAAAAATATAAAAGTTCTAATTATGAAAGTACATATTATGACGAATCTAACAAGATCTCGCACGAGTATATTTTCTTGTATATATTAATAAGAATATTTGGTCAAAGTTTTTAAAATTTGACTCCCAAAATAGAAAGGGGACTTATAGTATGGGACGAAGGGAGTAATATTTAGTAAAATAAATTCAGTTCAGTAAAAATAAGTTCAATTCAGTAAAAATAAGTTCAATTTAGCAAAAATAAGTTCAGTTCAGTAAAAATAAATTCAGTTCAGTAAAAATATGTAGTGCAAAGAAGAAAAAACAACATGGATCAGTAAAGATAAGTTCAGTTCAGTAAAAATAAGTTCAGTTCAGTAAAAATAAGTTCAGTTTAATAAAAATAAGTTGAACTGAACGGGGCCTTAGTTGTCTAAAAATGTAACATGCAAAACTCGGAACATCCCTCGAGCCTTAAACGCTACTCCTTCAATTTCTATTTGTTTGTCCTATTCTTTCTTTTTATCTGTTTTTTCATTTGTCCTACTTTTCCTTCTTTTTCTGTATGGAAAAATTATAGAGATCATTTGGTTACGGCCTTAAGGATGAGCGTAGGTTAGGTACCTAAACCGATATCAATATCGGATTGAGAATCTGATACCCATAATGATTTATTGCTAGATAATCTCAACTATGTTCGATATCTTTCCAAAATAATCCAAATCGACTATTTTAGGATCATTTTGGAAAGATGACATACTAATAAATTCAAATGACAATATTAGTCAAAATTGAGTTGAATTTGATAAGTTATTTGAAACTAATAAGGTACCTACTAAAGTTGATAAAGTGTTGAAACTAATAAGGTACTTGAAAGTTTGAATTGTTTGGTAGAATTGATTAAAAAGATAGCTGAAATTTGACGTTAGAGTTTAAGAGTGAAAATATAAGTCACCATATTTTGTAACGGTAATATTTTTCAACGTTATAATATAAGTCACCTTATTTAGAAATTATATTGTTTCAAATAGTTGACAAACAATGCTTCTTATCATTTAAGTTACCTTATTTGTGTTGCCAAACAAGTTGAGATTATTTTTACATAATATATACATATTGGAATTATTTTGAAATAAATTATATAGCCGAGTTTAATTTTAGCACACCGACAATAATTTGGACTATTCAAGTCATTCTTTCCTTTAACAATTAGCACCTTCCTCTATATTATAAAAAGTAGAATCAATCAAACAAACTTATTTAAACCCGCATGGAAAGAAAACGTCAGCAATTCTACATGACATCTTAGTTCTTGTTGTATGAGCTATTGGACTAGGAGGATAAGCCTCCCACATGGAGCAAATAAGAAACTGTTACAGTGTACATAAGCTCAGAGGGCTAACTATACCTTACAACTTGGCGGAGGTGGAGGGGTTGGGATTTAACACGAAAGTTACGAACCCATGGAAACCACTAACCTTTGAACCCTAAACCTACCGGGTGGATATACCGGATTCATCTACAAATGACTATGAGGGGTTGTTTCCGTGTTCCTCCCCTTGAAGGGCATCCTCGAGGCCCCAAATCAAATACGCAAACACTGCCCCGTTCGTGTCAAACCCCAACACCGGTCCCTTTGGTGAGAGGTTTGTAGGGTAGTGAGTCGTGGCTGACCCCCATGCCGCTGGTGCCTCACCTCGATCCCCACTTCCATTTTTATCATCTGGTCATCTAAAATCAAGTACCATTCCAATTTGGGTCAAATGATCAAATATGTGTCAGTTTTGCTATTGAACTATAAAATTATTACAATGGAAGTCATGGAAGATAAACTAAGATAGAAAAGAATCAATTCCTCTTCTCAAATATGATAACATTGTTGTCGACTGCAAGTTCTACTTCCGACTGGCTGCTGTTAAAATGCTCTCGAGTCGTAGATCCCCTATATTAACCATAAGGGCTTACGGCATTGTTGCTTAAGCTGGCCGGATAAATCTGATCACGTCTCTAAAGCCACTACATTTGTGGACAATTCTGCATTTCAGTGATGCATTTTGGTGTAAATATCACAGTAACATGGGGTTAGACTCCGATAAACTCCGAGCTTCAAAAAATTTACAGTGCTTCTTTTTCACTAATCTTATGCGTAATCACCTGCGTAGTCTTTTCATCTCGAAAGATAGCAGGCACAGTTTCCTCTGTAAAATATTCTTCTCGGACTGTCTGTACTGTGCAAAATCTCACCTTCAATGAAGAAAAGAAGGAAATTGGCATGTATCAATACGAGCTTCTTATACAGTGAGTGGATAAACTTGGAAAAACAATTATCAGCAGGCAGCCGCCTCAAGGAAGTCACGCCACTGCTTAGAGGGGAGTATCATGCAACAGTCAAAAATCTATCCAGAACCACCTTAGGGACTAGGGCACAAGCACAAAAACATGACATTTTCTATTTCCATACTAGTGCACCAATCTCAGGTGGATACGTGGAAGGGGTAGCGCCCTCCATCCCCCCGTCCCCGCCCCAGAGCATCCTCCCCAGTACCCCATATCCAGGGTCACTTACCTGGCAAATGGGATATGCTCCCAGGTAAGCACTCCCAGATCCTCTTCTTATTTTAAATGGTTAGTAAAGAAAAGGTGAACATACCAAAAAAATTTGTATACAAGAAACTAAAATTCATACAGAAGGCAACATACCAGAGACGCGTGCTGTTTCAAGAGGGGCTTTGCAAGCTGCCAAAGAGGCTTAAAAACAAAAGGCGCTTCCACCATCAGCACCTGGCCCAACCTCTTTGGATAGTAATAGTAGAAGACATCAAACTGCCATCAAAATAAAACTGATATAGGTTATACTAAGGCCTCGTTCAGTTCATTTAATATTTCATGATTGAATCTGAATTTTAACGATCTCTTGTGTTTCTCTTGCGCGGTTACTTTAGAACTGATTTTCTTGATTGAAACTGATTTTTCCTAATTAAAACTACTTTTCAAAGATGAACAGAGCAGGGCCTGAAGCCTAAGTCATTGGCTTGTAGCAAGATTCACATATATTATGCTGAAGTAATTGTTTTAAAGGAGTCAATTTCTTATGTGCTAATGATCTTTATACATAACTTATTACTCCTCCATCGCACTTTGGTTCACGCAGTATTGACTTTCACAGTCTCCAAGGCACACTAGTGACTCCGTATCTTCTTATGTAATAGTGAGAATCTTGTCACAGTTTTGAGAAATTGACTAGAAAAGTCAAACTGCGTAAACTAATGGAGTATAATGATGAACAAAAGGCAAATTTCGGGGATTAAGTTGCACTCAAGGTGGACCTGCCTCCTAGTCTATTTTGTCAAGTTCAAACTCAGTACATAGAAAAGATACAGTAAATTGTTTGTTACGCAGAAAAAGGTCAACAAATTTACCAGAAATGTCAAGAAAGTCATATCTGCATTAGCAGTACCAAAGCCCCTGAGGTCAATTATTCCAAGTATTTGTTCTTGGCCTTTTGGGAGCTTACTCAAAGCTTTCTCAATCTGGTACACGCATAACTTCTCGTCCTCATCCTGCATCTGTAATTAGTCCATTATGCATGCATCATCAGATGAGCCTGTGCGGGATAGCGAAGGCAGGCAGCAAGATAAGTATGACTTTCAAAAATTACAATATGACTCAACTTCATATCTACTCAAATTAACAGAAAGTCCTGAATCATGTCTAGCAGTAGCAGGCTAACAGCCCATTTAGTTTCTTAAAGGCACCAATAAGGTGAATAAGCTAATAAAACTGCTAGCCATGTTAAACTGACAGAACCATGTTACTTCTGCAGTTAACTATCCCATTGTATAAAACCAATCCAACACAAATTACACATAATTTCTGACGATCTGGGAAGTGTGTCCACAGAAACAATAAAGTATTGGCTAAAAGCAAGAGTACATTGATTAACATAAGAAAAACTCTAGTTTTCGCCAGAAAAAAGCTTTGGTACTTACTCCAGGGAAATGTTTCGATGCCTGCACTATTAGCACTGGTCTGCCATTCACATCAAGGAAGTCATGCACAGAGCTTTTGCCTGTTTGAGCTGCAACTTTCATAGAGTCTTCAGACAGATTATCCACTCCAAATTCTCGACGCCATTTCTTGCACAAATATGAAAGTAACATCAGCCAAAAGTTCAAAGCAAGTGCATTCTCCTATTAAACTTTAGGTGTTACATTGTTATGTATTTTGGATGTCTGATTACACTACGGGAAAAAAGCACAAATAAAACTCTAAGTGCGGGATTGAGAAGGCTAACTTAATACTACCTCCGTTCCATATGTATTGCAACATAGGGAGTTTTAGGCCTCCCAACGCACTACTTTATACGCTAATATCTCTAATTTTATTTAAGTAAAAATTATAAAAAATAGATATTAATTAAGCATATATCGAGACGAATCTAACAAGATCCCACATGGCTATATTTATCCTTGTGTATAAATCACAAAAGAGGGTCAAAGAGTAGTGTATGAATAGTGCAAAATGTCAAAGGTTGCAATACCTATGGAACGGAGGTAGTATGTTACTAAGGGTTGAGGAGGGTCATAACTAGGTGGAAACAGTTAGCGTCATAAAAGAGAAACCACTGTAAAAATAATAACTAACAGAAATGGTTTCTTGTTCTCCTTTCCAACTCTTCAAAATCTCATACCTCATGCTCTAAATGTGAACAGCCAGGAAATAAGTATTGAAGGACCACTTTGAGATGCTGTTTTCAGTTGAAAAGATATTACGCATTGGAGAACAGCTACTCACAGCACTGTCCTAGACAAATGTTCAATGAATTGTTTGTAAAAATGCTACTCGAGTAGTAGAGTCCTTTCGACATGATCTAAGACTAATGATAGTGCTAAGGTATTAACAAATGGGAACTATCACGAAGACATTTACACAGTTATATCAGACAGCAACTAACAAAACTTGATGAATAACAATACTGTATATATCTTGCTCAGTACATTTAGATCAATTTTTCCATCATTCTATCATATTACGCCACAGAAAAAAACTCATAAAAAAGTTAGTCACACATACAATAGCTTTACTAAGCCTTTTCACAGCATCATCAACAGAAAACTTGCGGTCTTTGAGAAACCAAAAGATCATGCTCTCATCATCTCGTCCATTCTTGCCTACAGGAAGATCATGATGTTCAATTTTGAGCCTCTCCTTCACTTCCAAAACCAGCTGCAACAGTTTAAAGGTCGTAATGATCAATTAGGAAGTACTGAAATAGACAAGTTATCATATGCAATGTAGCATGCCGTAATCCAACTTATTATTCAAAATTACAACCAAGTATTGTTTCTAAGTATGTTCTTTCAAACTTAGTAGTTTGTCAAATCGATAAACTTAAAAAATGGCAAAACTATAAGTTTGGCCCTCAAATCATCAAAATAAACCCAAAGCATTTACGAAGGTGGGTCCGAGAGCCAGTTGATATCAAACCTTAATTATGACTTCCCCCATCATCCCACGGTTCAAATGAAAGTGCTTATGAGCTTATCCACTCACAACAATCTACTGAATAAACCCCTTCTCCACTTACCCCCCAATCTACTGAACAAGTTGCGGATGTTGATATTGATCCAACCATCTAAAACTTGTCTTCAAATACTTTGTTCCTTCCTCTCCGGAGGTACTTCAAACAAAGTTATTGTGTTCTAGCCTTCTAGGTGTAGCCAAGGACAAATACGTTCCCAGCTAAGCTAGCTTACATCCACTTCAACATGCTTACATACACAAGCAATGACAAAATTTCCTTTTCTATGTTTGACATTTCTCCTTTTCCTATCCCTCTATTAGAGTGTCCAAAACACCCAACTTCATATAGCTCTACTTTCAAGTTTATAGAAAACCCTCGTGAAACGCTTCGAGATCGAACCCTTTCTTCACAACCTTTGCCCTTTCTTCTTCTACAGGTTAGGATACTCAATCCCACTATATAGTTTGTTGCACAATGGGATCAATGGCGGTCGAAAAAAAAGAACTTATTCAATCATATTTCTATGCTACAAAAAAACACTAAACTCTAATCTTTTTGCAATTTCAGTAAACTTATAAACCTACAACTACAGCACAATTACATCCTATCATACTCAAAATCAAACCCAGATTAGTTCATACACACATTAAAACATTACATAATGGGATCAAAACCAAAAACTTACTCAATCACATTTCTATGCTACAAAAAACACTAAACTCTAATCTTTTTGCAATTTCAGTAAACTTATAAAACTAAAAATACAGCACAATTACATCATACCATACTCAAAATCAAACCCAGATTAGTTCATACACACATTAAAACATTACACAATGGGATCAAAACCAAGAACTTACTAAATCACATTTCTATGCTACAAAAAACACTAAACTCTAATCTTATTGCAATTTCAGTAAACTTATAAACCTAAAAATACAGCACAATTACATCATACCATACTCAAAATCAAACCTAAATTAGTTCATACACACATTAAAACATTACACAATGGGATCAAAACCAAGAACTTACTCAATCACATTTCTATGCTACCAAAAACATTAAACTCTAATCTTTTTGCAATTTCAGTAGACTTATCAACCTAAAAATACAGCATAATTACATCATATCATACTCAAAATCAAACCCAGATTAGTTCATACACACATTAAAACATTACACAATGGGATCAAAACCAAGAACTTACTCAATCACATTTCTATGCTACAAAAAACACTAAACTCTAATCTTTTGGCAATTTCAGTAGACTAATAAACCTAAAAATACAGCATAATTACATCATATCATACTCAAAATCAAACCCAGCTTAGTTCATACACACATTAAAACAGAAATTCAGCTCAGAACAACAAATTAAACAGTACCCAGAAAGTAAAGATCAATTCTTTGCATAAATTAACAAGAAAAAACGAAAAAGATTGCACCTTTCGAGAATTATCAGCATCAAGAGTACCATTGCTGCAATTTCTAACACAAAAATGGCGGATTTTTGTGGGTTTGTTGAAGTGAATAGGTACAATTGAAGGTGGACGAAGATAATTGGCATATCCCTTCAATGCCATTTTGAAAAAAATGATCAAAATTGTTAGTTTTGATTTCAATTTTTGGTTTGTAGTTCAATAAATTTGTTGTTGTTATTTATGACTTTTATGAGTTCACAAATTTCTGGTATGTTTGTTTCTTGTTTGCTTAGAATACGTAATCATGGGTTTTGGGTTTTTTTCCAGAAATGACGATCCGGCAAAATATGGAACACAAAATTTTGAGGCCCATTTTTATTGCTGATTATACGGTAGTAGTGAGATGAGATGTTTGATTTTTGCTCCTTCTTTTCCCCTTTTGAATGTTTTTATGTTAAAAATTTGGGCTGTTTTAGCTCATCTTGTTTTAATTTTGGATAACGGATTAATGCAGATCTCAGCTTATAAGGGTCAGTTCGGTATTATTGTCAGTTTTCAGTTTTTGATTTTTATGATTTCAGAGTCATATAACTTAAAAATTGATCATACTCATAGTAATCATGCTTATTTTGAAAGTCGGCAACTAAAAACTGGAAACTACCTTTTCTGATTTTCATATTCTGGTTTTTTGTTTTTTAAAAAAATTGAAAACCGAAAACGATAACGAATGGGCCCTTAGTTATTAAGATTGTGTTCTCTTCAATCATTGTTAAGAATTTATGAAAGTGCTAAAGAGAGCTCAGTTAGTGAGCTTCTCTTTAGGATTCAAAAGCGTCATATCCGAGTGTTATCAATATCAACCCCAATCTTTTAAGTTGTGAAGTTACTCTCTTGTAGTGGTGATATTGGACTGTTAAGCCCATTATCTTATGGAAATAGAGTCTTGTATCTATTTTATCTAAGAGTTGACTATCGGGTCAATTAACTTCCATGGTCGGGGGAAAATTAAGAACTTACGAGGACTTATATTTATTAGGCTCATACTTAGACTAAATAGTTTGGGATAGACTATTCTAAATGATTTCATTGATTTGTTGTATGCAAATTCCTTTGCGGGGTTCTTTTGATAAGTTGTGGCACACTTTAGGTGAAAATCTAACCATCCGAAATAAAGATAATTTGATAGAAGTATTTAAAAGCAATATGTTTATTGGTATATGTATGTACAAATATAATCACCTAAAATATCAAAAGCACTATCTCAACTCAGTAGAAAGATAAACTTCCTCGCGGAATATTTTATCAAAAAAATCAATGTGAACAAATTTAAAAAGCGCTATTAAAAGTATAAATGTGTTATATATTATCAACAATCGTGGTTTAGTAAAAGTAGTTTTGACATAATTTGATGTATGCATTTGCTAGTGTAATTCTATTACAGTAGATTTCGCACGATTCCAATCAAGTAAGAATTCGGTTTCCGGAACATAAATTTTTGTATGTGTGACGGTATTTTGGGAATTGTCTTAGCTGCTTGCCCGCGATAAGAGATTCGAGAACCTGCAAAATAACGAAGACAAACTACCTCGGGGGTTGTTTCGGGAACGCCCGCTCAAGCCAGAATTACTTTTCTAGAGAGAGAAAGTAAGAGAAAAGGGGGTTTAGTCTAATCAGAAAAAATTACCTGAAATTATGCTGCAAATCAGGTATTTATAGGATACTGTGATGACAGAACTGTAATTATTAAGTTCATCGAGGATATTTCCGTAATAAAGAGTATTACGGGCTTTGTTAAGAGCAATGGGTTTAACTTAGGAGAGCGTGGTATTTTAGTCACTTTAACCCGAATTAGGCAAAGACACAAGTTAGCCCAAACAAATACCGATAGCTTAGGTCCAATCAGAATTGACAAAATCCAATCGAGTATGAGTATAAGGTGAAATAAATCAGATTTAATCAGATATGATAAATCAAGTTAAATAAGTTTGAATGAATATAATGTAATAGATTAAGTCAATCCAACATTAGTTGTCTAATGTTTTTAAGTCAATACAATATTTTGATAAAATTTTACCACTAAAGATAGAGAGCTAAACCTCTTTCTTTTGTACGAATAGAAAGATCAAACTTAATAACAACTACTTATATTACATTAAATGTTAGAATAATGGTTACTAATCACAACAAGGCGCTCGTGGCCTAATGGATAAGGCATTTGACTTCTAATCAAAGGATTGTGGGTTCGAGTCCCACCGAGCGTGTGTTGTTTTTTATTTCTTCGCTAATCTTCATTAGTGCTCCTCAGTCCTCATTACCAATTGGTTGTTTGCTATACACATAAGCTGAACAAAACATAACATGAAAGTCAATGAAACATGAAATCAATCTTTATGTATTAAATCCTTATTTTTACTAAAAATCTAGCCTAATATAAAAGTAACAAGGGATAAATTGTCTATGCAAGAGTTGGATTTATATAGGCATCCCAATATATTTGAGATAACTTTTAGAGGTTTGAATAGGTCTAAACTCTAATAACGAAATTTGGGTGAAAACTTTGTACGGTAGTTTTTAGTGGTTGAGATAATGTGATACTGCGTTAGCTAACAACTACAATTAACAACTACAATTAACAACTAATACAACAATTATTGCGATAGCTAACAACTACCACAACAACTACTTTTGTCGAACACATCCATAATGGAATAAGGAATGTGCTCTCAATGTCCACAAAAGCCTGTCATTGAATGGACTTTTTCAAAGTAATAAACTGCGTGACAAATATTAGTATTAGTTTTGCCAAGAGAGCATTTTCTTAAACCAAACTTTTAATGAGTTGATAGCTCAATACTCATCATTTCAATAAAGAAATATATCTATCAAGAATGGGCCTTACTAGGGCGACATATCTAGAATTCTAGATAGAGGTTAAGGTGAGTCGTGGGCTTCGTCTCGGGGCCGCCCATAATCCCAGATATTTATAAAATTATATATTAACGTACAATGTAAACTTGAAAATATAAAGTTTCGCTAAGTTGATAAGAAACATACTTTTAAAGCGAGAATCGGGAGGTAAAAGTGGTACCTCCTCTTACATTTTCGGCTTTTCCCTTGTCAATTGGGGTTTTATAGAATATGTGTGGCATCCGGGGAAGGAGCAATTATAGATTAGGTAAGTTAGATCTTTCATCTCGAAATAACGTATGTACATATTATAATAATATTTCCTATGTAACGAAAAGAATGCACCATTTAGCTTGGGCACGCATGCCAAGATAAAACTTTAAAGATTAATATCTCTAATTATATATTTGTAAAAATTATAAACATTAGATCACAAAAAACTACAAGTTGAGACGAATCCAACAAGACCCCACATGACTATATTCTCCCTTATGTATAAGTCACAAATTGTGATTAAATTTAAAACTGTAAATATTGTCAAAATGACAAAAGGTGCGTTTATTTTGTTACTGAGGAAGTACATACAAATACAACTATTATCATGCACCCGGGTGCACCATGCGCACGGTGCACCCAGGGGTAATTTTGTCAATTCAAGCGAAAGTAATTATTGCACGCGCCACTTTCTGTTGTCCATTTTTTCGCAAATTCAAAATTTTCGTCTCTCTCCTCCTTCTCTCCTCCTCCTACTCTCCTCTCTGCCCGACGCCATTGTTGCAGTTTGCAAAGGTTAGTTTCTCTTCCTTTTTTTTATTTTACGCCATTGTTCCCTCTTAGTTTCCTTCAAAATACCACGGAATTCAGATTTCACTTACGCAATCTCTTTAATTTTCGACTTAGTGATTGATTTTATCTCGAAAAATTTGTGCAGATTTACGGGGTGAATTATTTGATAATTGCAATATGGAAAGGTACAATTACAGCTTATCATCTTTATTTTCAGCGATTTTTTGAATGTTTGTTGTAGAATTTGTCATTTCGAATTCTAGGGTTTTTGCTCATTTGAGATTTTTGCTCATTTGCGATTTTTGCTCATTTGAATTCTGGTGTTATTTGCTCATTTGAGAATTTTAATATTTGAATTAATTGTTTGCATAATTGATTCAACTGTTAGCTGTTCAAATTCATATTCTTCAATTAGGGTTTTCTCTCGCTAGTATGCTAGCTTGAAATGAATTGTCTTTCAATTATATGCTGTAGAAATAGGGAAACATAAGTTTTTGAAACATTAGTTTGTTGAAACATTTGCAATCTTCATTGAAATTATGGAAGACCAATGCTGTTGTGCTGTGCTTTTCAATTATATGTCATGGTACAAAATCTTCAAGAAACTGAAAATGGAAGAGTGTGAGAGATTTCTTCTTCCATGATGAAAGCTTACTTGTATGGTCAAGGCTTTGAGAAAATTAGGGTCAACATCATAGTGCGTATATGTTTAATCATTTTTACTTACTTTTTTCAATTGAAAATTTGACAGTCTTTAGATAGCTACTTGCAATATATTCTTTGTCTTGGCAGTGAAAATGAGCAAGCAGTCGCTAATATTGTAAATGAGCCACGTAAAAGACGTTATAAAACAGTGGCTCAAAAGGGAAAGTCAAAGATAAACAAATCAGATCTGAAAGTTAAGCAAACTCTAAAGCAAATACAAGAGGATTTAGTGAAGAAGAAGGCAGAAAAAAATGTAAGAAAGCCTGAAGTTGTGAAGTGTAAGGACGATGTTGTAAAGATGGAAGAGGAATACAATACTCAAATTAGATTAGGTAGTGATGCTGGTCCTGTTGTTCCTAGTTTGATGTCTAGGATGTCCCCGGCTGCTATAACACGTCTGATGAAGAACTTCAGTGAACAAAAAAAGAAAGACATTAGAGACATTGGTTTTGGCAGTTTGGAGTATTTGAGAGTTGAGAAAATGCCGTTGCAATTGGGTTATTGGCTTGTACATATTTTTGACGCTGATACTTGTTCTTTGAGGTTATCTGAGGAGGAGAACCTTGTTATAACCGAACAAGATGTACATGAAGTTTTAGGTTTGCCCATTGGAGGAGAGGAAATAGATATAGGTTTTGCTGAGAAGGATTGTGAACTTTTACAAGATTGGAAGAAACAGTTTAAGCGTAATAGCTTATGTGTTTCAGTTGGAGAACTTGCTGAATTTCTTGAGACAAGCAGTAAAGGGGCGATGTTTAAGAGGAATTTCGTTGTACTTTGTTTTTCTGTTTTGATGGATGGTACTCAGAATAAGAATGTAAATCATTGGATTCTACGCTATTTGAAAAATGTCAAGGAGATCAAGAATTTGAATTGGTGCAAGTTCATCTTATCGAGCTTGGTCAGGGGTAAAAAGTACTGGGCAGCAAAAGCAAATCGATATTTTCCCGGACCGTTGTTTTTTTTAATGGTAATGAAATGTTTTTAGTCTCTTTTAATATATTTATGAAATGTCAGTTTGTTTTTTATTTTTGACTTATTCTTTATAATAGATCTTCTATGTGGATCGAGTTGTCATAGAAGATGTGCGAGTGCATCGGGAGCTTCCGGTGATCAAAGTTTGGACTTCTAACATGCTGGTATCCAGAGAAAAGCTGGAGATTTGGAGAGGGAGGCTTAGAGTTACTGGTTCCGGCATGGCTCAGAATGATCCAGTTGGTCAGCCCCCAAAAGTAAAGTTTTTACTATATCTATTTTCTTTAGTAGTTTCGTTTATTCTCTGTTCTTTTAGTTTTAAAAAGTACACTTAGGTTAGCTAAACTAGTTAAATTGTTATTTAAGATAATACTTAATTTTGCATATGAGAAAGCTAAAATAAATCTGCTCATTCATAAAATGAGCATATTTATTATACTCATTTGAACAAATGAGCATTTTGTTTCATATGGAGTTCAGTGTTACATTCTGATCTTTAGGAAAAATAAATTTGCTCATTCACAAAATGAGCAGATTATTATACTCATTGGAACAAATGAGCATTTTGTTTTGCACAGGGAGATCAGTTCTGATCTATGGCCAAAACAAATCTGCTCATTCATAAAACGAGCATATTTGTTTTACTCATTTGACCAAATGAGTCATTTTGCTTTACAGGAAGAAATATTCTGTGCTCATTAGTACAAATGAGCAGAATACTTTCTACTCATGTAGATTATATGTTGATGGTTATTGGATTTCTATCTTTTTTTACCTTTGTTGCTTTATTGCATTTTAATTGTTTAGGGGGAATCTTCAAAGGGAAAAATCGGAAAGAGTATGAATGTAGACTCGAAGGAAGAAAGCAAGAATCCCACTCCTTCACATGAGGGATCCAAGGGAATCAAAAAAACTGAATATGAACTTAAAAGGGTAATTTTTGTCAGTTTTTAGTTTTTAGTTTTTTAGTTGTCGTTTGATCTAATTTTTTTACCCCGGTTTGTAGGATTGTCTTATGGATTTGGCTAATGCGGCTAAAGATCTTGCTCATTCAATGGTGAGCTATCAAGAGAAGGCTAGAGTTGCCTTTCTGCACCTTCCGAACAATGACCAGCTCAAGGCTTTGCATCAAGCTGCTGCGGCCTTATGTAATGGATACCCTGAGCGAAATGAGGATCCTCCGACAGTTTCGGAGAGTCAAGATGATGATTTTTGGAAAGATCCTGAAGTTTTGAAGGCTGTTGATGAAGCAATTGAGCAAGTTCTTGCTGCTCAATGTCCTAAGTCTGTTTCCCCTAAGTTCAGTGAAGATAATTGTCCATCATCATCCAAAGACATCCCAGAGTCTTCAAAAGGGACATATTCTACTGGAAATCAGGTATATTCTGAATTCAATTTTTTTATTGGACCAAAAGTTGTTTTATACTTGTTTAAAAACCTGCTCTACTAATGTTATTATGCTTGGCAGCGAAACGCTAAAGAAGACCATGCTTCCTTCAATCTCCTTGAGTCTCCATTTGCTGATATAGGTGCCATAGCTCAAGAGTCTGTTTTATCAGCGAAGGACATCCCAGACACACCAAAAACCACAGTTTCTAGTGGAAATCAGGTATATAACTGTTTGTTTTATATTCTTATTTCAAGCTTTTTGTATTACTGAACTTTACTTCTTTTTTTGATATTGCAATCGAATAGGATGTGGAGACTTCAATTGGTGAGTTAAAGAAAGGAGAGGGGGAAATTCAAGAAGTGAAAGTGCAAGGCGCATCGTCACTGTTATGCAAACTGTATTGAAAAGGAAACGTGCAGTTTCACACTTGAAAACTGGTTCAGCAAAGAAAAGGAAGGTGGTGAAGCGTGACGTAAGGAAGGTGGTGAAGCGTGAAGTTAAAGTTTCAAAGCTTGATCGCTCACCATTTAAAAACCGAGTTGTTAATATCAATTCTTCTTTGACTAAAAGGCAAAATAATATGGTGGACTATGTCTTCAACTCTGATGAGAACCGATTGTAAGTTTGGTTTCTTATTCTTATATATATCGTGGTTGTCTTTTTTCATTCTTTGACCTATTTTCTTTCATTTTTTTGTTTTGCAGTGCAAAATTCTTTGTGCATGATCATGGTGACGGGGAAGTTACTGTGGTGTTGAAGTTTCAACTTCAAACACTAAAGCTTGGTAGCCCTATATCAAGTTGTGTTGTGGACTCTTGGTCCGCAATTATGAACTTCAAAGAAAAATTCAAATCTGATGATTCTCCACTTCGATTCTTTTTTAAACTTCAATGCACTGTAAGTTGTTACAAAAACATATCTTCTATCTTAATTGTTTGTATGAGATGTTGCTTTAGCGAGGCCTAGATCGACTATATTTGCTTTTGAAACTGATTGCTTTATTGATTGTAGTTGTCATATACTTCTAAGAACTAATATTTACTAATACAACATTTAGTTTTTACCACATCCATGTTGCTTCTAAAATACCTCTACCGAGATTACATACTTGTATTATATAAAAAATTTTGTTTAACGCAAATCAGGAAAATCTTCAGAAGTTGGAGAAAGTCAATATGGTAGCAGCCTATGAGAGTTTTAGTGATGTTGTTGAAGATGAATTGAGCAGAAGTTGTTTCAAAGTTGATGACATTCAACTATTTTTCTTTCCAATCTGTCAAAGAGGTCACTATTACCTCATCTGCTTCAACTTTATACATGAAGCAATGCAAGTGATTGACTACAACTCAGAGTTTTTTGATTACAAAAAGCTCCCGTCGCTCATTGTATGTTTTCATTCTTCTTATAACCTTACTTTTTTGTCTGGCCTATTATTTTTTGTTCTTATTTTTTGTTCTTGTGATATGTTATGAATATAGAAATCTGCATTCTTGGATTTGTTGAAAGATCGGCATTCGTCCATGGCCAATTTAATGGTCAATATGAAGGTGGCAACTCTGGGTTTGGATTGGAAGTCAACGGATGATCATTCTAACTGTGGGATATCTGTGATGAGGCATATGGAGGCATTTATGGGTTCTAAATTTGAATGTGGCCTAAGGAAAAATGATGTAGGTATCCTAATAAGTCCATTGAATTTATTGTGAAGATTATAATTCAAGAACTTATTCTAAAATGATGTTTCTATTGTGCAGGTTAAACCCTTTAATCGCCTTCGAAAGAAATATTGTGTGGAAATTTTGAGCAGCGAGATAAATGAAGTGAAGACAGATGTGATTGGATATATGAAGCTGAAATAGATGGCAATTTCTAGATGTTTGAACAATAGGTTAATGAGACACATTTGTAATCTTTTAAACATATTAGTAGTGTAGTCATATGGACCTTTAAAGGTTTAACTTTGAAGAAGTCAGATTTTGTAGATGTTTGAACAATAGGCTAATGATACAAGTTTGTAATCTTTAAAACAGATTAGTAGTGTAGTCATATCGACCTCTAAAGGTTTGATTTTGAAGAAGTGTTCTTTTGAATCTGCTCAAGTTGAAGAATTGAAATGAATTTGCTCATGAATTGAAATGAATATTTGATCACTTGAATAAAAGTTGCTCATTTATAAAAAGAGCATTTTTATGTTTATTCATTTGATGAAACGAGCAATGTTGTTTGTAGTATACGATCAGTAAACATTCAGATCTTTAGAGAGTTAAAATAAATCTGCTCATTCATAAAATGAGCAATTTTGTTTTGATCAGTGTGTAGACTGATATTTTGATCAGTGTGTAGACTGATAAGTTTCATTTACTCATTTGATTAGATGAGAAATGTTCTTAAACAAAACTAAATGCTTGTATATAATTTAAATGTTCAATATATTAGAGATTATGTTCAACATTTTACACAAAACTAAATACTTATATATAATTTAAATGTTCAACATATTAGAGTTTATGTTCAACATTTTACTTAAAAAGAAAATAAGAAAAAACATAGAGTACTATTACAAGCTTTTATATAAGCATAGGATAATATGGTAATATTGATCTATCTACTTCTTCATCAGTTACATCTTCCTCAGTTTCCTTTTCTTCCACATTTGCACTTTGTACTCCTTGTTTTCTTCTTTTAGCTATATTTGTTTTGATTTCCAAAATACTTTTCTTCCTGTCATTCCTTGTATATTTCTCTCTTTTTCCTTTAGGATTTGCAATCAGTTCTTTATTAGGAGTAGCTTCTCCTTCATCCTCTGATATGCAAAGGTTTCCAATCTCCTTTTCAATATCAGATCTTGTTTTGTTGAAGCTGTCCTCGCAAATTTTGCGACACTCTCTGTTATCATCACTAGCACATAATTATTTGTGGAATTTTCTTTGCATATGCATTCTCCACACAGCTCCACCAACACTCGACTTTTCTTTCTCCACATTTTCCACACTGACTTTAGCCTTTGCTGATCTTGACCATCGCTTCAGCATGTATGCATGTGGTACCACTTCCACTGAATATATATGATATATTCTATGTATATGCCTACATAACATGCCCTTTTCTTCAAACCTCTTGCAAGTGCAGCAAGCCTGGTTATTTACTTCATCAAAAGTAACATACTGTCCGAAGATATCATATTTTTTAGACCAAACAAGATATAGTAGCATTGCGCCTTTTTTTTCTTTCAGTTCATGGCTTAAAGACATTCCTTTCATGAATTCTTTTTCAAAAATCTTGTAAGCATTAATTGTATATTCTCTAGAAGCATAGTGTAGGATACTGACATTGTTCAAAACAGTTTCCGGATAACCTTCCCAGCTTCTTTCATTATCCTTGCCTTCTTTACTTCTCCACTCGCTAATGACTTCACAAAAGGAATTATAAAAATCGCACAAACATGTGCTCTTTGTTAGTCTCCTTGTAAGAGCATGGTTTGTAGATTCACTCCTTTGAGAAGACAGTACACCTCCTGAGAAATGATCTTTTCCATAGCACCGACACCATTTTTCTTTTATGCTATAAAGTCTTGTTAGCCACACATTGTTTTCACATTTAAAATCTTTGAGCATCCTGAAAAAACATGTTTTATATAGTTCACATTATGATTTGATATTGAGTGAGTTAAAATAAGTCTTCTCATTCACATAATGAGCAATGTTATTTTACTCATTTGATCAAATGAGCAGTTTATTGTGTCTTGAAGATAAATCAATATGCTCATTTGGACAAATGAGCATTTTGTTTTTGATCAGTAACCATTCTGATCCCAAGTCTGGAAAAATAAATGTGCTCATTCACAAAATGAGCAACGTGATTTTAGTCATTTGATCAAATGAGCAGTTTATTGTGTATTGAAGAGAAATCAATATGCTCATTTGGACAAATGAGCATTTTGTTTTTGATCAGTAACCATTCTGATCCCAAGTCAGGTTAATAAATGTGCTCATTCACAAAATGAGCAATATGATGTTACTCATTTGATCAAATGAGGAGTTTATTGTGTATTGAAGAGAAATCAATATGCTCATTTGGACAAATGAGCATTTTGTTTTTGATCAGTACCCATTCTGATCCCAAGTCAGATAAAATAAATGTGCTCATTCACAAAAAGGGCAATGTGATTTTACTCATTTGATCAAATGAGCAGTTTATTGTGTCTTGAAGAGAAATCCATATGCTCATTTGGACAAATGAGCATTTTGTTTTTGATCAGTAACCATTCTGATCCCAAGTCAGGTAAAATAAATGTGCTCATTCACAAAATGAGCAATGTAATTTTACTCATTTGATCAAATGAGCAGTTTATTGTGTCTTGAAGAGAAATCAATATGCTCATCTGGACAAATGAGCATTTTGTTTTTGATCAGTAACCATTCTGATCCCAAGTCAAGTAAAATAAATGTGCTCATTCACAAAATGAGCAATATGATGTTACTCATTTGATCAAATGAACAGATTTTAAAACATTCTATGCAAAAGTAATTCGAGAGTGTTTTATGATACTTACTTATTCCAATGATGTTCCAATTCTATTTCAGTATGACATTTCTTTGTCACATAGCTGAAACTTTCCTCGAAATTAGGTAATTGCCTTAGATCGCGGATGTGTTTCTTCGAATTTTCTCCAATGTGCCAAACACAGAGTCGGTGTTTTGTATTTGGAAATATAGTAGAAATGGCTGCTGCCATTGAGAAAGCTTGATCTGTCATTATTGTGCATGGATAAAGTCCTCCCATAGACTTCAAGAATGTAGTAAACAACCACTCAAATGATGAGATTCTCTCGTTCAAAATAAACCCACATCCAAACATGCAATTATGTGTATGGTTATTCATGCCCACAAAAGGTGCACATATGAGATCATATTTGTTGGTACGGTAAGTTGTATCAAAGACCAACAAATCCCCAAAAGACAAATAATCTATTTTCATCTTCTTATCTCTCCAAAAGAAACTAACTAATGACGTGTCTACATCAATCTCAAAATCATAGTAGAAGTCTTCCTCTTCTTCTTGTCTTCTCTTGAAATAGTTGATTAATGTCTTAGTATCCGTTCCATCAAATGTTTTCTTGTGCTCCTTTTCAACAGCTTGATATGCATCTTGCAAACTAAATCCAAGGGCTGGCGAACTTCCTGCTTGTGCCTTTAGACAACGGTATCCATCAGCTACTCCAACCCCTTTACTTTTTAAATGAGAAAGGTATTCGATTTCTGGTTTGGATATGCTTCGTTGTGATCTTATATGATGGCTCAATCCCGGAGGACAGAATTTGTGGTTGTGTTCCATTCTATGTCTCACAACTACAAATTGGTTATTTTTATCAATTTCAAAATAAACCATAGCCTTGCATCCGGTTCTACGATCAAGTTTGGTATATTGTTTGTCCAATTGCCCTTTTAGTTCTTTTTTCCCTTCTTTGTTGCAGCAAAATTCCCTACCCTTTGTCACCCCACTTTCTCTTTTTCTCAGTCTTGACATACGAATTCCGAACCCAATTTTGTAAGCATAATCATTGTAAAGTTCATATGCCAGTTTTTCAGTACTTACTTCTTTCCCTAATAGCTCAGATTCTTCTGCTTCTTGTACTAAAATATTAGCCTCGTTGTTTGTGTCATCACCTACAAAAACACACATTTAATAAACCCTTATGAGTAATTTGTATCTAAATGAGCAGAAACTAATTAAGATCTTTGAGTATCCTGGAAAACATATTTTATATAGTTCATATTATGATCTGATATTGATTGAGTTAAATTTTCTCTACTCATTCACAAAATGAACATTTATATTTTACTCATTTTGTCCTAAGTTGCTCATTTGACAAATGAGAATTTTTATTTTGATCAATGAACATTTTGATGTCAAGTCTAGTACAATAAATATGCTCATTCACCAAATGAGCGGTTTTGTTTTGCTCATTTGATCAAACGAGCAGTCTTTTGTTACTCATTTGGACAAATGAGCATTTTGTTTTTTATCAGTAACCATTCTGATCCCAAGTCACGTAAAATAAATGTGCAATAAATATGCTCATTCACCAAATGAGCGGTTTTGTTTTGCTCATTTGATCAAACGAGCAGTCTTTTGTTACTCATTTGGACAAATGAGCATTTTGTTTTTTATCAGTAACCATTCTGATCCCAAGTCACGTAAAATAAATGTGCTCATTCACAAAATGAGCAATATGATTTTACTCAGAATTTGTAGGAGTGATCAGTAAACATTCTTATCTGAAATGAGCAGTTTTATTTTGTAACAACTTACAGTGCATTTGATCAAATGAGCAGAGAATATTTGAAACAATTACTCATCTTCCTAAAATAATCAAAATTTTGAAATCGGTGCATAAATGTATCAAATAAATAGAAATAGCAATGAATTACCTTGATTTTGTTCTTCGATTGGTTCTACAATTTGTATCTCTGCCATTTTGAACTTCAATGCTTGAAATTTTCAACTTAAATCAGCAATGAATTTCTTAGTTTGCTATTAAATTTTGTGGAAATCAATTTTGATTTGCTCGAATTATGTGATTTTCTGTCGGAAATTTTTTTGTCAAAAAAATCAAGGTTTTCTGGGTTTGGGGATGAACAATGTTGCTGCTATGTGTAGAAGATGATTATCATGGGAAAAAAAAAATTGGGCTCATGAAGGATCGAACCCGCGCTTCAGCTACCGTGCAAACATACCTCCAACCATTGAGCTAGACATCTATTACTGTCAAGTTGTTGCGTGCGTACAATATAAACGTTAGAGCTGAAGTTCGCGAAAATTACAACTATGCCACCGGGTGCACCGTGCGCACGGTACACCCGGGTGTACGGTGCATGGTCTCACATACAAAGATATGAAACATGACTAAATAAAAAGTAACTCCAACGTGAACTTAAACTTGAAAAAAAATAGTCTAGTGGTCCAGTTAGAGAACTTGAACATTTATAGTTCAGCTCGATGATGAGATTGTATCCAAAATTGGTTTATATATCATTGATATCCTAATGTTAACAACAAAGCGCTCGTGGCCTAATGGATAAGGCATTTGACTTCTAATCAAAGGATTGTGGGTTCGAGTCCCACCGAGCGTGAAATCTTTTTTTATTTTTCCAAATTTGTTCCCTCTTTAGTACTTTTGTAAATTCTCTTTTGATGTTAAATATAATCATACATGGTTAAGACTCGAGTTCATTATACTCTAAAATTTCTCCCTCCAATTCTCTATGTTCTTTCTTTTCTATTAGCCCAACCGTTAACGACTAGCTATAATCTCACGATTGATCAACCGAACCCCTAATTGGCATGCAACAAGGTGACCCACTAAGGACCCAACCAGTTATTGACCCGCATTGACCTAGCTCGACCGCCCGATATGACTGGGTTTATCCACAATTTGTCGATCAATCGTGTGCCACTTTCGCAAATTATTATTACTGTGACCCATCAACTTTTAACCTTTGATTAAGAGTGGCATACACTCGGTAGACAAATCATGAGATAAAAGATTTTTGAGTTCATTTAGAAGTGTTTTGGCATGGGTAGTCAATAGATACAAAGGTATGGCCGTATGGCTAACATCAAGCACTCGAGTAATGATGTAATATGCGAGAGAAATGTCATCAGATACAATCTCATAAAACTCTTTTTCTACTTCTATAATGCTAAAGTTATCAAATTCAAACTTGTGAATATTTTGTTTGAGAAACTATAGAAGGTCCAATAACAAGCTAGCTCTAGGATGAAGGCCAGCATCTTTTAAAGTCATACCCAAATGATCAGCACCATACACTTTTCTTGGGAAGCTTGATATTAATCTGTAATTCTCAATTCCAGGTAAACCCAGTGAATCTATGTAGTAGTAAATTGCCTGCACCTTGTCTGTTGCTGAGAAACTCTGCTCTCTTCGTTCTCCATTCGGAAACCTTATTAATATCTACGAAAAACCATAGACAAAATCAGATTAACAAGCACTTAAGAAAAAGAACAATGTATTCATTCAACAGAAGAATGTCCAAAAGGACTGGTAAAAGTCACCACACACCAGAATCTCACTATGCTATCTAGATCAACAAATTAGATTTTCATAGTAACGATGGTTGATTCGATTACCTGACGTATATGGCAGTTTTGCACCATCATGTCATGTCGTTAGTTATGAACGGTTCGAACAATGTGATTGGATTTCCTAAAATAAATGGCTGTTCTTTTACCATCATGTCATGTCTTTAGTCATAAAGGGTTGGAACAATGTGACAAGTAATTCCGGACAAAAGGAGTACATCTTTTTCATAAATCCGATTACTAAATCTATTATGGTTAACAATTTGGTTGAAACTTGAAGAGGGGCAAGAGCAAGTAACTAAAATCTACTAATTATCCCAACAACTTGTCGTTCTCGCTTCTTGTGATTGAAAGTTTATGTACATTTGTATTCAGAAGTCCTTGCATGATGTTATATATTTTTGGCAAAAATTTAACTGTCAAAGTTTAAGTTCAAAAAGTTGTAAAAACAACAATTATGTACATATGAAGTACCTGATAACTGGTACAAAATTAGGTTAGGACCAAACAAAGGCCAATGTGGAAATTAGTCCAGCAACATGGACATATCTCTTGAACAACTACTGTTAAACACTTACCAAAATGAATCACTCAGAACAAAAACAAAACAATACAAATAACTAACTCTTCGTTATCGTTTATTGTTTCAGTTTTCAACTTTTTTCAAAACCAAAAACGAATATACGGAAGCAGAAAAAATAGTTTCTAGTTCTTGTTGACAGTTTTCACTATAAGCATGATTACCGCGAAGTTCTTTTAAAACTTATATCATCACAAGACACTAAAATCATAAAAACCAAAACAGGTTACCATTAGTGATACCGAATGCACCTTGAAGCTCTATAAAATCATCTTTTAATTTTGATCAGAAAATTTTACTGTTATGCATATATTCAGTTGTACTATAGAAAACATAATAGAAGGACAAAAGACAAATACCTGAGTGACCTGAGTATTATTGGCCTTATTGACACTATCCTTGTGCAGAATTTCTCTATTTGTTGCAGCTGATACATTGACTTGACTAGCTTTGTTCAGTATAGGATTTTGCTTTGGCCACTGACTAAATCCTGCATTTGATTCTTGATTTGGTGCTTCTGGTTTATGAACTGTTTGTTCTTGAGGTATATTCTTAAGCTTCTCCCTCTCCTAGAAAAAAAAATTAAATTATTATTTAAGAAGAATAATCCATGTAAATTGATAATTTGGCATATTATTTGGTGGGTTGTGAATAGGATTATCAAGGAATCATATTCTTGTATGTGCGGACTGTAGAGAGAATAAAAAACCTGATCTAGTTTGAGGGCTGCAAGATATGCAGCATCTTGTTCTTCTTTTAATCGACGATTCGCCGTGTTCCTGCTATCTTCTCTGGCTCTTGTACTGCCAAAGGCAACTCCTTGTTCTTCTAATGTCCCCTGTAATATTTCTACTAATTCTGCTGGTGAAACTGGCCCTTCAATCTAAGTATTATGGTACCATGAAAAAGAATATATGAATCAGTAACCAATTTTCCATGTTCTTCAGTGATCAATGTGATATTATTAATACACAAATGCTACTTGATTTACAGTGATCTTATAACTGTAACAAGCTAATTTTCACAAATAGAAACAACATTTCCGAAAAATCAAGTTTACTAAAAGCAGATGAAACTAGGACGTCCAGGAAAAGGAAAACTTCCCACAAACTAAAGAATTTTCTTCTAATCTCTGATTACGGGTGTGTTTCTTTCACCTAAAAAAAATAAGTTTTAGGTCCGATCAAAATTCCAATCAAGGTTTATCAGGGCCAAGCAAGTGTGAC
The DNA here is from genome assembly GCA_947645195.1 of Patellifolia procumbens. Taxonomy (NCBI): domain Eukaryota; kingdom Viridiplantae; phylum Streptophyta; class Magnoliopsida; order Caryophyllales; family Amaranthaceae; genus Patellifolia; species Patellifolia procumbens. The sequence continues at coordinate 160,554 of CANSGD010000187.1, read as the reverse complement.
AATATTGAGAAATCAGGGGTGATCAAGTCCAAGGTCCAACCAGATCTAATAAGTCCAGTTTAGCTCAGTTCAGGGTACAGAGAAGATACCTGAATTTTATTTACTATCAATTAAACATTATACAACCAACAAGGTACAGTAAATTAATTAAAAAACATTAATATGCTTAATTATTCACCACTGGAGATAATTAAAAACATTAAAAGTACTATTCAAACAAGAATTCTTCACCATCAATCATAGCACCTGCCTTCATTTCTTCATCAACAACATAGTATAGATATGGTGGGCATGTGCAACAACCTCCACACTCTTATTTCTATTTTTAATTTAAATTTTAGGGGAAATAAAAGAAATTAAAAATAGAGAGACTAACCTGTTGCAGCACAGAAATATTACCATCAGAAGCAGGAGCAATAACAGCAGAAAATGGAAAGCTAGCAGGCCTTAAAATCCCACTCATCTGCAAACCCTCTTCTGTATCAGCAATTGCACCCCAACTAACAAAATTAGCATCAATAAACTGAACTACAATCTCAGAACACAAAGTCTGACTGCAGAACTCTGCTGTAAAAGGATGATCAGGAGAATGTAAATACAAAAACACAAACTTTTTCTCATCTTGGGCAATCTTTAAGGCTTGAATAAACCTACAAGCATAAAAAAAGGGTGCATTGCTGCATAATTCAGCTCAAAATTATTCAAAAATGCCCATTCATCTGTTATCAACGCTGTTTCCGGCTCGTAACGAGGAGGATATGATTGGAAGTGCAGGGGAGGAGGTGGTAGTAAAGCCGGTGGCGGAGGCGGTGCAGGAGGGAATACTTGGTATCTTCTTTCTAGTCTGCTCATCAAATCAATCCCTTGTTCCATTGCCCTTTGAACACCTCCTAAAATGCTTCTTGGTAGACTTACCACCCTTCTGACTATCCCACTGCAACTGGGATTCTCTCCTGATCTTGTTCTTGGGTTTCCCCTCACATTTGAGGATGACATTTCTGTTTTTTCAAGAAAGAAAGTTTGTTAATTAAGACAAAATCTGTGAGTTATAAGGTCAAAAAAGAAGAAAACAAGCAAAAAAAAAGGATGAACTGTTTGTTTCTTCAATGTTTTATGTCAAAAATTCAACATTGGATTCCTTCTTTCAAGGTTGCTTACAGCTAAAAGAAACATATAGTAAGATTACAAGTTTGTGCTTATGTTTTTTTGCAAAAAATTTCACAAGAAGATTTTGCTTTAATTTTGGGCAGCATCTTAACAGTGGGGGTAAAAAAGGACTAATTGTCAACTTTCAGGAAGTGTTAATTAGAACATTGCACAAAGTCTGGTGCGCGTCCACCATGGAATTTCACAAGAGAGAACATTGCACAAAGTTAACTGTATTTTTTTTTTTCATTCACAGGTCGTTTTCTTTGTCATTCCCAAGTATGTTATACTTAAATTAGATGTTCCTAAAACATTACTTCCTAACTAAAGTTAAATTTAATCTGCAAAAGAAAGGTATCTAAGTTACATATGTAATCTCTTCTTAACACAAGTCATGAAGTGTAATTTTTGGTAATATTGAACTTAAAATCAAATAATTACACAAGAAGAATTCTTGAGGCTTAAATTGAGTATCTTTTAACTGACCTTCCCGTTCGTTAAGGTTTCATCGTTGTTGTTCTTTATTCAATTTACGGAATAGGATAACATTTACAAATTTCAAAAGGGATAAAATTGTTGAAGGAGGGACGAATAACTAAAATGTTTGCAAACATGAATCAAGTAAATTTTGCAAGAAAAACCAATCACTATTGTTGAATATAATAGAAACAAAGAAAAGAAAAAGCCACTCATAATTGATAACTTCAGGTTCTTGCAAAGGCTAGCATAGTGCAAAATTGGCCCAGCCCAAATGCCCAAGGCAGTCCTATCTGGCCCAAAAGCCCAAAATTTGGAAGTTCTCTACTGTTGGCACAAAGCCCAACCCAATTCGGCCAAAAAGAACGACCCGCCCAATCTGCCATTTTAAACAACTGTGCAACAAATCCAAAGCTTACGATCTAACACAACTTTCAACAAAAATATAAACTGACAAAAACTACAACAGCTTGTTTGCCGAACAAGTTTAGTTACTTCCTCCGTCCCACAATGTTCTTCCCACTTCATTATTTTATATCTCACATATATTCAAGAAGTGGAAAGAAGATTGTGGGACGGAGGGAGTAATTAATAACAAAAAAGCACCATCATTTGCTTGAATATGCAAAGTTACCAAATAGTCCTCAAGGCTAATGAATACATTTAGCATGTAGGAATTAGGATGAATGATTTGTACCAAACCAGAATCTAAAGGATAAAAGAAAACTTTGCTTTGCAAAACTTTTGACATTAACAGCCAAGAGAATCTTCACTAGTAACCAACAGAAATGAAAGGATAAAGATCTTTTTAGTATGTTAAGACAATTAATAATAAATTCTCTAGTTTTGTCCTCTTTTACTAGAATTTCCTAAGGAGCTAGTTCATGCTTACTTGAAGGTTTTCCTTTTAGTGGAACTTTTGTAAAGTTATGCAGACAGCTTCAGCTTTTCTTCTAAAAGAAAGGTCCAAAAGAAATATAAGTTTTCTTTTTAAAACAACCCATTATTGGTTATTTCACATGGCTTCACATCCAAAATCCAATGAACTATCTCCATCTGATTTCCTACACATTTTTAGGGTAATCTTTTACATTATTGATGAAAGTTCAATGCTCCCCATGAACTGTTACTAAACTCTGGTGGCACACAATGCAATTTTGTGATTTGGTGGTGTTTAGTCTCAATCTTGAGCAGGAAAAGGACATCTTTATCGCTTTTATTTTTTAATTGGAAAGAGAAGTACCATGACTAGAACTCAACTCTTACAGTTTCTTGATCTAATATCTGTAGCCAGGTACTCGAGAGTAAGGGGATACCATCCCAAACACCCTCACTTAAAAAGATTTGAACCCTAGGCCACGCTTGATACGACATATCTATCGTATGCTGTGCATTATTAGGCCACATATGGGGAGAAAGAGTATAATTTAAACGATTTTGGGGATTGCTCTTTGCTTCGATCCCTAACCCAAATGTATAGAGTGATGACTCTTATCCCTCTTCTATAGTCTTATCCATCACAGAATGTGGGGTGAAAAGGGGTGGAGGAAAAAGTATACTATAACATAGAGATGGACTGTACAATAACATAATCTTCATAAACAAATGAATGATTAAACAGACACATGAAGACCACTTAATAGGTGTTGGTACAAAATACTCCTAAATCCACTAGATTGATTTTGCTTATGGTATTTCGGATGTTACAAATCAGAATTTTAACTTCAGTTGTGGTTGTAAATTTGTAATAATAAAAATATAACTACTTTCACGAGTACGCATTCAAATGGTCTGTGATTGCCACAATCTAAATTCACAATCGTAGTAAGTTTAAAAATCTTTGAAAAATATAGTCAAGATACGATAATACAATCGAGATTTAATGCCCATAATGCATATGCAATCCCCAGTTTTCATTTCTAATGCAGTTTATGCACCTTAACTACTACTACCACGTTGCCAATATTTAGGCATCATAGATGTTTGAAACTTGGATGCATGCATGTTTCCAAATGTGAGAAATTTAATTAGTGAAGAGAAAAAGGACAAAAGGTCCTCTAAAGACAGGAATCCAAAATAAGAATCTCATGCTTTAGAAAACTTCACTCCTACTCCATCCAAGAAGTAAAGGTGACCAAGTATAGTCCGACTCGATCGACTCGAAATGAAGAGCTTCAAAGCAGGCCACTTTTTAAGTAAAAGCATGGCCGGACCTGACTTATGATCACCTCTAGATAAAACCTATTATCTCACTCTAACCAAATTATCCACAAGATCATAGTCTCTCAAACTCTCAAACATTGCTTTAGGAGAATGCTTGCTTCATATTGACGTCAGCTTGAAGATTAAGAATTGCTTGGGTCACATTCCATGTAGCAAGAAAAGTGAAACAGATCTTATTCAAAGCTTGATTTTTCATTTCAGAGATTGACTTCTTTGAAAAAGCAATCATAATTAGAATTGAGTCATTGACACCAAAGTTCTTATATCTTTTTGGACTGTCCCTCTTTTATCTTCCTCTTTTTATAAACGTGTTGGGTCAATATGTTAAATCCTCATTATCCCAGACCCCTTTCCTGTTAGAAGCAAGTGGTTTCTTTGTTTCATACTCCATCTCTCAAATACTCTCTCCGTCCTACAATGTTCTTCCCACTTCATTATTTTATACCTCACATATATTCAAGAAGTGGGAAAGCATTGTGGGACGGAGGGAGTACCTTCTTATATATTATAACAAGAGAAAATGTGAGACAATATGAGATGAAATGGGACCAATAAGTGAAAGTGTGGGATAATGTCGGTTGAAAGAAAAAAAATCAAATTACGAATAAAGTAGAAGTAGAAATAATTTCAAACAACGATATTACCGATTTGATCTAAGATCTTGGAATGATTTATCAGTAACGGAGTAACTAATAAATAATGCTGCTAGTTTCAAAATGAAACTTTAAATTGCAGGACTTATTGGTACAAATTCGATATTAAAGTTTAAACTATATGACTTAATAAAAGCAATCTAATACTCCATAGTTATGTAATCATCAATATATAATTAAGATATGATAGTTAAAATAAAAGATGATAATAATTAATGTAAGATATTAAAAACTGTGACCATGTATTATAATAATTCTAAATTACAAACTTTGAGAAGACCAGTCAGTATTATTTTTTGAAATCTACAATACAAAATCAAAACTTAAAAAATTAGGTTCAATTCCATAGAGAATCAGTACTCCTAAAGCCAGCTTTACAAGAGGAAGGGGTGTATGCAGCCAGGCATGCTTTCATAACTTAGATAAACTTTTAACCTGATGTGGGCCAATATTCTTTTTTATTAGCAGATTTTCCATTTTATGTACTGTATTCTTTTTAAAGATAGTGGGGAATGTAAGGTGGGTCCCACCCTTTTGTGAAAAGAAGTGACCTGATAAATAAAGAGTGGTCTTTAGAAGTGGCAAGCAAACCCTGCCCAAAAACCCTAAAAAGGTTAACCCAAGACTCAAACAGAGAATTAGTGATTTAGTTCCATAACTTACTGCCCCCCAAACAAACCATGTTGGTGCATGTAATCAAAGGTACTAGGGTTATGTGTTATACCGTACATGATCATTTCAATCATAATCACCTATTTTCAATGGGATGTTTAATTACATTTCCCTAAGCATGCAAATTGTAGAACTGCTCAAGGTCTGCTCAGCCCGACCTGAATTGACGGGTTTTGAACCGATTTGACTTGGCCCGAAGTTTGGGCAAAATGTGTATGACAACATTTTTTTGCCCCGTTTGATTCAAAAGCTGCAAAGCTAGCCCGACTGTAGGGCTTTGGGCGCATAAAATCAGTCCAAAGTTGGGGCTGAAAAATTAGTTCCGCAAAATTTTCTGCCTAGCCGAAACCCAGCCCCGTCACTAATCTACTATTAGCTGAAATAACAAGACTTGAAAATTTTGACTCATACTCTAATAGAACATGACTATGAGCATGTTCATCCATCTTATTTTCAGTTTAGTTTTGCACAATACTTGTACTGTTGCATTTTACTATTTTCTTTTAGTTCAGCTGTTTTCAGCTTCTTTCAGTTCAATTGTTTTAACCTAAAGAGAACATGCCCTATATCTAAAGATTGGTCTGACATGAAGCCAAGAGTGGCCTATGGTCTATTCTCCCCAAATTATATTCAGTTGAGTTCAGTTCAACTCTATACTTTTACTCTCACCTTTCACTATTCCATTCAGTTCAATTCAGTTTTTTGATTTAGTTAATTCAGTTTATTCAATTCAATTAATCATTTTGCAGCCGAAGAGAATAAACCCTCAATCTGGATAGAAACAACAATTAATTATTTTACTATTCATGAAAATAAACCAAATATCACCATAGTTGAATATGACCATAACAAAATTCGACATAAATGAAACATGGCTAGATAAAAAATTTAAAACTTGTTTATTATAAGCCAAGCAAAACCCAAAACTATGCCTAAAATCACTATATTTGAATATGCCCATAAACAAATTCGCCATGAATGACCTGGTCAAGCATTAAGGCGCCTAGAGACAAATTGCAAAACCTGTTGTCATATACATTAACCCATATGGCAAACGAGATGCATACCACAACCCAATGGGAGAAAATTTAGAGTAATTAAGATTGTACTAGGTGGGCAGGATAGCAATAAATGACTCAAAATATGCACCATTCAAGCAATTTTCTATCTGGAGCATAAGCCATAATTTTGTGCCAATAGTTGTGGGGGCGCACATCTAATCCCACGGACAGAAATTCAGATTTAGCGTGTGTACAATGTCGATATAATAAGGGTCCATGCCTCTATGGTAATGCATTTACTTCATAGACCACACCATAGTTCTGATTCTTCTTTCAGAAAGGGAGGTGATAACTGCCGACCCAAGCGTGTAAAGGAGCATATACGTAAGTAGGGTCCGGCAAACTGATCCAACCCGATAATCAGAGAAGTTAGTTAGGATTTGTATTTTCAACCCATTAAACAAACAAGTCAAGTATAGATTAGAGGGATGTATACTTTATTGATACATGGATACGAACCTATCCCAACCTGACCTTATTGCTTGCCTTAGCTAATAGGTTAGTCCCACTAATAAAATTTTCTCATTCCGATCACGACAAGCCCCTAAAGTACCCTAACAAGAATATATTACCATAACCATTAGTATACCACCACAAATACTAATAATAGTATCAACACATCCAACAAGTTCCTATGCAAGGCAATAGGACAACCTTTATAATCCCTGAGATCAACTATGAGTTCCTATGTAAACGGCCATGAATCTACGCAGAGATCTTCCAAAATTATGCATAATTTCAAGTATTTCGTGATATATTCTCAAACTTTCAAGTTGTATTTCATAATATACTCCTTCAATTCCTAAATGATCATCGCGTACAAATACAGTGGAGGAAATGTTCTCGGTCACTAACTTTTTTTCTTTCGAAAATTTAGTTAACATCAGTATTTAGCACCTCAAGTCTATTTGACAGTGACAATAGGTACCCTTTGAAAAGCATATGCTTGACTTGCTGAAACAAACTAGTACATCAAGAGATACTTCAATAGTGCTAAATTTTATGTGACAATTACTCTATGTTTCCTATCCTTCCAAATGGACTAGTGTACAAAAATTACAATTGATTGGTGAACTTTGAAGTTTAGATTATAGCCCAGCTATTTTACCAAAGAAAATTTCAAATCGTGTTAGAATTTTGTGGGTATCACCAATACCTATTTTCTAGAAGAAGAAGAAAAAAAAGAACAGAGCACATATACAACTTGCATATCTAGGAACACAAACGAGAGCCTATGCTGCTGTGCACATAATTGTTATAGGTAAAGCAATATGCACATGGTGGACATTTCAGCTAATCAAATTAAGATATTCATAATCATGAAAGGCCCTCATAATTTACTTTATCATAAGAGTCAAATAATTAAGCTACCTTACTCAGCCAAGCTACGAGTGTCCACTCAGATTAGGTTTCGAGGTTTCATACTAGAGAAAAATGTCAAGTCTTTGATTAAAAATGAAGTATCCAAATGTCATGTTGTATTCGACGTAGGTATGTAAGAAAATCGAAAAAGTTGCAAAAACATAGTAATTAAGCCCCTGTAGTAATAAGGCTCATTCATCCTTCAGAAAAGGGTTTCTTAAGGCTTTCCATGTATCTTTCAAAATAAAAAATAAAAAATAGTAATAAGGCTCATTAAGTCAATATTTTTCTCAAAGAATTTGATAATTAATTGATAAAATATTTCATATTAACAGTGGTAAGGAAACTTAAAAAAGCAAGATAAATAAGATTTCTACATCATTATTATTCAGATATGATTTGAGATAATATGGCCCATTTTTTGAAAATTCAAGCCATGCTTTAAACCCCACCAAAATACCACTAGCTTTCATTGTGGTACCAACATCATGATCCTTGCTTAGGGTACTATAGTTTCGCAGGACATAATAATGTTCAAGGATGGAAAAAGCAGGTTATAGTTGAGGTAGTGGAAGGAAAATGCAGTCAGCATTATTCACCATATAAGGCATTTTTTTGTATAATTAAAGGAAATATTCCAACTTACTGCTGTAATAGGGTTAAAAAACAAAAGCTTGACGCAATTCATCACCAAGATTTTGACCATTCTTTCTCCAGTATCTGACCAGAGAATTTTTGAATGTACCAGCAGCTGTTTAAGAACTATGGACCTCAAAATTCTATATGCTTCTTAATGGCAATATGGAATCAATTAGTTATCACGTTGATAGTGTAATATAAATTAGCAATGTAGCATAGATATGGCCGAAGGTCGTACCTAGCCAACATCAGTGTTAAGATTTACTTGTTATATATCTATATTGGGTTTACAATAAAAAACTTAAAAAGAACTAATATAGTCATGGGCAGGGCGGTACAAACTTTGCCCACCGCAGCAGTCCGGTATCCTTTTCTGTCCAAAGCCCTAAAAAGTCATGCCCAAAAACATTTTTTAGCTCTAAATTCGGGTTGGGCAGGCCCGAGAAACGGGCTGGAATATTTTTCCCAGAGCCCGTCATTTTTATGGTAGGGCGCGGGCTGGGCTGGTCTCGATCAGCTCTACGGGGGTTGGTTAAGGTAAAATCGCGTAACGGCGAGTGTTATGGACGCAGGTTGTTGGTATTGTTGTCAAGGAACTAAAATTTTAATATAAGCTTAAACACATGGGTACACACGAGAAAAGAAACTACTTTATATTTTTGGGTGCTGTCAACGCATTATGGGTAAAGTTAACCTCAGTAAACATAACTATCCAAATGGTCTGCTTTAAATAAGTTTGGGGGACCTTAAGGGTGTGTCAGATCAAAAACCAAGGCACAGGAATCTATTAAAGGCATAGAGCTTAGCTGTCTGTTTGTGTGCCTTAGAGGAGGGGTGCGTTTGGTGTGGCTTCTAAATCATTGGAAATGGTGAGGGCAGTGAGATTGGGTTTTGAATGCCTCTAATTTGTTTTTGGAAGCAATAGAATAAAACCTTCCTCTCAAGGACAAAATCCTAGAATATCATACTCTAGTTTTAATCATAGAAGACAAGAGTAATACTTACAAAAACACTCACAAACTATTCAAGCAAAAACAAACAAAGCAGACAGTTTAGATTTCTGAATACAAACCTATATGGCTCCAAGTAGTAGAAGTAGTAGTAGTAGTCGTTTTTGTTGTTGTTTCTCCTCATTCATTGTCAAATTTGTTGTTTCCTTCTTTGTTGTCACTTCCATTCTTAGTCCGGCCCTCTCGTTATCGAATAACCAAACATTCGGACCGCAAAAAGAGCTGCAGAAATTAAGAAGGATCAGAGTTCATCTCAAGAAAATCAACAAGCCTGCTGTCAAGACTATTAAGGCATGCTCCTTTGCCTACAATGATACTTATAAAATCGTCGTCGTCTTATTAATGACATATATGCATGGTGGTGATGGCTAGTTTTTTTTAATGACATGTTAATTTGCTGTCTTATAACAGAGTCCTGATGGTGATATGATAGACTGTGTTCCAACCCATCTTCAACCAGCTTTCGACCACCCCGAGCTTAAGGGACAAAAGCCATTGGTATTGACTATTGAGCCATGTTTGTATGATCAAAGTTGAGCTTAGTATAACATAACATATATGTTTCAAATCATGTCATGATAATGTTTCAATGGATTTCTTTCACAGGATCCACCAGATAGGCCAAAGGGTCATGACCTTGCTGATGAACTGACACAGAGCGTTCAGCAATGGGCAGAATCTGGAGAATCATGTCCTGCAGGAACAATTCCTATAAGAAGAACTACAGAAGAAGATTTTCTGAGAGCAAGTAAAATCGGAAGATTTGGAAGGAAACCTAGAAGAATTGTGAGACGAGACTCAGACGGAAGCGGTCATGAGGTTAGAAAACATTAGCTCTTTCTGGATATCAAAACACAAACAGAGCAAAGTGATGCAGAAACAATATTTAAAAAAAAAAACAAATGGAGTATTATTGCTTCTTCACATAATTTCGCATATTGATATCACATTCAAAAGAAATGTTTATTAACCATGTAAGATTCCTAATACATGTTTTTTGTTTTCGCAGCACGCAGTGGCATTCGTTAATGGACAACAGTTTTATGGAGCTAAAGCTAGTATGAATGTTTGGACACCTCAAGTGACTGATGCATATGAGTTCAGTTTGTCACAAATTTGGGTCATTTCTGGTTCATTTGGCAATGATCTTAATACCATTGAAGCAGGATGGCAGGCAAGTACATCAATTAACACATTCTTACATGTTAGACGATAATCTGGCATATATTAGGAAATATCATTGATCAATCTAACAAATTTTTATAACCTGTTCCTCAGATTAATCCAGCCTTATATGGTGATCAGTACCCTAGGTTCTTTACATATTGGACGGTATGCTCCTATAATTATTTGTTTTTCTTCCTTTCATTTCTAATCACAGCTTATCTAGTTTATGCCATAGTGATTAATACAAGCATATTTGTTTGTAATTTTATATAGACGGATGCATATCAGGCCACAGGATGCTACAACCTACTGTGTTCAGGCTTTGTTCAGACGAACTCCAAGGTCGCCATTGGAGCAGCAATCTCCCCGAGATCAAGTCTCAATGGTAGACAGTATGACATCAGTATCACAGTTTGGAAGGCAAGTTTGCTCATTTTAGTCTCATAGAAAACAAACTCTAATTCAAACTATTATACACATATATACGTGTTCTGATTTGAAGACAGAATGAAACTTACAATTTAAGTTTCATAACTAAAGTCAATATTAAGAGGCAAATGAAAATGCAAGCAATAAATGTCATCTAGGTTGACAATGAACTAGATTTGATCTTGACTACTTAAAGCTGTAGTCAAAGTAGTCTTCTTCATAGCTTAGTTTCAAAGCAATAAACATGGGTGTATACTAGGTTGACAATAAACAAGCTTGTTTGCTCAATTAAGACCTAGAGTAAGGGAGAAGAAGACAAGGAAACCTAGGAAAAGACAGATATTAGGAGAATGAACGAAGAAGTACAGCGTCATTTTCAATACCATGAAGTTTCAAAGTCATTTTCACAACTATGCATTCACTGAAACCACTGCACAATGACAAGACATAGATACAACTCAAACTAGTACATTACTATCTTCTGCATGTTTTTCTTTTTTTTTTGAAAAATAATATCTAAAAAAGTTATGTTTCGACTGCAGGACCCGAAGCATGGACACTGGTGGCTGGAGCTCGGATCAGGGTTACTAGTAGGGTACTGGCCAGCATTCTTGTTCAGTCACCTAAGGATGCATGCAAACATGATTCAATTTGGAGGAGAAGTTGTTAACAGCAGATCCTCAGGTTTTCATACAACCACTCAAATGGGTAGCGGTCATTTTGCAGATGAAGGGTTCAGAAAAGCGGCATATTTTCGTAATATACAAGCCGTTGATTGGGATAATAACTTGATTCCTTTGTCAAATCTCCAGCTTCTGGCTGATCATCCTAACTGCTACAATATTAGACAAGGAAGAAATAATGTATGGGGTAATTACTTCTATTATGGAGGACCTGGAAGGAACGTAAGATGTCCTTAAAAAAACACAAAAAGAAAAAAAAAAGAGAATTGTGATTTTAATTTTTTTTTTCCCCAATGCCTTCACTGGGGTTAGGTTACGCGTATATGATTTCTTAGTAGATTATTTTCCAAATAGAATTATTTAATTTCAAGACTAGTGTATATCTAAGAAAATACAAATTTACGAGCTTCGTTGTGTGTGTTCAAATGTCTGTCCCTTCTATTCTTTACATCTAAGTTTCTACACAATACACAAGATTGCTAATATTTAAGGGCCGGGTCAATTAATTCGGAAAAACGATTAAGCAAAGAAAGGGCACGAGGATGTTGATTTTATCAAGATGCAAGAAATGGGGAGAACACATGCCTGCTTCAGAAGCCCAAGAAACTGTCTAAAATTCACCATAACACAAGGGTTAGCAATTTGGCATGTCTCCTGCAGAACGAGAAAATTATTAGAACATGTGTTACTTCAACTATGATCAAGAATACTAACCATCAAAGAACAAAAGTGCATAAGTATCAATAATTCTTAACATTCAATGAGATGAACGAATACCACATATGTCAAATACCTTTTAACAAGGCATATATAGTACGTATTCATTTCTACAGAGAAGAACTCAGAATGCAATTAGTCCAGTAACCTTCTCCAATGCTCTGTTTCCAAACCTAAGAAGCACCACTGCTCAAGTTGCATAGATTTTCAAGTCTCATGGTCGTTGTAAATAAGTATGTCATAACTAAATATGAAATGCAATTAATTCAACTCTTTAAACAACAGAATCGAAGCAGCAAAAGTATACCGAAGTTTGAATTGTTTAATTCCAGGTGTCTTCCCATATTAATTCGAGGTTTTAATTAGTTCTCGTTGGATACAAACCTGCGCAAATCTGCAACGAGTTGACCATACAAGCAAAATAGAAGCCTCAAAGTGAGGTTACAGAAAAGGACAGAAGTAAGATGATCATAATCCACGTTAACCAAGTTGGTAATAATATGACATAAACTACATAACTTACTTAGAACTATAAACCACAAGTTATAATATGGAACTTCCTATAATAACCTTAAAACGAGATTCTATGTTTGTCAGCTTTCCTGATTTCAACTCAAATACTACTACAGTGGGTTTCAGACCTTGAACATTACATAAAACACATTTAGACATTCATATCAGACCAAAAGCAGATGAAAGATCCTGACATTTAAAAAAATGCCTAACAGCCCTTGTAACCATCTTGGGCCATTGCAGTCGGCCCTCATAAGGGAGATAATGGTGCAACCCTGAAGAGACAGCCTACGTAAAGTTGTGATTGGTCACTGCCTATGGTAGCGTCCAACGTGGTCACTTAATTCAGTAACTGAACATCAGTTGGTAAGTGTGCAAAATCAATTTGGAACACTCTCGTAAAAGATAGTAAGGCTATTTACCTAACCGTTCTCCACAAACAAAGATGTACATTGATAATTTTACCCTTACTAACTTTACTATGGTTCACATAACAAAGGGTAAGAATGTCAACATACCTCTTATTTTGTGGAGAGCACTTAGTTACGTAGCCTCTTTATAAAACATTGATTGAGTTCTCTATTCGACTACTAATATTTCTAAACGAATCATTTTGGGAATAAGTCTTAGTAGTAGTTGTTGTTGTATCAACTTACAAAGGGTTAGCATGTTTCTAGAATTATTTATATTTTATGACGATGGTCAGTTTTGGTTCCTTCTACTTCTATAGCAGTTCATGTGGTCTTATACCACGGTGATTAATAACAAACACTTTGTGTTTCCATTTCGATGGATGCATATCAAGTCACTGTTTATTGAGACGAACTCGAAGCTCGCCATTGGAGCAGCAATCTCCCCTAGTTCAACCCTCACTGGTAGACAGTTCGCCATTACTAAAAAAGTTTGGAAGCTAAGTTCAAGAAACAACTTCCATATCATCAACATATTTAAGTTCTGAGTTGAAGAAGAGATGGAAAACTTACAATAACAAAAAAACCCCAAAACAAACAGTACTCTCATTTCTGTCAAAGTGAAAGATGAAGGAGAAAGCCATCAACAAGTATTGAACTCAGTTGGACACTTCCACTTTCCTAAATATGGACTTATTTTCCTATTCTATAACAAAAAATATGTAGCAGAGCCTACAAAGTCTTATAGGGCTTGATTATTCATGTTGTTCTAAAGGATGAAAGAATCGTATGAAACTTCAACCAAGTAAAAATTATATCACTTGATTTTTTTATCAGCTCAAGATACAGGAGCAGATACATTTTCCAACTAGATGAGGGAGTCCATGATGCATAGTAATCAGCAAGGGAAAAGAAAAAACCAGCATTTGGAAGTTTTACATATTAAAAAAACTCAACATATAAGGGTGTGCACGTGCATCTATATTGACTTCAAACAAGTTCCCATCCGTAACAAAGCATATCATCTCATCGCATTCCAATAAAATACAGCTTCCAAGAATCTAAAAGTTTGTACTAAAAAACAAGATACTTAATGCAATGTAAGAAAATAAAGGATCAAGGGAGACAAGGGTAGCCAACCTTGCAAGGATTGAATATAGTACCATCTTTGTTACTCGGACTCGGGCATCCAAAAATAATAGATGTACGTGTCTAAGTGTCTTACTCAGTTACTCGTCTATTTTATAAAATTCTTCTATAATTTTGAAGTGCCGATGTATCATTATCCATTTCGGAGTGTCGAGGCTCAAACACATAAAAAATAAAGAGTCCGAGTAGTATAGGGAAGCATGCAGACTCATTATCAAGATAGCTTAGATAAAAGACAAGAATATTAAAAAAAAGCTTTAACGGTTATTGGATCCAATCTAGGTAATATTTTAACTTTGAACTTAAATAGCCCAAAATTTATACAGATGACAATACCCATAATAGCCCAAGAACAGAATTCTATGCTGTTAACTCTCTTCATTTTTATTCAAATACTAGTATGTAGCATGGTTCGAAAATACGGGAACGGTTTCGGATACGGAAACGGTTCGGATTTCGGTGTTACGGAACGGATACGTTCGTCGCGGACCGCAATACGGTTGTCGCGGCAGGAATTAAGTTTTAAAGCCTTTTTGGTGTTTTTAATGATTTTTCCACAAAAACAAAATAAAAACTTTCTTCTTACAAAAGAATTAAAAAAAATCTTAAATTAAAAACATGTGCACTTGGAAATGAAAATTTAAAACGTTTAAGTAAAAAAAAGAGGGGGGAGGACGTGAATAACCCACTTGACCACCTGCCTTCTCTCCCATAATATTAAAACACAACATTTCTGGCAAAGAGGAGAGAGAAGAGAACACGCAAGAAGAGAACACTTCGCCATCGACGACCAACATCAGATCTACCGCTTGAACTGGTCGACAATGTTGGTCGGCCCTCTCTGTCACCACCGGCAACACACCAGCCGTCAACTATCACTCCAACGCGAATTAGGGTTTCTCCATAATTAGGGTTTTCTGATTTATGCTTCAATTCAAACCATTTGAGTGAAATTAATTGAGGGGTTCTAATCGAATTTGTGTTCTGAAGCATAGGTAAGGTTCAATTTGAAGCAAGCTTTCTTTTTTTTTTGAATTTTAACTCAGATCTACAAAAATGTGCGCAAAAAGCTTCCGTTTTGATGCGGAAAATGCGGGCAAACCGTGTTGTCACGGTCAATACGGCCGTTACGGCCAAAAAAAATGGGGTTTTCAAACCCACCGTGCTAAACCGGAGTAAAACAGTTCGGTGAACTTGAAAACCGTTCTAAAACGGTCGAACCGTTCCGGAACGGCCGTTTTTTTGCACCCTGGTATGTAGTATGTAGTATCCAACACCTTGAACATTACATACAAGATAACAACTATAGACATTCAAATTAGAACCACAAGTATGTAAGAACTTGGATCACTAGATTCTTCAAAGGGGTTCAATTTTAATCAAAAAATTGTTTTTTTTTTCCCGTTAGTGCCCTCACTGAGGCTAGGTTGTCATTAATTGATTTCTCTAGTAAAACAATACTTCTACAAGATTGACTTACATTTTCAGTCAAGTGTGTATCCAAGAAAACCTAGGTTATTAGTCAAAGATTATGAACTCCATAATATTCTGTTCCTATGATTTTGTCTCTTCTATCCTTTTCAGCTTATTTATAAAAATATTTAGGAGGTTGTTCAAATTTAGAAGGCAAGAAAATTAAAGGAGGGGACCAGATTAAGAAAAAACATGCAGGAAAATATCAGTTTTAGGTCCACGAGATAGGGAAAACATAAAATACAGAAAATATAAGAAACTGACCTAAATACCAGAACACAAGGGTTAGCATGTGCCCACTGCAGAAGGAGAAGCAACTAGCACAAGTCTTACTCAGCTACGAGCCTATGACTAAAAATTATCCATCAAAAATAGTAAGAGCAATGTATGAAGCTATGGACGAACTACCAAACAATACTAGTTTTATCAAAGCAGATACAAAGTCAAGTCTGTCGGAAAAAAAAATGTTGCATTGTCTGTGGGAGAAAGGGAATACCAAAACCAATGTAAACTTCCATCTTTGAAGAAACTCAAGTCTCACACCATGCAAGGGCACACGTTCAAAGTTTGTAGAGAGATCATGTTCTATACAAACAAGAGAGATGTGTGGCCTACTTCAAAACTTGAATAGTCGAACTCTTACAGGTTGACCTATAACTAAATGTCTCAAAATACTTCATTGTGACATTGGACGACCAAATAAAGACAGCCTAATAATGAGTTGACAATACAAAAAATAATAAAACTCATAACACAGGTTTGCTGGAAGAAGGATAATTGTGCAAGCAAATACAAAGTTCCCTGATTCCTGAGAATTTGACAACAAAAGTAATAACTGGACTTTGAACCTGTACAAATCCAAAAGTAAGTCACTTAAGCAAGGCAGAACTAGATAACTCCCACATAAGAGAAGAGCCATGATTTCTCTTCTAAATTCAGCTTTTTACTATTCCTGAAATATAATTAATTCACGAGTAAAAACCAGAATCACAGAACAGGGGCAATCCAAATTCAAGCACTTCAAATTGTAACTAATCGAGCAATATACTGCACAATATTTACAAACATGAATATCCTGATTAAGCTAAATTCAATAGGAGGATTAAAAATGAAGCATTAAGGAGAAAGTATATTCTGGACATCTGTTGTGATACAACCTTAAATAAAACTATAAAAGAATAGGATCCATTTCTGTTCCACTAATCAGTAATCACCCACAGGCCACAACAGCTGGAAGCCAAAGAAGCCGAGTAGACAATGATGGATCAAATGTCGTAAAAAAGGTCAAAAACTAGGTATCATTGTTAGTTGTCAGATAAAACGAGCAGCATATGAAAGAACAGGTAAACTTGTATAACTAAGGAATTCCAAAGTAAAAAGGTACATACTGGAGTCACTGGACAAAGAAAATAATAAGTACAAAACGTAAAAATGATACTGATTAAACCACTGTAAACCAAATCCTTTCGTCTCGTTTCCACCTAAAAGCATTGAAGCACAGAACATCAAACCAGTATACAGTCAGGTCGCCAAATAGAAGCGCATACCTTGCCTTGCCTAACTAGATGAAGTTTCTTCATCGACTACAAGATCATTGCTGCAAGCTAAATATTGCAAAACGATCTATGAAGAAGACTTTTCTTCTCTGAGCTCATCAGCCAGTAGATTATCCAACAGAGGACCGTAATCTTTTAGAATGCTGTCAATCAAGATGATTAAACTCCGTGAATTGGAAACAACAGACCCAACCACATTGATGAATTCATGGTGTTTGATACTTTTCCGTAGAGTTTCCCCATCTTCATAGTTATGCTTGCATTTGTCATGAAGCTTTCCATACGACTTGTTCAGAGTGGAGTACATCTGTACAAAAGAAGGGTCCTTCAAACTCTTCTCAATATCCAGCGAGACTCCCCCATTTTCTACTAAAATCGTAGAGTTCATTCTTAATGCAACTTTCCTTATAGACATTAGATTCAAAATAGTATGCTCAGCGCACGGACTCGAAGATGGTGAACTATTTCTGCAGCCTTCAGGCAGATTGCATAACTGGAGTAAGTTGGCAAAAGACATGCGCACGATAAAGGTGAAGAAATCTAAGAAGTTCATGCCTGTTTGAAAGAAAAAAGATGAAAATAGAGTATAAGAAGCCAATCTCATAGAGTGGAATTAGTTGATTCATATGCTTTAGATCTTTGTTAGACTAGCTAGTTCCTTTCAAATACTAGTATAAAGCAAATGAAAAAGCTCTAGAAAAAACAATCCATATAATTTCTTCTAATAGCATCTCTAAACAGCTCTTCCCTATAAATGTTGGAAGGCCTCATGATAATCTACTTGGCAGCGTAGAAAAAGAAACATCCTACATTATAGAAACCTATTAGAACATTTAAGGAGAATAAATAGGATCTTCCAACTAAACATTTGTGTCACATGTTTGAATACGTCCGAACAACACATTCTGACAAAAATTGTATACTTGGATGACATCAAAAAATCAGCCTTGTTCTTTTCTAAAGTCAAATATGATGATTGTCTAGTTGCTGCCTATTAGCACAAATGTAAGTCTTCCTGATTCTTCTTACCTGTATTAGCGGCAAGATTACGCTGGCAGAGGCTCTCAAAATCATCACATATGTCCCTTACATCCTCTATTAACTCCTTAGCCTCATTGTAGTCCCCTACAAGCAAATTCCACTGCCAGACAAAACAACAAAACACCCAATTAAGCCAAACTACTTGTATAACAATCTTTCCATCTATTATCTACGTTAAAATTATATTATATGTTCAACTTACCACCCAATCAAGATTATAAGCATTGAACCAGTTGTGATTGATAGATAGTGTATCTTCCTGAAAGTTAAACAAATAAATTGCCATAAACAATATTGTTGCAGGCTTGCAGCCCAGACGAATCATAGATCAGAAGAACAGATATCTAGAAGGGAGCCAGATTAGAATCTTAAAGCGTAAGTCAGGCTTTTCACAGATCTATCAGGTTATTAAGGTATCCCCACTGCCTATGTAATGTTTAACTTTTTCACTTTTCTTTCTCCGTCTTTTCTAAATTCTTTTACTGTGTTAGACTTTCAGATCTAATAGTTATTCATTGGCATTTGCACCAACCTCCTGCAATAACCAATGATGTCAACCTCCCTAAGAGAAATCAACTACCAATTTTATTAACTGATAAATAACTCGATTTACAATAATATCAACAAAGACAACATAAACTTGATGGAACATAAATCAGAGGAGCAAAACAAACAAAAAAGAAAATCAACAAACTGACTGAACGAAGCACAATGATATTTGTCATAATTGCATACCAGATTATGTACTTGATGGTACCATCCACTGGGAACAAATATTATTTCATTCTTTAGTTGGGTGCATTCCAACCAGATAGCCTGTGAGACAAAATCAAAAAGTAAAAACTAATTACATGTCAAAGAACTTCCTCATAAATTTGCCAGAGATCTCAAGAAAGCAAGACTTATATTACCTTCTTAAAACTAGGGAACTTAATTTGATTGACATCCTCAAATATATTATACACAGAATTCTTCATGTGCCTGTATCATCAAGAAAGGGAAAAAAAGAAGTTAATGAGCAGGCATGGTTGTCTGAAGAAGATAGTGCAGACTAGATTCTGACTACTGCAATAATATAAACATGACTCCATCGAAAAATCTCATACAATTGAGATCCTCCATGCAGAAAAGGAAAGCTATGCAAAAAAACCAATAGTCTATCTTTTTCTTTTGGGTTGAAAGTTAAAACGATTTTCTCGTATGTATGCGATTCACATACCTAGATATCTCAAGAAACCAAGTTTTCATAATCCTGTCATGAAGCACTATGGCACAGATTTCCCTATCTTCAAAGATTCGGCAGCATAAATAGTTCTCTACCTACACTCTATCTACCGATACTTTACCCATTTGGTTTGGCACAAATATTGAACATTGAGTGTTTTGTGGGCCATCTAGTAGGTAGTCGAGTTAATAGGTAAGGATTACAAATTAGTTGTTCACATTATTAGGTGCATGCTACCTATATAAGGAAGTGGCTAGAGTATTGTGACTTGCAAGAGAGGGGAAGAGGGGGAGAAAGTAACTAAACGAGATAGCTTCGCAATCTATTAGGAGGAAGACTAACAGGGGTACCAAGATGCATCAGTAAGGCTATCCAACTATGACATGGAGTTAAAAGGCTGCCTCTGGAACAACCTTTCCTCAAGATTGGGGTAAATTTGCCCATATTTAAACAATAATCCTTGCCTTTTGTGAGCCTTGCTGTAAGGTCATTCTTATTACAAGGGGAAACTAAAATGGCCTCATTACTCCTCCAGATATACGATCACATTCCATAAATCTAGAAATTTTTCATGTATTTCTATTGAACATTACAATGAAAGAAGTACCTGTCGAACACAAGGTGACATTGAGCAGGAGGAAGAAAAAGCCATAGCTTAACCCCACATACGTTGGCTGACCAACTGTATGACCTGAAAACATCGGCGTGCAAAGGAGTCCATGTGCCTGCATGAAGAGGAACAAGCTCGGTAATTTTGAGAGCACTAGGCTGGGAAATACTGTACATTAAAACAGGAATACTGTCTTACAAGATAGATGCTAGTGCACCGAAGCCCCAACCTTTTGGTCCCATGTAAACAAACCGGTAGTCAGAGCAACTAATTTCATTTGTTTCCTGGTAATCAGGATCATTATGCATTCGATACTGGTCAAGGTAAACGTTCAGCCAATCATCACTGAAAAAAGGTGGCGTTACATATGCCTTGTATGCAGGGTACTCCTGCCATCATGATTACCAAGAAAGATATTCAGCCAATATCATTATATACTTATACGAATTATGTTCCTTGGAAAAACTAGTGATGATAAAAGCAGCAATCACACAATAAATTATAGGTAATAATTGCTTTTCAATATCAAAAAGAAAAACTCCACAAACACAGGCAAAAAGGTCGTTCATCCGCTCCCTCCCGCTCGGAAGAAAGACAGGCCCCAATTCTTAACAGGAGGGGACACCTTTGGCCTCCGGCCTGTACTGTGGTATATGGTTTGAACAAAATTATTTTGGCAGATGAGGACAGGCTGCTCCAGAGGCATGCCCAAATTAATTCCCTTACAGCAGCATTTGAGCACAAACAGCAGATAATGTAACAAAATATGTTTGTCAACCATTAAGTTCATCCATTACAGGCTTACAGTCACCAAATATTAGACTGATAGCTAATACACTAGCCTCTTAATGTTTGAAGGAAAGAGTTCAAAACTTATGTATCAATTACTGTTCAATGGTGACTCCCACCTCACCCTATAACCGAGTATAACGGAAGCACCAAATTCTGTCAGACTCATTAAAAGACATAAAAATAAAATGCCCATAAACTTAGCAATTATAGAAGAACGTCCAAAAATACAATTATCTCCAAAAGTCCCGACATATATAGTTGCTTGCTTTCCTTAATCTTAAAAGTCTCACGTCACTTGTAAAAGGTTCATCCTCTCCCCAACTGAAGTAGAGAACAGTAAAATTAAAACAGAAACAAAAGAGTCCTAAACTAATTGACTGAAAGAGGGGCTGATTTCAACTGTATACCTTGACAAAGTGCCAATCCTTTAAATATAACAAGGACTTGTCAACATGGGAATCAGTTTCACTATTGAGTGCAACCCAATATTCAATGAACTCCGAAACTGACATTTCTACTCTTCTTTGATCAGTGAATTCCCTATTATAATAACAGTCTGCAACCTGCAATTTATGAAGTACAGCATTATGAAACAATGTCAAACACTACAAAGTAGAAAACTGATTTCAATTATGCGTAGTACATTATGCATTCAACATAAGCCTGAAGCTAAGGTCAAACCTCCTGAGCTGTTAAGGGGACACATAACATGTCACAAACATGAAAACTGTAGAAAAGTCACATTATGTTATAGCTTTGCATAAGAAGTATTAAGTGGGAGGGGCAATCCTTGAGGGAAGTTCAGTGTAGTTGTTATGGACAATCAGACATGCAACGGCTTGTCCACCCCCACTCATCCAAGCATAAAGAGAACATATTATTATGACCTAAATCCTGAAAACTATTCAACTCTTCTTAGCATTACTTACTAAATGTAGTATCAATAATGAACCAGGCCATACTACTGATGTCATTCAGATGTTCCGATACAGCTTATCGAAAACGTGAGTATGCTTGTCCAAAGCTAGTTTTTACAAGTCTCTTTCCAACTATCGGTACTCACAAGTCACAATCAGCCATTTATGTTAGTACAACAATGATTATCAACCCCATTTCCCAAATGTTCGACTTTGCCTTACTCTAATACTTCACACTCATTGAATATTAGTCCCTCAGACTCCTACATAATAAGCCGACAGTCATATTTCTGGCAATGCCCTAGATAATATACCGCATTCTAAATTTATCTAGTTAAATATGAACTTTCTATATCGGAGTACTAATACTAATGCAAATTATTTAGTGCACCGTGGAGCAATGCTCCGCAAAGGTACATTAACACTTTGTTTGGATAGCAAAGAAGGAGGAGAGGGAAGAGAAAGACATGGGAAAGGTGTGGTCCATTTTCCCTTCAGATCTTTCCAATTTTGGCGAGATTATGCTTATTAAGGAGGGAAAATGGATCCCTCCCTCCCCCTACCGTTCCCTTCCCTCCCCCAAATATTTGTCCAAAGTCCAAACAAGTGAAATTGTCCACCTCCCTTTCTCTTCTCTTCCTATCCTACCATCCAACTAATGTGTCGGTGTTTTCAAAAGTATATATGCACTTTTCAATTACAAAGTGAAAACACTAATGTGCTTTTAAGGGTCTGTTCTTTTGTACATAATGGAGTCAGCAGAACTCGACTGCACTGAATTGAAACGAACTGAAAAACCTGGAGTTGAGTTGAACTGGACTGGATTAAAACGAAGTCCAACAAGATTTCATTCCAAAAGAATAGGGCCTAAAAATCACATACATATGCTTATACAAAATTCTAAGTGTCCCTTGGCACAACAGTGCTCCGCGATGCACAAAATAATTACTTCTAGTAAATTACCACGGAAAAAACTACCTCGCCATGGCTAAAGACATGAAAATGTACATAGTGAAGAATAGCTTCAATTAGGATACTTTTGCTTATATTCTCTGCACTCCTCTCGATGATCGAGGTAACTAGCGCTTTTCTAGCACGTTAGGAAATTTCCAAAAATCAACAGCAGAAATAAACCAAAGCAACACAAACATCATAATCATAATCATAATCATAATCATAATCATAATCATAATCATAATCGTAATCATAATCATAATCATACTCAATCACAATCATACATCATCACCATTGATCATACACAACTGACTCAAAACATAAAAACAAGACGAAGCAATTACACTAACCTGAACTCGAGAAGTTCCAAAATGTGTAGAGAAGAACTCAAAATTAGGTTTTCCACAATCATCTACCCAATCTTCGCAAGCTTTCCAATCATCCATTAAACCTGTGAGAATTACAGGTTGATTCTTCGCGAGGTATTTCTCCGCGAACTCGGTGTAACTCAGTTCCTTCCCGTTCACTCTCTCTATCTCTCCTCCGATTTGCAGGCCTTTCTTCAGCTCTAACGCATCCATTTTAATGGAGTCGCCGCTTGACTCGGAAGCTCTACTGTGTTGACTCGGTTGCTCTGGCGATTCCACTCGGTTTCTATTTGCAGTTTGGTGGTGGTCGGATTTTTATTTGGTGTTCTTTTTTCTTTTCTTTTAGCTTGATTTACCTAGAAGTTAAAACACTTAATGAAATAAATTCACTTAATTGTAATTTTAGTGAAATGATATTTCTATATACAATAATGTGTTTTATACGGTCTATACATGAGTATATGTATAGATTGTAGTATATAGCTTCATTGGATCTGGAAACTCGATATCCCACCCAAACTCCTTATTTTCATCTGGCAACTATTGCACAATAGCCTACCAGTCAAAGATATCCTTCATCGAAGACATATAGCTCCTTCGAATATTTGTGCCCTTTGCGGGACTCTCCCCGAAACAATAGACCACCTTTTCAATAACTGCCCAATAACCAAGAAAGTATGGCTCCTACCACAGACTTTCACCCCTCCTCGCCTCACCACGAATGAAACATTCTTAGCTCTCAAGCAAAAAGGAAGCAATCTTATTAACTACATATTCTTACTCTGGCATATTTGGAAAGAACGGAACGCGACCATCTTCCAAGGTACCACTTTCAACGAACACAAGTCAGCCATTTTGCTACATTCCACCATCACGAATGGAATTGTCGAACGGTTTTGGACATCACCTTGTCACGGCCCTCCCCGCAAGGGGATATCCCCCTCCCTCTCACTTCAACTCTCTCCACAACATCATCCACGTCAGCTGGGCTCCACCTCCCCCGGGGTCCCTCAAACTCAACTTCGACGGCTCCGTCAAATCACAATCTGCAGCAGCTGGTTACGTCATCCGTGACCACCACGCCAACCTCCAAGCAGCACAGGACTTCAACCTCGGAAGTACAAACATCATGGTAGCAGAAGCCACGGCACTCCACAAAGGCCTACAACACCTCCTCAGAATAGGGGCCAGCTCCGCCATCATCGAAGGCGACAACCTTCTAGTTGTCAACACGCTCAAGAATATTTGGCCTGCCCTCTGGCAGATTTCGCACATCATCAAGGATTCACAACAAATCATTAGCAGCTTTCAGCACTGCGAGATCCGACACGTCTTCAGAGAAGGTGTAGCGCCCCGGAAATGGGGGTCCTTAATGAAACACCATTAGCCTGAATCAACTCATAATTGAATAACAATCAGCGGAAGCAAATCCTTAAATCTGTGGGTTATGGCCCACCAATAAAATTCCCTTAAAATACAACTCAATAACTACATTTCCTTAATAGAAGAATTTACCTTTCATTAAATCAATTGATGTCACCCTTAAAACATAACGTAATACTAAACTCCTTAAATGATCGTTAAGAAACTTGTTCATATAACATCTTCATTGATTACTATCAGAACTCTCCTTAAGCTTGTGTCTTGTGACATTTCCAATAATACCTAAAACAGAAAAGCAAAACGTCATGAGCCGAGGCTCAGTAACATACTACTCTAACGTCCTAAATACATTTCAATTCATTTTATTTGCAAAGAGAAATGAGAGAAGTATGGTAAAACCATTTTGTAAACACATGCTTACATAAGTTCATCCAAACAGTCTTTTCGTTGTATAAATCACCATTATCATTAGTAGAAAACATCATAGGGTTCATTGGCAAGTATAACAGAAAGAATGTCATCATTAGCGCCGTAGCCACCAGGGACGTTGTCCCTAATCAGAAGGTGGCATAAGCCATACATAAGTGCTCTACCACCAGAGGCAATGACCTCTAACCAGAAGGTGGCATGCAATGCCATACATAAGTGCTCTACCACCAGAGGCAATGACCTCTAACCAGAAGGTGGCATGCAATGCCATAATGCGGGTGCCACCAGGAACGATGTTCCTAACCAGAAGGTGGCGTTTCCGCCATATATCATCATCGTCATCATAGGGCATTAGCCACCAGGGACATTGTCCCTACACAGAAGGTGGCATAAAGCCAAGCTTAATACTGCCAAAATCGTCTTTCACTTTCATTTATCATGTTTGATATCATTTACTTTCTTTTCATAAATCATGACATAATCATCGAATAAATCGTATTTCTTTCATAACATCGAAACATACTTCATAAATCATACTTTTCATAACATCAGTCATTCGTAAACATCATTTCATAAAGCATTTCATATCCCACAAGCCATAAGATAACATTTGCATAAACATCATATTTAAATCAACATGAAACATATTGTAAGGGGCTTGTGGGTGTTAGCAGTAGACGTTACCTCAAACACTTCCCTTTTACTCTTAGTTACCAGATAAGCACTCGAGTACTAGTTCCTTTGATGCCCGAAGCTACCATCATGACCTTTGACTCCATATCCCTTGCCGAACTTCAATTTCTATAACCTCCAATAGTGGTAGCATATATTAACGAATGATTTATCACACTATATAACAACCTTGAGTTAATTATTTTCCCCGCTTCCTCAAAAGCCTTGTCATTAACCTATAGTTCATATTTTCCCAAAATATTTACTCACAACTATCTTGCTTTCATTGACATAGTTTAACTTGGTAGACGGGGAATATTGTATATCTTTTCCCTTTTTGCTTAGGCGATAAATAAAGCATTAAAGTTCTTAGTATTAAACCTTTGGCTATTCTTCTTAAGTTGTTAAGATTCTTGGATCGTGAAATGAGTTCTTAATGGGACTTCATACATCTTACTTAATAACTTCTTAGTTTAGTTGGAGAACGATTTTGTACTTAATAAGCCATAATGACCTTTAGGAATTATGCGATTTATCATACCATGATGATATATCTTAAAGCTTTTTAAGAAACATAATAATGTAATTTGCATCTAAAGTTTTATATAGTCATAACATGACTTAAAACTTTAATACATAGTTTTCCATCAATTGGAAGTTATCGTTAATAGTAAAGTAACTTGTTTAATATAAATTTTATAATAATAATATCACTCGTTTGAAAAATCACAAAATATTATAAATAAACATTTATTAGTAACCTAAAAGAAATTCTTTCTTTAGAACAAGCTTTACTTAAACTTTTATGCGAAATTAACATTATCTACTTTATTATAAATTAAGCGAACTATTTATCGAAGCCATATAAAACTGTAAATTGAGTTTCTAAATAATATACCATCAAAATTGGAAATGTAGAATAACCATTTTATAAGAAACCTTTAGCTTGTGATAATAATTATATACTTATTTCATTCAAACAAAACATAATAACTTGTTTTATAAAATATAAGAGATTCTAATGTTATATTTGAAATTACTATAACATGATTCATTAATTGATAAAACTCAAATGAAAATATGTATGCTTATCATTTCGATTTAGAATCAATGTTAACTAAAAATGAGAAGTAATAATAATAGGGATTTTTCATTAAAGTAGGTCCACAATATTATAAATAAATATGTATTATGAAATCATTATGAGTTACCAAAACATTAGGATTTGTTAAATAAAAGTTTAGCATTATAACAACAAATGAAACTAAAACATAAACATATATAAAGGTGAGTTTCTAAGTAATATAACTTCATTAATATTAGAAATGTAAACATAAATGTTTAGTCTATGATTATTAGTTTATAGCCAACAATTTATATATTTAATTTATACAAAGCCTAATAAACTTTATTATTCCCTACTTATCAAACTTATAACATTATCTTGATAGTATTAGAGTCATGTTAGTAGTCAAAAGTCCATAATGGTCAAAAAAGTCCAAAATTAGTAGGTGTCCAAGTCAAGGTCCATAAGGAGTTTGTCATATGATTTTAGTTTACTTTAATAGCATTACAAACTTTAAATGACATTTAAACTTGAAACTTATTATTTAAAATGATTCATTAGTCATGTTAAGTTAGCCATATTATTTTTAAGAATTTCATATTTAAACATTTATATACTTAAGCAATAAACTAGTAAGAAGAAGTTAGTTTAGAATAACGAGGTATTAAACTTACCTATTATCAAAACTCAAGAAAAAGAGCAAGGGGAGGAATGGGCTGCTGTGGTGCGTGTGCTAGTGGCCGGCGGCAAGGGCGGCGGAGCTCAGGTGGCGGCAGCACTACTGCGTCTGGTTGCGGCTGCAGACGCAGCTGGGCGGAAGGCAGCAGCAGGGGCTGCGAATGAAGAAGCGAGGGGGCTGCGTGCTGGCAGCGCGTCTGGGCGGCGGGTTTGCATTTGGGTCTTCTTTGCTATTTATAGGCAAGATTGGGTCTTCTCAAATTTAATTTTGGTAGAAGAAATCAGAAGAATTGGGTGGGTGTAATCAGAAAATCTGATTTGGGTTGAGAAGTATTGAAGCTCATCAATGGAGGGAGAAGAGAGGAGGAAGAAGGAAGAGTGTTTGACTAACCTTGCATTTTCTTTTTCCTTTATTTTTATTTTGTGCAAGTGGGAAACTTGCTCATCCTTTTCTTTTATTTCCAAAAGCTAGTACTTCATCTCTTTTATGTACTTCATATTTTAAGTAAACTTGTAATTATATTTTAAGTACATTAGTTATAGTTTAGAGATTAATATATATATATATATATATTTCTTACTACTTCATATAAAAATAATTATGTATGTACTTATTTAATTTAAGAAACTTTCATTAGTCACTAATTATCATAAATTAATTAAGAACTTCAAATTTCTCATTATAATATAAATTATGCGTAGCTTATTTAGGGATATTAATTCCCTAATAATGTTAAACGTATTTTCAAAAGAAAATTTTAGGGCGTATTTGAGCTAACCATTATGTTTAATAGCTAATTAAACGAGATTAAAATACGGGGTATTACAGAAGGGAACAGAGCGGCTGATTGGGTGGCTAATGTGGGCCACCTAATACCAGATTCTCTTACCATTTTCGATGATCCTGTATCTAGTTTACACTCTATCCTCTTGTCTGATGCGTCAGGAGAGGCCCTCGTGCGGAAGGGCTCCTGACGTTCTCCTACTCCACACTTTATCTTAAAAAAAAAAAAATTAAATTTTGAGATTTTAAAATTAATGAAATTAGGAATACATAAATTGAGGTTTTTTGGAACGTTAATGAAAGTAGGGTTCATACATTGGGATTTTTGGAAAAATCAATGAAATTAGGGTTCATAAATTGGAATTTTTGGAAAATCAATGAAATTTCATGCAATTGAAGGTTCTTGAAAATTGTCGAAATTAGGGTTCATGCAAATGGGAAATTCTGGAATTTAACGGAAAATTCAAAAGTTAACGGTTTTGGTAGTGATGTACTGACAGAATAGCTACATTAGGTGGTTGTATTAAAAAAGTTTTACGTTGGATAGTTGTTTTAAGAAAGTGATATTTATTAAGCAGTTGTGGACAAGTTTGACTGAAATATGTGTATAGCCGAAACATGCAAAGTCCATAAAGGAATATAATATTATTGGGTTTAGTTTTCATATTGCATTTAATTTATGTATGGTGAACTATTGCATTTATGTAAGAAGAACAATAAGGCCAATAACCAATATGCGGGAGAAGAAAAAAAGAGTCGAGCCTGAGCCGAGCTCGAACTCGAAGGTTTGTAAACGAGCCGAGCTCGAGCCTCACCTTGGCGAGCTCGACCAAAGTGACTTCGAGCCAAGCCAAGCTTGGTCGAGCTCGAGCTCAGCTTGGCCCGTTTACACCTCTAGTTGGATGGATGAATTTTCCTCCATGATGTACAAGTTATTACTAGTAGAACTATATTGTGGAAATGCTTAGTTTCTATCTAAGATGTGAACATTACATATATCAGATAGGAATATACTACGATTTTTAGAATGTATACTATGATTTTTATGAATATACTACAATTTTAGTAAAAATATACTACATTCTTCATAAAATATACTACATATATCTATAAATATACTTCATCGAACTTGATAGATGCCCAGCCCTCTATCTATCTGATCGGAACTGGGCAACTCTCATCGATATTGAGCTACTTACAAATGTTGTGAATCTTTTAGTGCTAGGTTGGAGGCTTGGAGCTACTAGTGGACTATTTCCTAATCTAGATTGGCCTGCAATGGATCGACATTTTACATTTAAACAATATTCGACGTAAAAACAGTGCTGTTCCTGACATTTTTGGGGCCCTAGGCGCAAAAACAATAATGGGCCCCAAAAATATAGAATTTTTTTCATATATCTGATTTTATTGTATTAATTTTTGAAGTTGTGTCTCAAAACTATGCAAAAATATATTGTATTTTTCTTTTAGAACTATAGTAGTACTAGTAGCTTTAGTTCATTTCTTCAATAATTTCTTTTTCTTAAAAGAATTGCATAAGTATTGAACTCCATCATCATTGTCGATAATCAAAATATCTTTCTCTTGATAAGGTCATCATTTAGCACCAAAAAATGAAAACTATATATAGCAATGACATATACCCAAACACCCATATGAAAAATAAGAATTTGGAAAGGAAAAAATTATTCAAAAATACAAAAATATTGGAAAAAACTAACAGATTGTGTAAAGATATTATGAAACAATGGCATTTAAAAATAAACCAAGACGAAATCAAATACCAAAATTAATACAAAGACTTATGTTTGACAATCTATCCATGAGCACATGGTTAGACCGTATGATGTTTAAGTTAAAATGGTAAGGTTTGAACTTTAAAGGTTCAAAGTTTTAAAATTTTAACACTTAGGCTTTTAAGTAAAAACATCAACGATTATAAGATTATGAGCTAAAATCTTTTTCTTTAAATTAAAACCTTTTGGTCTTAAAGGTCTATCCCAAGACTTACTCGGTATAGATAATAGTTTTTCAATTGATTTTCAAAGCTGCTTGATGAGAATATTTTTTTAGTAAAATTGTTTTAGATAATTGAAACTCGTATGAATTGGAGTGTGGTACAGTATAAATTATAGACGATAATTCTTTGTCGCTATTTAATAGGAATATTGGACAAAAAATTGCTATTCATTGTTGAACATTTTGGGGAACATAATGTTTTCCATTTGAATTAAAGGTGAGATTATTGGGAATATACGAAGAAGTTCATGAGATTAGCAAAATATTAGATTTAGGAAGTGAAAGTTTAGGAAAAAGAAAGTAATAAAGGTCCCTAAATATTCTCTTTCTTCTTCGGTACTCTCGAAGTATCCCTGTGCAGAAGCAATTTTTTTACTATATGACATATTTTCTAATTTGGGCCCCTTGAATAGTTTGGCCCTAGGCGCTCGCACTCAAGGCCTACCCTCAGAACCGGCCCTGCGTAAAAAAGGTACATTAAAATGAAGGTATTATTTTTCTCTCATTACACAATCAAAACATATTATACCTTAATAAATTAGATATAGATTTGTTGTGAATTTTGATATGTTGTGAATTTAGCAAGTATCTCTAAAACTTGAAGAGAATATGAATATGTTTGAAACTTTACGATTTTTCATTGTATATTTGTATGAAGCTTAATTCCCCTAATTTCATTTCTCAAGAATTGGAGAAGAGGAGCTGATGCCTAGAATTGAACATATTTTTTTTATTGTGGTTGTTAAAAGAAAGAAGATTTGTGAAGCATAGGTAATAATCAACCTTTCCCGGGCAAGGGATACATCACAGGACCTGAAAATCAACTTCTAAGAGCAACTACACTCATGATTTATTTGATCATAAGAATAGATCATAAGGCATGAACAAAAAAAAGTGGCCTACACTCATGAGTGAAAGTAGATCACGTTGTGATCACTCATGAAATAGATCACATTGTGATCAACTAGTTTATAAGAAAAGCAAAAACTGGCCCAATCACACAGTGACATGTGGCAACAGTTTTTTGTTTAAAACTTCAAAATAAAATATTTCACAATCTACAAAGTAAAAAAATTTATAAAAAATACCAACAGTTATATTTTCTTGAGATCTATAAATAGACACCCACTTTGCTATATTTTAATTTTTTTAATTTTTAAATACATAAGTAATTGATTGATCATGAGTGGGGTGCCTTTGATCAAATTGATCATAAAACGTGATAAAATATTTGGGATGAGTGAGAAAGTGGTAAAGAGAGAGGGATGATATGTTTTTTTTTGTTCATGAGTAGTGATGCTCTAAGTGAGATGATCTCAGCTTGTCCATTAGTGAGATGATCTCAGCTTGTCCATAAAAACCGATTGTTCACTTCAATCTCCAGAACAGACCGAGTTTTCTGAATTTTTCTGGGTTTCAGACAAGTACACAACTAGAATATAATTTTTTGACAATCAACTTTTGCGAACACTAAAATTTAGGAGCTAATAAAGGAGAAATTGCCCGCGTATCAATGAGACATGTTCTTGATCTGTACATATGAGCTGAGATCTGCTTTAAAACTTTAAGAGGTAAATAAAACATGCTTTTGGATTCAGCATAGTGATCCTTTTACCATATCATACAGTAGCAATCTTTACAAAAAATCCAAACCATCAGCACAGAAATCACCAAATAATGCAAAATGTAGTCATTTAGCGACCTACTGCAGGTACAAACATTACCTCATGCACGCTCAAATCCTTTGCACTAGAAGATGAGGCACTCTCTGATAATGGTTTCCTGTTCATGAAAGCCGGTTGTTTCGCCGGTGGAAGAGAGGGATTTTCACCACTTAGCATGTGAATTACAGTTGACATAGTGGGACGATCACTTGGATCTTCTTGTACACACAACAACCCGATATGAATGCATTTCAAAACTTCTGAAACAATACACGATTCGTTGAGCCTTGGGTCCATCAATTCCAATGCTTGATCTTCGTTCCACATTTTCCAGGCCTAAGTTTTCCATAAATTTAGATCATGATAGTCAACATAATTTTACAAAAAGACCTTTTATGAAAATTGTTCTAAGTAGTTTGTACACACTCTTCATCACTAAATTTCATTTAAATAAGAGTCGTATTGGGAAATCCAATCATAAAGTATTAACATTTTAGGTCCTTTAGGACATGAAGTGTTGATTCTTGACAGAGGGATTATGAATGACTTAATTTCTAATAATACTTACATGTCCTAGAAGACTCATGCCATGCTCGAACATAAAGATCCTTGAATTCCTTTTACCACGTATGGTCTCCAGTGTAACCACGCCAAAGCTATAAACATCAGATTTGACTGAAAAGATCCCTTCAGACGCATACTCTGGAGACATGTAACCACTGCATCATAATAAGAAAGAGTTGATTAGCGCATTACTCGTGGATGTTGACAACAAATAGCGAGTTTGAATGAATTCATACTCCTACATACTATGTTCCAACAACTTTGCGAGTACTTGCTTCTGTGTCCTTCCCTCCAACAATCCTTGCTATGCCAAAATCTGAAATTTTTGGATTGAGCTCCTCGTCAAGTAAAATATTGCTTGGTTTAAGATCCCGATGAATAACTATAAGCCTCGAGTCTTGGTGAAGATAAAGAAGGCCCCTAGCTATTCCCAAAATGATGTCAAAACGTTCTTTCCAGTTCAAAAGTACAGAATGCCTATCGTCTTCTTGCAAGATACATCAAACATAAAAGTGCTTTAGGAAGAGAAGGAATTTAATCTTATCAGTAGGTTGGTAAGAATTAGACTGACCAAATAAACACGAGTCTAGGCTTCCATTTGGCATGTATTCATAAACTAGTATCTTCTCATCGGCTTTCATGCAATACCCGAGAAGTCTTACAAGGTTCCGATGCTGAAGTTTGGCAATCAGTATAACCTCAGTCCTAAATTCTGCAATACCTTGCACTGATGCACTTGAGAGCCTCTTGACAGCAATTTCCCGCCCATCTGGAAGCTTTCCCTGGGGCAATGTCGCGCATCATTATGCTAAGTCAGAAAACATGCACTATCATAATATTTTCTTCATTAAATCAAGAATGATTACCCTGTACACAGAACCAAATCCCCCGCTTCCAAGTTTGTTTGTGTCAGCAAAGTTGCTTGAAGCATCTAGTATGGTTTCCCAACTGAAAAAGGGCACATCTATGCTTTCAGGATCATCTTCCTTGTAATCAACAGATCCTGTAACATCATTTCTAGTTAACCATGATCACTGACAATTCGAAATCCTGTGATCTAGGCGAATTTCATCTCATATCACATATTAAAGAGTAGTTGATAGTGTAAAAATCGTAGAAGTGAATGGTACAGCCTACTTACCTTGTAGTTTAGCAGGTCTTGTTTTCCGCATATGATAGATTAAGAATATCCCGCACATAACAATACTTGCCAATACAGCAGCTAAGCAAGGAAGCACAACCTTGACAGGTAAATTCACTTTTGTAGGACAAAAGTGAACATTATCAAAAAGGAGTATTTCGAAGCAGAATAGAGTTTTATGACAAACTTCCAAGCAAATGATAGTAGCAAAAATGGAATATATACTCCTGTCTAATAAGGAAATTAAGGAGCCTGCTTACCTTTGCTACAATTCACATTCTGTCCATCCCAATCATAACTAGATTGACAATAGCACCTCAGTTCACCGTTTTGATTTGCTTTGCAAGTAGTAAGGGGCCAAGATTGACAATCTGAAAGATTATGGCAAGGAGGTTCTAGTGGAGGTTTCCAGTTCATCCAAACCTCAATAAAAGATTGTTTAGCTCCCAAAAAAGGCTGTTCCTTGACATTGTAGTCCATAACATTGTACCGCGAGGGATCCACAGATGATAGTACAGAGTTTATATATTCACTATGGCACGAATTGTCATGTCCGACTTGGATGGAAAAAATCTTTGTTTCAAGATCAATTGAAGTGACATTGAAGGTGCCCTTGGAAGTTAAGAAACTAAGCTGCCCTGTTTTCTCATTGCACTGAAAATTGAAGTATGATGAATCCCCACAATTGGCAGACGTGCTAAGGGGATAGGGAATAATAAAAGTTCCGCATGGCTTGCAGTCTCTTGAAGTCAATTCTGCAGCAAGGGTATGCATCTCATCATGAGGCGTCAAAAATCTACACGACACGACAACACGACACGAACCGGATACGAAATATGTGGGTTAGTGTTGAACATTTTTGACACGTTTACTTAAACGGGTCAACACGAATTTAACCGTTTAATAAATAGGTCGGTTTAGTGTTGAGATTTTCAACACGAAACTGACACGGTTTTATCCGTTTAATTAAAAACCGTAGATATTTATAAAATCATAATATGATATGAAGGTAACAAATAAAAATTTTATACTTCATTCTTTAAATTTCAATACGTGAAAAGGTTACTGGTTAGCCAAACAAGAATTACAATGACTGAACAATATTAGGCACGAAAAATTGGTTTACAATCATAATTTTCTAAATTATATGCGGGTTAAGTGGGTTGACATGGCTAACCGTTTAATTAAACAGGTCGGGTTAGTGTTGAGGGTCTCCGACACGTTTATTTTTGACACGAACACAAAGTCGACACGACACGACCTATTTGACAGGTCTAAATTCTGATGTTAGCTGCTACAGTACAGTTTCATATGTCAATATGGTTTCTGAGTATATAATAGTTGCATCAAGCCCCATGATCACTATTGAATTCAAGCAGTCTCGTCTTCATATTGAAGTATACTTGATCAATCATAGTCGCTAAATCGACACAAATCTCAACAGAATAGCATTATCTATGGGTACCAACAAAGAGAAATGCATGCTCTCTAGCTAAAAGGCATTAGCTTGTATAATCAAATTGCAACATATGAAAAGAGGAAAATACCTATTTCAGAACTTGCACTACGAAAGAAGATAGTAAAGCCACCGCGATATTCCTCTTGTAAGCCATTGAGTTCATTATACCACATCAAGCACGTCTCATCATCTGATGTACCTGTGCAATCAGCAACACCACAAGAGTAAGCTACACAAGAACATTCCTTGAGGCATGTATCTGTACAATTCCTCACATTCGTCTCATTGTTTTGGGTGATCACTTTCATCATAGGCATCCTTAAGAACACGTCGTCATAGTAATCCCTACTGCAGGTTAATGACCTTGGCGCACATCCCTCTAAGTAGTTTTCTGAATTCCACCTCTCTGGTGAGCTAGGAAAAAAGCCTGGCAAACACTTACACAACAACCCACTATTACTATTGCAACTGCCAAAGTTTCCACATATTTTGTGCAAATCACACCTATCATTTGGCTCTGACCAATTCAAGAACCATCCCCTTTCACTTTCCCATTTCCAAAATTGAAGTTGTCCTGTGAAGTTCATCACCAACCTCGTATAATTGTAATCTTCCATTAGAGAAATATTTTTATACAATATCGGTGGTGTGTGATAAAAAACCGCGTCTTCATCATCCCAATAACGCGATGATCCTTGTTTTGAAACAATCAATTTGTTGTCTTTGTCCCTTTGGATCATGAACGTATAGGTTCCCTGTGCAGGATTGTTGCTAGTCTCCCATGAAGTGAAAGTGATATCAGCACCATCCATTCCTGGAAGAAATGTGTCAGTTGGGTAATCAAAGCTTTGCCACACACCCTGATTTCCTCTTCCCCCACTTCTGTTGAAGGTAATAAAATTACCACTGTCTTGTAGACAGTAACTTGCATTACGGGATGGAGTTATTTCAGTCGACCAGTAGGCCGCATCTTTTACATCCAATACCTTGGCAATACCGTCTTTTACAATAAGGTAGCCACTGGAATCCAACAGCGGGTTATTTCTATTAGCAACCCACACAAAAATCTTAGTATTAGGCTGGTTGTTATGAATATAATACCATATGCCCAAAAACCTGTTCTTATCGTTGTTCCCACCAGGAGTGAAGAATCCGAGCTCAAACACTCCACCAGGAGATACTAGAGTATTGTCATTAGTACCATCTCTGATCACAGAACCTTCTTCTAAGCAGTTTCTCGAACTGCAGCGTAGCATAAGAATAGAAACCAAGAGCACATATACGAATAATAAGGAGGTGGGAAAACATATGCACATCATGAATCTATTAATAATTGCATTAAGAAAAGAAGGATGAGCCTAAAGCATCATTATGCTTCATCAAGAATAATAACAGCCATTTCACTGTAAAGGTGAATCAGCTTGTTTTGGATGGTTAAAAGAATAATCCTGTTGTAACTTCGCTTCACTAAACACTTACGTCCACACAAGCTCTACTTCTTTGGCTAACAATGAAAACAAGATCAGAACAGTCAAAGAATCAACATCCTTACTAAAGCTAACCGCCAAAAAACCCACATCAAAAAATATGTGAAATATAATGGGTTAAGTGTATAACTTGATCAAAGGTTCATTGACAATATAATCGGAAATAAGAAAATATTACTCTTAGGTAATTAATAATATATGCTCATTTCGTTCAATGTCATTTTACCACATATCAGCTATCACCTATCGGTTCATCTTACCAAACACTTTCATACAAACAATTAATACAAACAGTTAATCAAAGCAACTAATACCACCAATTAGTCAAACCAATTAAACTAATTAATTAATATATCAGGTATCAGCTAAGCACCAAACAGGGCCACATCCATATAACTGGTTTTCTTTTGGATGGTTAAGGAAAAACTATCAATCAGTATCCGAGTATAGTTCTCTCATTGGAGGAGAAAGGAATAAGATATAAACATATAAATGGTGGGGTTATCATAATTCATCAGTTATAGCTGACTCAAGCGTTTACCTGTATACACCACCAATAATTCAAATTGCTGGAAATCAATAACAGAAAAATTACAAAACACAAACCAAAGACAATTTTACAGAAATTATAAACATAGTAATCAAATTAGATTATTAGAAAGCATAAGAGAGGCAAACTTTTCACTGAAAATGTAAAATTTATTAGCGTTATTATTTGACTCTTGAGAACACTTGCAGACAATGGCGGACCCAGGATTGTAATGTTCGGTGTCGCTTATTACTTATAGGTTTTGTCGATATAGGGTTGCAAAATCGAAAATCAACAAAATATCAAAGTGTTTAGTACACCAATAAAGAGAAAAATAAAAAACTAATTTACATTTGAATTTCGATCGACACCCCTTGTTTCAACGTAGTTCCATTGCTTGTTAGAATCTACGCTAGTAATTAGTTTAGAGAATGTACAAAAGTTATGCTTTTGATAAAGACATGTTTGAGATAAAGCAAGACGTACTGAACGGCCATGCATCATTGCATGCAAATTGCAACATAGTCATGTAAAGTGCATATTTCTTTTTACATTTGAAAAAAAAATTGTTGTTGGAAGTCAGTTATTTTGTATTTTTCTGAAGGTATACCTGCAAATTCAATAGAAATAACGAGATGATTGCCTCTTTTTTCTAGCTAATACTCCATGTAATGATGCTACATTACAATACTTTAAAAAAAAGGAATTAAAAATGGAAGGTAGTTCGTAAAGCTTGAGTAAGATTTTCTTATTAAGTCTATCCCACTTTTATCTTAATTAATTATGTATAATAAAACATATCATAAGTGGATCTTAATTCAAAGTATTTTTCGAGAAAAATCTAACGGTGCAAAAATTAAAATTTTCTGAGATTCGAAATGAAAGTTATGACTTATGTTATAATTTTATATCAGTTGTAGTTTTAGATAAGGAATGTAATTTTTATTTTATATATAATCATTTTCTTTAATTATTATCTAATGAAAATTATATTAATTGATTAATTATGTATAATAACATGGAGCGATGTTGTAGCTCCTTTCGGGATGCTTTTATTATCTAGTATAGATATGGCAACATAACTGCATATTTGAAATCTTCATACGAAGTACCATGTTTTTTTTTCTCTCTCAAGTTCAACTTTGACACCTAAAAAATTTCATCACAATGGCTAGAATCAAAGAAAATGAAATCTTGAACAATAGTTTTGCACATACAAGAGAAAAGATGACTAAACTAACTTAACAAAAGATACTCCTATAACAAAACCTCAGCAAAGAGCAATTTTATTTACAAAGGAAAAACATTATATCCTTGCTGAAGGTGGCCAAAATTGTTAGATTTGCCCGAATTTGCGACAATTATCTTAATTCTCGCTGCTCTTCCTTTTCTTCTTTTTCTTTTCCTTCTTCTCACTACCAGGTTCAGCTTCCTCAATAACATCTGCATGCTTTCTCTTCTTTTTCTTATCCTTTTCTCCTGCTTCCGCACTTTCCTCCTTATCAGCCTGCTTTTTCTTCTTCTTTTCCTTTTTTGTCTTCTCCTCGCCATTCGCTTCTACTTTGTCTCCGTTCTCGGCCTGCTGTTTCTTTTTCTTCTCTTTCTTGCCCGTCTTTTCTCCTTGAGGTTCCACATTATCATCCCCACCATTAGCTATACCATCCTCCAAAATAGAACCCTTCTGCTTTTTCTCCTTCTTTTCTTTCTTTGCTTTCTTTGTATCTTCTGCACCATCATCCATCTTCATGATTGTCATTAGATTGCCACCCTTCTTACCAAGGACAGCATCAGCTGCAGGATTATAAGTCTGCAAAAAAACAGAAAGCAGCATTAGTTTCACAATTTTATTTTATTTTTTTGGGGGGGGGGAGCGGGGGAGATTTGCAACACGACAAGGCAGTGTTCTCTTTCACCTCAATTTTGAGGAACTTATCTTATATGAGCTTACATTTAAGGGGAAGAGAATGCACTAGAAGGGAGTAAAAAGGAAAGTAACATACCTTTGCGGGGGTAATTAGTGCTCCCTTTTTATGATCTTTGTCGTAGACTTCTATTTGTGGTTTTCCCTTGGCTGATCCTGCAGACCGACCCAAGTCTTTACCTTCAAGGTTTCTTAGACGTGCTTCAAGCTGTTTTCGGAAATGAAAGAAGGGCATATGAGAACAGCTCCAGAAAGAAAAAAAAGAAGGGGAAAGGAAAAGGTTGGACAGCAACACTTCTCAAAGTTAGTTGTTTTTACCTTGATTCGACTTTCAAGACCCATAGTGTTATCAGGGTTATCTCCAAGAGCATCATAACGAATTGCAATTGCAGCTTTTGCTGCAAGCGAACGAGATATTTTCCCCTTGTGTTTAGGGGCAGCCTGCCCAATCAAAGAAGCATGATAGATAAGCCCATATTTGGGAGTTGCGTGCTTTGTTTTTAAGGCTCTGAAAAGAGCCTTCTCTGCTCCAAGGATTTGTACTGTGCTCCCAGGCTGCTTGGCAAGGTTAATCAAGCTTCCACCATGGGCAATTAGACGAGCACCAACAAGCTCACCAACAAGAGCAGTCAAATTGGGAGCGATTGTGTTCATTCTGCTCTTTAGATAATCATACAACTGAGCTCTGTATTCTGCAAGAGACAAAACTTGGTCGCAGAGTTCCTTGATATTGATTAGGTCAAGATCGCTGACTTCAGTTCCCATAGAAATCATGGAAGCCTCTTTAAGTGCCGTCTCAACTTCCTCGGGCAATATCTGCAACATAAGAAAGGACCATCCAGAGACTATTACATACAAGTTACTAAATGGCATACCAATGCTCCGAAACCAAGTTGTGGATATGAAATAATACATTAAACTAAGGTTGATGACATGTATACAGTGTATAAAGGGAACACGGAAAAATGCTTTTTCTTTAGAGGATTATGTGAGAGAATTTGTGAATTACTTTTTTGCCCATAATCATAATACTAATATATGAATTAACATGTCCATAAATGTCATTGTACACAAACAAAAGGTAATCAACTTTTAGCAATCAACTAAACTTTACCAAACACATTTATGTGAAAACTTAGTCAAATCCGCTGAACAGAAAGGTAAAACTTTAAACTCTAACTCTAATCTCTATCCGCTAAACTCCAAACTCTATTTGCCAACAGGGCCTTTTAAATTCTTCTATTTGTTCATAGAATAAGATACCACTAGTCCTACTACTCGCAATTTCATTAACATTCTCAACATAATTATGAAGTTGAATCGTGAGGAAGGATTTACCTCAGAGAAGTCCAATCTTGCCGCATTAACACGATTTCCCATCAATTTCACAGCCTTAGCATAAAGAATGTTGTCTTGTACAATCTTTGCAAGCTCAGGAAAATGCCAGCCATACCATTCTCTGACCCTCATTGCATATGTGTTAAGCTCTTTGTCAAGATCATCCAACAAGCCAATGGC
This sequence comes from Patellifolia procumbens, assembly GCA_947645195.1. Classification (NCBI taxonomy): domain Eukaryota; kingdom Viridiplantae; phylum Streptophyta; class Magnoliopsida; order Caryophyllales; family Amaranthaceae; genus Patellifolia; species Patellifolia procumbens. Next base: position 119,990 of record CANSGD010000187.1, on the reverse strand, counting down.
TTGAATGATCATTGTATCTACCTGCATAAACATTAGGTGCATGATTTAGACAAGAGTTAAGAAATATGAAAGACACAGATAAAAATATACATAAAAGCACAAATTTCGTAATCCTGACAAATTTAGTAGCCCCCACTGACCTTTTCAGGACTGAACTTTAGCTTGTATCTCGACAAGCTGTGAGATAAACCCAAGCTCATTGGAGCCAGATCTTGAGCTCCAAGGCCAGAAATGAGTTCAGTCAACTGACTTCTCAAACCTCTCATAAGCTCCATCACACCATTATTGTGAACACACTCAATTTGCTGCAATGCACAGCCAAAATACAATTCATATTATATTGCTGGAATAACATATGCATTAACTACATCAACTTGAAATATCAACCAACCAGTTTTTCCTTTATTGCGTTCCCAAGTTTAGAATCAGCAACAGCTAATGTGTCACCCTTACAGTGTGCTTTCAGAAATTTTCTCAGTCCTTTGCTAGGTTTGCTGTCGATCAACAAAGTAGCTGCTGATAAAGCTTCTGCTATATTTTCAAACTTGTCAAAAGCTTTCAGCTTCACTACCTGAAGTATTTTTTAAAAAAGCAAGGCAACTGATCAGTAAAATCAGAACATCAGCTTCACTACCTGAATTTTTTTTTAAACAAGCAAGGCAAACTGATCAATAAAATCAGAACATGAGCTTAAATTGTAAGTATGATTAACTGGTGGTCAAGGTATTGAGATATATTTTAAAGTTAAGTAAAAAAAGGTGTAGACAAAGTCAACAGCATAAGCACAAGTATATTTTCCAAGCATTGCCTAAATCTTGATATAACTGAAAGGCACATCAAATTGCTAAGAAATACAGAGAGCTCTTGCAAAAGACAGGAAGAGCCTACAAAAAAAATGAGCTTCCATGCAGAGATTGCAGCTTCCTAGAGGTAACCATTCAGATTAAATTGTATGCTTACCATATGCAGGGCCCATTCAATCAAAGTATCAGGGTGTGTAGTGACATCAGGTGCACAGAAATGACAAAATATGAGTTGAACAAAAGTCCACATTCTAGGTTCATTCATAAATTATTAACACAATATGTGTGAGCATGCTATCCTACATTCCTACTATAGGGTCATAATGCAACTGTAATGAAATGCCCAGCCTGAGAAGCTGAGACTCGGAAGGGCAAACCTTCATTTGTTCACGACATCACAAACTAATTCAAGATGAATCCTATTGTGTTCTGCATCATACAGCCAGAGCTAGTCATAAGCCGCCAAGATATTGTACATCTACAAGATTTTTGATTCAGTCTGTACGTTGGCAAATCCCCATTTTTTCCAATTCAGATCAATCATCACTCTTTGTTCAACGAGCCTTTCCCATTATTTCATCTACTGGGCTGTACTGTAAATCTTTCCTTTCTCAAGCCTTCCTGACATCTTCAATGCAGACTAATCAATTACCAGCATCTTTACTTTCAGGAAGACTTATTTCACTTTTCTCTTTAGAAAAGATGAAATCTTTTTACACATTGTTTAGATAGAAGAAAATTTAAAGGAAAGAAGGAGAACAGAAAGGGAGGGGGTCAACTTCTATTGTTTGGGAAAAAGTTTGAGGGATAGAGAGAGATCATTTTACCTCCTCTTTTAATAAGCATAAACCCTTCAACATTGGAAAGATTTGGAGGGCAAATTGATTACACCTTTCACCCTACCTTTCTCTTCCCCCTCTCTCCCTCCCCTTCCTTTCTCTCCTTCTTTGCTATCCAAACAAAGCGTTAAATTCAGATATAATAGTTTTACTGTACTTTTCGCCAATAATATGATTCTTTCGAAATTTCAAAAAAAAATTATTCAGGGAATCTCTAGTAGTGTAGACCACCGTCCATAAAACCCAAGTAGCCAACCTAGCAAATCTCAAAGCCAGCAGTGTAGTAAAACACACAATTCTAGATTTGCATTTCAAGTACTGAGCAAGTGATTTCCGAGAGACAGAAAGACAACTAGAGCCCATGCCCTAACAACGGTCACTTCTATCGTTGTAAAACTATACATCTACTAGTGGCATCAATACATAGGATCCTTCTTCGGCCGACATTCCACCTTCACTCCAACCAATTCAATCATATTCTTTTACCCCTACAATTCTAAATCAAACCATCCCCCTCGCCGCAACTTAGTTAAGCAAATGATGCTAAAATTAACAAGTATACATCCATTATATACAATCAAAACAACTAAATGTAAATGTTTAAGCAGGCAATGGAACCACAATAAAGTTGCAAAAAAAAAAAACCAAACATGCAACAAAACAACAAAAATGATACCTTTCTAGCTGAATCAACAGAAGTAAACTCCTTCCACAAATCCTGAAAAACACATATGCAGTATTAATTACCCATTTAAGAAAAATGAAAATTACCCAACAAAAAAAGGAGGAAGAAAGTAGGGACCTCAATTTGAGAAAGCTTCCCTTCATCTAAAACTTTGAAAAGGGCAAACCCCGCAGGAGTTTCAAACAACACCAACATCTTATCAGACACTCAAATTATTACCCTTTTTTACTGAACCTGAAGAGTAAATCAAAGAAAAACAAAACAAAAAAGGAGCAGATTAATAATATAAATGGATGAAGATTGAAATAATGGGATATAGAAGAAGTGTATACGAGGAGGAGGAAGAGGAAGAGGAGAAAGGCTTTACCAGTTGACGGAAAGGGAGACGAAGAAGAGAAGGAAGAAGTGAAAAAGAGGGTATTGGAAGGGTTTTAGAGAACCAAAACTTGAATAATATTAGTAGTGGAGGAGGGTTAAGAGGCCGCCCACTTCTTTTTTATTTGGGTCGGGTCACCCCAAGTTTGAGCATATGTGGATAGCAATAGCAATAGGGCCAATGGCCCAATAGCAATAGCAATAGCAATAGCAATAGCAATAGCAATAGCAATAGATTAGATTTGCATTCGACTTACTTAACTTCAAGTCCATTTTATTTCAATCGGACTCTAACTTTTTCACTAGTATTCCAATTTAGACAGTTTATATATTCTTGGATTTTGACTTATGCTTTTTCTTTGGATTCAATTCTTATTTAAAATGACTAAATCATAGTTCTAGTGTATGAATTATAATCTTTTACTTAATTTCTAAAAGTCTAAATTTAACTATCCTATTAGAATTCTAATTTATTAATTGATGAGGTGATAGGTAGGAAACAAATTCTAGTTTTCAAATGAATACTTACCTAATGTCCAGCTCTTGAATTTTCATATTTTCGAATTTGGATCGGGCTTTTTGTTCCTATGGCTCAAGTCAGATTTTCATCCCAAATGTGAAACTATCTCTTGAATCTTTAGTCCGTCTTTGAAATTGTTATTTTGGGAGCTTTAACATATACTTTCATCCGAACCAATGTGGAGATCATGAGTGGGCTAAGACACTCATGTGAAATGCTTTAATATCATACTCTTTCTCTTGGACCTTTGCTTATTGTTGACAATCAATAAAAGGAGTTGGACAAAATAAGGGATAATGAGCCCTTTCAACAATGAAATTTGGAAGATTAAAGGCCATGATATTTGGATTAACGTACATAAATTAAACTCAATTTATATGAACTGAACCGGATTTAACTTTTTGAATTGAACTGAAATTATTTAGGAGAAAATAGTGAGTGAAAGCTAGTACAAATGAACTGAAATTTATTGAACTCAATTTCCATTAAATCAGTCCAAAAGAACAGGGCCTAAGTCCCTTTTTCTTGACTAAATTAATGGAAACCAATTCATTTTTGCTCAAATGTGTTAGATTTCTCGTATGTTTCCCTTAAAAAATTCACTTTAATTTCATTATCCCTTGTATAGTTTCTTTTGAAGAGGCTTATGCCTATAATACTGAAGTAGAAGTTGCTGAATTTAGTCAAATGAACCCCGTACCAATGTCCAACATTAGGAAAAGATATTTACTGCAACTATGGATTTAAGAACTGGCCAGAAAAGAAATATACCTTTATCATTAATAAATTTGACCAATTGTTTGACTCATTGTTATACAATAAAAAGTGATAACCACTGGAAGGCACGGAATTAGAAGCCCAAAATAATTAAAAGGAAAGAAACATTGCCACAACTCATAAAACCATTTTTAGTAATTAGGTCTAACAAGGGTGTCAAGTCAAAGTCCAAACTTAATATTGATAAAAGTCAAGGTCCAATGACAATAGAAAAGTCCAAGTTAAATAAAAGGACCCACAAATATGGAAAAGGCGCAAGATTCAAGAGCCCAAAAGGTATGAATCTGAAGTCCGAATCATGCAAAACACGTGAAGGTAAACATGGAGCCTTAACTGATCCTCCCATGAACAAGGAAGTGACACCACTAACTGCTAGACGTGGATTGAAGACTTCGAAGACCAAAAGATCATGAGAAGGTGGTTGGACAACGAGGAAACTACATTCAAAAGTGCCTATAAAAAGAAGACTTCATCATCAACAACAACATACAACAAAAATCAACACCATTTCTCTCAGATCTTAGATCTTAGATCTTAGCTCTTAGTGTAGCATAGTTACCATAGTTGTACAATAGTATATTCTAGAATCTCTGTTTCTTTCATTGAGCTTAAGAAATATGACAGTATACCAATGACCCTTGGGTCCAATGGTATAGCTTCCTTAGGTTCAATTCTTGGTGGAAGCAATTTTCATTATTATTGGGGGTTGGGGGGGTTGGGGGGTGTATGGCTTGTAATGCTCAGAGGATTATTCTTCTTACCATAATAGAATCTCATACTTATAAATGAGATATTTTTTTTAATATGACAGTATACCTCTTCTTTTTCCTCATTTAAGCTTGGTTATGTTACATTATCTTTCTTAAAAGTTTGTATAAAACCGAAATAGATGCATAAGTCAATGAAGTAACAAATTTCTAAGGGTTGTTGTTTACGTCTATTGTTGCTACTTATTAATATATCATTTTTGCACTACTATTTTAGGCATTTGTAGATGTGCTTGTGTTAGCAAGGATCTCATAATTTTAAGGGCATGTGACTATTAAGAGTATTATTTGACCTCCTTAATACTCTCTGGACCATCTGCAACTGAGTGAACAAAACGAGGTTCAACCGAGTTTGAACCCAAGTTGTGCACTCAACTTTACACCCCCCTCAAAGAAATCTGATTCACACAAAAACACACACGCACATCCGAATTTGATATCGGATTCAAACAAAAACTTAAAGAGATTATACGAAAAAAAGGAAGAACAAGCATAACACAAATTGACAACAAAAATAAACGTTGCCAACTGTTCAGTGTGTATGTGATACATTGGAAACTAAAACAACAGTAAACCTAAATCAAAAGGCAATTGCAAAGATTTTAGGCAGAATGATAAGTAAAAAGTGAGTAAGAATGATAAAACTTGAAGCTATTACAATACTTCCTCCGTTCCAAATTAAATGCAACAGTCAATATTTTGCACTATGCATAGCATGTACTTTGACTAAAATTTGAACTTTACACGTAATGAAAAACATAGTCAAGTGGGATATTGTTAGATTCGTCTCGTTATATACTTTCGTAATATCAACTTTTTATAATTTTTACTTATATATTATAGTAGATATTAACCGTTAAAGTTATGTCTCGGCAAACGTAAAAAGTGAATTGTTGCATTTAATTTGGAACGGATGAAGTATTACAAAACGCAATAGCATAGGCGGAAAACATTGGCTAAGATAATGTGGCATTTAGATGACAAACAAAAAGTAGAAATTACAAAGTTAGAGTTTACCTCAAATCAGGAACAATTCGGATCGACTCGAATTTGAGAGAGGACTAACTATTCGGTGGGCGGTGGTGGCTTGAGAGCAGTAGAGGAAAGGTTTAACGGAGAGAAGGTTTAAGGGGTGAAGGAACTTTGTGAGTGTGTGTTTATTGATCTCATATTTCTCATTTACTTTTCAAATAGGGTCGGTGGGAGCCTTAGTTTAAAACGGGACGGGAATTAAACGGAGTTTAATTTGGCGCGTTTAAAACGGTAAAAATTTAAAAATTCGGTTAAATATTCGATTAAAAAACGTTGACTTTTAAAATTCGGATACATATTTATACGCGTTTAAAACGGTTTCAATTTGAAAAATTCGGGTAATTCATACTATGTTAAGACTTAAAGATTACTAATTATAATGACATAGAAGCAGAAGGAATCATATAATTCATATATGTTAAGAGTACTAATTAGGAAAAATTGTCAGAAACCACCTAATAAAGACACTTATTTTGAGAAAACCACCTAATAAATGTTTTATTAAAAAAACAACCTAATAAACCACTTTTTTCTTTCAAAACACCACCACTTGAGACCAAATTAATAACTCCGTTAGCCCGGTAACCATTTATCAACATATTAGTAACTCCAAAAGAGTCACTTGGGGTTGAATGTAAATGGAGAGAACTGATTACAAGGTTAAATGAGTTACTTATTTGATCTCAAATGGTGGTGTTTTGAATGAAAAAGTATTTTATTAGGTGGTTTTTTGTAATAAAACGTTTATTAGTTGATTTTCTCAAAAAAAGTGTCTTTATTAGGTGGTTATTGATAATTTTTTCTACTAATTATAATGGCATAGAAGCCAGCAGAGAATCAGTAAGCAAAATAAAGGCACAATGACAATTAGAAAGTGCTTAAGTGCACAGTCAATATTTGCTCAATTCATCACAATTCACAAACACCTACCACGTTAGTTTTCAAAAAAAATCGATTATCCGTCGACTGGCCGCTAGGGTTTCATTTCACTGAGCAGAGAGAACGACAGTGTATGACATGAGTTTTTGGGTTTTGATGTTTTAAGGCTTTGCGTCTTTTTTTAAAAAAAACGGGAACGGCGTTTAATTCGCGTTTAAACTAACTAGGGAACGGGTCAAAGTTGACCCGACCCAAAGGATCCAAGGCGAATGACCTGAGTCAAGCGTGAAGTGACTCGACCGAGTCAACCCAAAACATACCGATTCAAGATTGCCCATATTCGAAACTGATCTGATCTAGTATTGACTCGAATAATAAGTATGTTTAATTTATATTTTAATTTATAATTTATAGTTATACTCTTTTTATTTTTAATATTTTGTTAATTTTTTTATAGTAAATCGTAAATAAAATATTCCTTGTGACTAAAACATTCTGGACAATTTTCTAATCTGTTTATCTTAGAAAAAATGATAGATTAAAAGTTTTGTTTTTAGGTGAAACGACTCAAATCACATACTCCCTCCATCCCATATTACTTGATACACTTCTAATATTCGTCCGTCTCATATTACTTGATACACTTCTAAAAATAGCATGGTCCTACTTTGAAAATATATATTTTTTATGGGATGGATCCACATTTTTCCTATTGCATTATCTCTCGTTAGCTTTTTATTTTACTTTTGCAATACACCAATGACCCACATTTGTCCCACATTGTACTTTATGGAATTAAATAATACCAACAACTAACTACTCACAATAAAATAAACAAGCAAATAACACTCCTAAAACTCTGTGCTGGTCAAATAGTATCAAGTGATATGGGCGGAGGGAGTAATATACAAATAAAAAGACAATCACAAGAAAACAAACCGTGAATACATAAAGTTCCATTAAAGAAAACATCACAATTGGAAGGAATTTGGGAGGAAGAATAGACTGAATTATAACATTTTTCATATTTATATACCTTCGTCACAAATGTATTGACCCGGTCAGGACCAAACCCGATTCGAAGCCAATCCAAAAAATACCCGACTCGATGTAGACCTGACCTGATACCCAGCCCAAATCTGGCATACGCGAAATAGACCCGAAACTAGCATGAACCTAATCGACCCAAACGACCTACTTGCCACCTCTGGTCATGTAGTGGGAGTAGAGTTGGCAATGAGACCCATCCAGATCCATTTTTCATACGACAATCTAGATCATATCCCCATTTGCCAGGCAATAAAAATGAGGACTCAAATCCATATCTGGGTCTTAAATGAATCCGTGCCTACGGGTGAGAATGAGCATGTCTTGTTCGCGAATAGTTTGTGCTCGGCTCGGTCAAAGCTCAGTTCGTAGAAGTCCGACTCGAAAGTTTAATGAGCCGAGCTGAGCTAGGCTAGGCTAGGCTCAGCTCGAAAACTAGTGAACATGCTCGACTAACTTTTTTCCTAAAAAAACACATTTTAAAAAAACTAAAGTATTTGCTACAAAAAATAGTTTCTTTTTTTTACAAACTGGTTCAAAAACAAGCCTACAATAACCGAGCCGAGGGGAGCTCGAGCCCCAAAATATCTCACAAGATCGGACCGAGATCTAGATTTCCAGGCTCACCGAGCCAAGCCCACTCAAAAACTAAACGAGCCAAGCCGTGCCGAGCTCAGCGGTGTTTGGTCTCGATTCGTGCAATAATCACCCCTATCCGTACCTATTTTCTAAAAATAAATAACCCTAAATTTCACAATAAAGACTAACATCAAAGGCTTGTGCGATGTATGTATTAAAAGAATGAAAAGTACTAATAATGAAAAACTAATTATGATAATAATCAATATCTATAAACAAATTATTCCTAACATTCATGAGTATCATTTTATATTTACAAAATCTATTTCGATATAAAATCCTAATACTATTAGTTTTTGGTGAGTCCTATTATCCGTTTTATTGATCCTAAATTTTATTTAATGTATGATAATTAACTTATTTCGTAGTTTATTGAAAACTAAAGACTATCATATTTTTTTTCTTAAAAATCTAATTATGTGTATTGATTAAACATAGTCCTTACTCCTTAATATGTACCTTTTTATTTGGGAGAAATTGACATCTATAGTCCTAACTTTGGATCATCATAAAATGTTCAAACTACGAAAAATCCATGAGCAGTCCGAACCATCAATCCAATCTACCACAAACGGCCCGAACAACCTGCTAACTCGCAACAGCAGGCAAACCTTGATTGTTTTTCATTTCTCTTTTTTTTCTTAGTTTTTAATTATAAAAATGTCTTTTCGAGATAGCACTTAATCGCATTTTTATGCTCAATACGTTTTTTTTAGAAACGAACAACATCAAGTATTTTGGAGGGGCATGAATTTCGAGAATCCCTATGAAACGAGTATCAGCAAGCCAGGTTTTCGAGCACGCACTTTGAGGTGGTAGTTTTGGCTGTATTTATGCCAAAGATGACATTCTTCGAAATTAATGATCCATAAGGACACACGACACGACAATGTTTATGTTTCGAAAAAACATCGACTTTAACCTGGAAAGTCGCCTTGAAGTGCGTGCTCGAAGACTCGACTTATCTGATACATAAGTGCCCTTAAAGGGCGAACGATGCTAGGGACTCATGTGTTTGGATCATTAATTTCACGTAGGATGTGTTTGGATATAGAATGTCGTTCACTAGTATCCATCACCATATCCAATGTCAGTAGTTTGGGAATTCAAAATCAAATGCTAACTCAAAGTAGTTCAAAATCATATTCACGGACAATCAGCTAGCCAAAGCAGCCAATACTCCAATTCCAAGAAAAATCAAAGAAGTCGAGAAAATAGAAGAATTTAAGCCTCGTTTGGTTCACTAATTTTGAACTTAAAGAAACAGAATCAATTACAGATACATACTTTTTGTTTGGTCCACCTTCTCCTCAATCCATTGCCATTACTTGGTTGTAATAGATACCCCCAATTGTTACCTTCCTCTCCCCCTCAAGTAACAAAAGTCATTACTTGGCAGTAATGGTTACCACTCCTTTTTTAAATTTTGGAGAAGCCAACCCACCATGCATATGAAAGAGCGTTAAGAGTTAAGACAAGCCTGTCAATTGGAAATCCTAAACTTCCATGACAAATCCATCCTACAACATGCGTAGCGACTTCACCACAATCCGAACATACCCACACAATAGCACCAATGCACCACACTCTTGATAAGCACCAATCCGTAATGCACCAGATTCTTGATAGTAGTATACTTTGGACTAGGTTAATTGAAAAACATTTCAATTCAATTTATTTCTGCTCCTCTTCTTTTATTTCACAAATTTAAGTTAGTTCAGTTTAATCTAGTCCTTCAGCTCCATTGCGTCCAAATCCAAAAGAACAGAGCCTTGGAGATATATTCTTGATTTGTACACAAGACTATAGTACTGAAAATGACAGTTTTTGACAATTTAAGGTAATGCCTCTTCATCAGTGCTTCTATTTATACCTGGAGTACTTCGCACATCTACCAATGTACAACATCTTCAATTACGTATAACAAAAAATATAAGTTCATATATTGAATATATAAAAAAAGAAGAATCTGATAGGATCCCATATAAATATGTTTTCTCTGATGTACAAATTATCTAAGAAGTCAAAGTAGAGTATGTGAATTACACGGAGGTGGTAAGATATGTTTGGTAATGCAGCAGCCAACAGCCTTTCTGATTCAACATAGTGCATCTTCAAATAAATCCACATGTACCAAATATTCAACTTCATTATTGTCTAAAGGGATCCTTCTACCGAATTACAAACGCCAAATAATGCAACGATTAATCATTTACCGACCTACTGTAGATACAGTCATTACCTCATGCACGCTCGAATCCTTAGCACTGGAAGATGAGGCGTTCTTTGACTCTGATAATGGTTTCCTGTTCATGAAAGCCGGCTGTTTAGCCCGTGGAAGAGATGGATTTTCACCACTTAGCATGTGAATTACAGTTGACATAGTGGGGCGATCACTTGGGTCTTCTTGTACGCACAACAATCCAATGTGAATGCACTTCAAAACTTCTGAATGAATACAGGATTCGTTGAGTTTTGGATCCATCAATTCCATACCTTGATCTTCATTCCACAGTTTCCATGCCTAAATTTTCATAAAATTAGACCATTATAGTCTACATGATCTAACAAAAAGACCTTTTCTAATAGTTGTGTCGTTTGTTCCCATCCGTTATCACTAGATTTCCATCAAATGAGACATACCGAGAAATCCTATCATAAAGTACTAACATTTTAGGACATGAAACAACTTCTTCTGGATATTCTAAAATAGCAATGTGTATCTATTGATTCTAAACAGAGGAAGTATGATTTCATTCTAAGGTGCAATTAGCCTATATGACATCAATTATTTTTCGTTTTCTGGTACAATACATGATACTAACTACAGTTTTGGTGCATGGAGCATCCACTAATTAAAGTGGGTGTATAGGGAAATACAAACTTCCATATTGGTAGTAGAGGCTAGAGGGCACCACCAACTTCAATGTATGACATTACAAAACCCACTCTTCTACTTCCTACTCCCCACCTATGGCTTACCATTGCCAAAAAGGTCAAAGATTCACCAGAACTCAGCAGAATTATGGTCATATGTCACTACAGACACCCAACATTATAGTTGTTGCTACCCTATACACTTGCTATCCTATATACCCATTTTAATTGGTAACGCTCCTTGCACCAAGAAAAAGATGGTGTGACATCAGCAAAATTTTACTATTTCTAATGATACTTACATGTCCAAGAAGACTCAGACCATGCTCAAACATAAAGATCCTTGAATTCCTTTTACCACGTATGGTCTCCAATATAACCACGCCAAAGCTAAAAACATCAGACTTGAATGAAAAAATCCCTTCATATGCATACTCTGGAGACATGTAGCCACTACATCACAATGAAAAAGAGAGGATTAGCACATTATTCGTGGATGTTGACAATATATAGGGAGGTTGAAATCAAGTCACACTTCTACATACTATGTTCCAACAATTTTGGCAGTGCTTGCCTCTGCTTCCTTCCCTCCAACAATCCTTGCTATGCCAAAGTCTGAAATTTTCGGATTGAGCTCCTCATCAAGTAAAATGTTGCTTGGTTTAAGGTCTCGATGAATAATCCTAAGCCTCGAGTCTTGGTGAAGATAAAGAAGGCCCCGAGCAATTCCCAAAATGATGTCAAAACGCTTTTTCCAGTCTAGATACACAGAATGCATTTCGTCTTCTTGCAAGAAATGAAACATAAGAGAACATGTTACAAGAAGAAAAAGGTCTTTAATCAATCTTATGACTAGGTGGCTGAGAATTCGGATGTGTGACTGACCAAATAAACAAGAGTCTAGGCTTCCATTGGGCATGTATTCATAGACTAATATCTTCTCTTCTGATTTCATGCAATACCCGATAAGTCTTACAAGGTTCCGATGCTGGAGTTTGGCAATCAACATAACCTCAGTCTTAAATTCTGCAATCCCTTGTACTGATACACTTGAGAGCCTTTTGACAGCAATTTTCTGTCCATCTGTAAGCTCACCCTGAATGCAGATGATGGTAGGTGATCAAACTTGCAAAGATCAAAAGATTTGTTTGATTGAAATCAGAAGTATTACCCTGTAAACAGAACCAAAACCTCCTGTTCCGAGTTTATTTGCATCAGCAAAGTTGTTAGTAGCAGCAAGTATGCTTTCCCAATTGAAAAAAGGCACATCTATGCCTTCAGTATCATCTCCCTCAAACTCAGTTGAGTCTGTCATATTTTTGGAAACTTGAAATTAGAAAGTGTAAACAGTTACCTCATAGGTTTAACAGAGTGAAGAATCTATCTTGGGAATTTCATATTAATTGCATCATATTTCTTTGCAACACAACAGGTATGCTATTGTGCACTATGCACATAGAGAAGAAAATGATACAAGTGACTCACCTTGTCCTTTAACCATTCTTCTTTTCCTTATGTAATAAACAGAGAATATGCTGCACATTAGTATAATTGCCAACGCACCAGCTATGCAAGGAACCACAACCTTCCGGAAAAAAGGAACTTTGTACAGGACAGAAGGCAAACATCGTCAGAATTTTAATTAGCTACAATGCAAGAGGATGGGCTCCTAATTAAATACTCAAGACGAAAACATTAATGCTCATAGAAATTCAGCAGCATTTACTCTCAAAAGCTTTTCAGCACCAGCAGAACTGAGAAATTGAGCGATAATAAAAGGATCTCACCTCTGGTACATTCTAGCTTCAAGCCATTCCAACGAAATTTTGACCCACAGATGCACCTCTTTTCACCCCCGTCTGTGCTTTTGCAAGTAGTATGAGGCCAGCGGTTACAATCTTGGGTTACATTACAAGAAAATTCTGGTGGTGGTAGCCAAACTACTTCAACTTCAATAAAAGGTTGTTTCACTAGAATCAAAGGTTGGTCCTCAACAACATTGCAGTTTTTAAAAGTGAATGGCAAGGAGTTGTTGGGTGACAAAAATGACAGGTCTAATAGAAATTTACTATCACAACTATTATGCATGACTTGGATAGAGAAGAACTTTGCGTCTGGATCAATTGAGGTGACTCTGAAGTTGCCACTTGGAGTTGAGAAGTTAACTTGACCTGTTTTATCATTGCAATGAAAATTGAAATACAAGGGATCCCCACACAGTCTGCTTGTGCTTAAGGGATAGGGGATGATATTACTTCCACAAGGATAGCATCCCCTTGAAGTTTGATCTGCGACAGGAGAATAAGTTTCATGTCAGCAAAGAGGTTTCCGTTTCACAGCACCGCGTTGGTATTTCTCGTAATATTTCACAAGGGTCACATCAAGTCCAAGTTTGTATTATTTTCAAAATCAACATAACTTGATCTTTCATAGTAATCACAAGAGAATTTAGGAGGTCTCCATAATCTTTAACCCCACTCTATTTACTGCCTTGGTCACTCACAGACTTATTGCTACTAGTTTATTATATCGCTCTGGCCTTGTTCTCAGGGTCTTATTGCAAATCTGAAATTATTGCATATGAATGAGGCCATGGGAGGAATTATCACTAGTGATCTATCTTGCTTCAGCCTTGTCCAAAAGGTCTCATTTCAGATGTGAGACATTTTTTTATGAACAAATTTAAGTGAGTCGATTTGGCAGGTGTGCACGGAGGCATTTATAATAGTACTTAGTAGGAAAGAAAATACCTATATCAGCCGGTGTTGTGCGGACAAAAATAGTGATTCCATCAGGAGATTGCTCCTGCAAATCAGTCAGTTCAATCCATGTCAAGCATCTTCTCTCAGTCAAATTGCCTACTCCCGAACAATCAGCATGACCATAAGAGTAAGCGAAACAAGTGGTATCACGAAGACATTGAGCAGGGCAATTTTCGTTACTGGAAAGAGTTTTGCAAGTTTGGTTTCCCAGTTTCATCATGGGCAATGTCAAGAAAATGTCACTCAAATAATCGTCCCTATCATCAAGAGGTGATTTTGGAGAACACCCTCCAGACATGTCTCCGGAACTCCACTTTGCACTTGGCTTAAACCCAGGCAAGCATTTGCACAACAACCTATAGTTACTATTGCAACTGCTAAAATGACCACACTTCTCATAAAAACTACAGCCATCTTTTGGCTCCGACCAATCCAAGGACCAGCCTCTTTCACTTTCCCAAGTCCATAACTGAATCTGTCCAGTGAAGTTCATCACTAGTCGTGTGTTATTGGCAAGAGGGGGAATACCATTATTAAACCATAATCCAAACAGGACAGGTGGAATCTTGTCAAAAGGGGTTGTTCCACTCCGCCAATAATCTGTAAGTCCCCTTTTAATAACTAAATCTGGCGATGCTGGATCAAGTTGTAGTGAGAAGTTGAACTTTCCTTGTGCTGGGTTGTTGTGATTTTGCCAAGACACCAGATTAAGACTTGATGATGAAATATCTAAAACTCCATGTGCAACCATCCCTGGAAGAAATGTGTCAGTTGGCTGCATATGCATATAGCTTTGCCACAACGGTGGTCTTTGCACACTCCTATCATCTAAAATTAAGTTTCCATCATTACGCAGACATAGTCTTGTGAGGTTTCTTGCTGAAGTTCGATCCGCTGTTGACCAGTAGGCAACACCATTCCTATCCAAAAGCTTGGCATTACCCTTTCTAACTACAAGGTAACCATAGGAATCCGACAGAGGTTTATCTCTATTCGCAACCCACACGACTGTCTTTGGATTGGACTGATTGTGATACCATATGCCCAAATACATGTTATTTCTGTTCTTCTCATCAGGAATGAAAAACCCGAACTCAAACACCCTCCCTGGAGATATTAAATTGGTTTGTGTAATATTATTAGCTTTCAATCGATCACCTTCCCTTAAGCAATCATTAGAGCTACATTGCCTTAGAAAAATGGAGAACAAGGTCATATATAGAAAGAAGAGGATGGGATAACATATGCACTGCATGGACCTAGTGGTTTTTTCCATGAGAAAAAGAAGCATGAGCTTAAAGCATCACAAATGCTGCTCCAAGAAAGAAAACAGCCATCAAACTGAAAAGTTTTATCAGTATATCCTTTTGGTTTACTAGTCAATAAAACAGCCCCAATAATGATAATTCACCAAAGAAGCTCTAGTTCCTTGGTTACAAATAAAACAAGAACTGAACAGTCAAACCATCAGCATACTTACTAAAGCCAAGGTAACTACCAGAAGACCCACATTGTCAATTTGGAGACATATAAAGAAGATTGTTCTGTAGTCTACATTTCCACCATACAATATTTAAGAATGTGCCTAAGCTTACAAGATATAAATTGGAGATGCAATTTGTACCACATACCTTAAAAGTCATATATCACTCATATGTGTTGGCATTATCAAAATGTTGACAAACAAAAACTAAATACAATGAGTGATTAAATAACTAATGGTGTATTCACTCCACCTTACACAAAAGCTTCATGTTCAATAAGAATGGACGGTGCATTCCTTAAAAAAAAGTTTCATGTCTAATAAGTTCATATAAGTTCCAACAAGTTGTAACACCTGCTTACAAACCAAGAATCAAATAGTTTAGATCAGTTCAGGAACAATACGGTGAAGGGAACGCATCCAGATAAGTTTAATAGGTTCAGAGAAGTTCTAATATGCTTAGACAAGGTTTCAATAAATTTTAACACATTCGAAAATAATCTCCAATAAATCCTAATAAGATTTGATAAGTTAAGTTATGATAAGTCCCAGAAAAAAGGACAAAAGAACACACCCTAATTCATTCATTGGAAGAAAAGGAATCAGCTAGTATTTTTTTTTTCTGTGAAGGATAAAAAAGGAAAAAATGCTGGGGTTACCATATTTTGTCCTTTTTAGCTGACTCAAGGGTTTACTTATATATTTCCAATCTGTTGTCAATTATTGCTGGCTACTAATATTATTTTTTGTTTGATGCTATTTTAGAGGACTCTCAAGACTACAGGGAATTCAATTCTATAGCTCATCACCTCACAAAATTAGTGTTTTTTTGGTATGGAACAACGTTGGACACACTATTTGCCCAAAGGAGGTTTACCCTTACCTAAAGCTACAAATGGAGCTTTTTCATTTTGAGAGTTTTCATCCCAAAACTCTATCTTCAAACCCTCCTTGCCAAACACCCCATGTTAGAGAACGTGATCCAAAACTCTCTTTTTGTCCTAAAACTCTAATTGTCAAACACCCCCATAATATTTCCGTTAATTCTTATTAGTTCCAATAATGCTCCTCGGTGTAATGTATATGTCTAGTTGTCTACGATACATATAGCCATTAGATCTTAGGCATCATTTCTCGAACTCAATACCAGAACACTTCACCAAGTAGTAGGAGACCTTTCAACTTTGAGGTTGGGGGTTCAATCCCCACTAGGGACACTTTGAGAGTAGGGATTCCCTTATCCTTCCCTTTACTCTCAAATATCTGGTCCGCTTAATCAAGGTCGACTCGTGCACGGTTCCAGTCCAGTAGGACAAATTCTTCCGACCTACCTAAAAAAACAAAACACTTCAGAAACACAAAATTAACATGTATTAAATAATGGGTAGTGATATATACAGCTCTAAGGGTTGTATATAAGCATTAAATACATTACCTAAAATAGTACTCCCTCTGTCCCACAAAGTTTTTCTCACTTATTGAATATATGTGAGGTATAAAATAAAGAAATGAGAAGAACTTTGTTGGACGGAGGAAGTATTAAGTTGAGAATTTATACCACAATCACGCGTAGATCTCGGTGTTATTAGCTTCTTATATACCGCCTAAGGGTTGTATTTATCATTTTCCTCGACAATCAAAATGCATAACCAAGATTCCAAGAATGACAATTGTTTACGTTGTCTTAAGTCTCTTAACTAGATTGAGAGTACTATTTTAGAAGTAATTTAGAACACTTACAAAATAGGAAAGTTATGCATGCAACATAGTCATATCTCTCTCAGGCATTTCATCTAACAGGTAGTGCTCCATATTCTACATTTTCGATCAAAGTGGAATGCAAGTTGATGATCATCACCATTTTCATCGCCAAATTAAACATAAGAAATCGTCCCCCCAAAAGCACCAGTGGGACTTCATCAGAGAAAATGGAAAAATAAAGCGCGGTTTTATGCAGACTAATTAGCAAAAACGGTACAAGAATATACTTCAATTAATATTTGATACTTAGAGAGTGAGGGATTTTAGTTGGTTAAAGCTTCTCGATCAATTCTTATTGCCCGCTCTTATGTCTTTCTAGTGTTTAGCATAAAAAAAAGTAAAAAGTAATGGATATCTAGACGTGTGTAATTATGTACAACTAGCCTTATATGCATGTATTATATGCGAAAGATTATTAAAGGATAAATTTAGTTGCATAGTTTCATCTAATAACCTTAGATAATTGAATAAGTACTGCTCGTATACCGTCTAACAAGTTTATATAGATTTGAAAATCAATGGATGGTAAATACAGTTGTTTATATAGATTTGATAATTCTTTCAATAGCAGTTTTTAAAGAGTGAAACAATATTTAAAAGTATCTAAATAATAATAGAGAGTTACGATAGTGATCTATAATTAGGGATATTAGTGGGGCAGGTTTTGTGGAGACCCGCCCCAGTTAGGTGGGGATGGAGGAAGGTTTCGCGGGGAATGGGGCGGGGATGGTTTTAGTCCATACCCGCCCCATCGCCGCCCGCCCGCCCCACCCTATCCCCACCTGCCACGCCCCATCCCCGCCCCGTCTGAGCCCCGCCATAGGTATTCCCAAAGGTCTAAAATCCTAAATGTTATTAGTTGTTTACTGCTTTCATTTGATACTTTTATTTTCCAAAAGCTAAAATCCAAAATTACTTTTAAACTTTTGTTTTCCCTCTCCCTTAACCCTAATAGATTGGGGCGGGGATGGGGCGGGTGCAGGGATTCGCGCGGGGATGGGACGGGAATAAATTTTATCTTGTCCCCGTTGGGACGGGGATGGGGACAAGATTTTCCCCCGTCATGGGTGATGGGGCGAAGATGGGGATGAGTTTTTTAGGCGGGGATGAGGATAGGAATGCCAACATCCGCCCCGTCCCACCCTATTGACATCCCTATCTACAATTAAGATGTCCAAGAAGACACAAAAGCTTACGAAAGATCAATTGAGGAATACCCAAAAATTACGAGAAGTATAGTACGAAAAGGAGAGAGAGGACTTCAATTTAGAGAGGGGGCATGAAGCAATGTAAACGCTTGATTGACATCTTTTGGTAGGTGTTCGTCCCCTCTCTTCCCTTACATAATAGAAATAAGCTCACTTTCATAAAAAATGAAATTGTGTGAATAGGGTAATATAATTTGTATATGGAAATGGGGACATCAATATCTCTGAGTATGTAAGATGTTAAATATTGTATACACATTTGTTATCAAATAGGAGTATGATATTACACGTTTGTAACTAAGATAAGCTATTACTTTTGATTTTCCCAACCAAACTAATAAATTTCTGTCAAATTTATGTAGCTTTCAAATTAAAACATACACAATAGTATGTTTGGTAACTCATTTCAGGTACCTAAAATGATAAGCGTGTAAAATTACACCCTTGATGCCTGCAACAAAATTTATCGGCCTAAGGTGGATACAGTGATCATGCTAGTGATCAGCCTAAGGTTGATCTTGTAATTTTGGGTTGCTTTAATTTTGCACCTATGATATTTTCCTTTAGCTTTCACCATTAGAGAAGTTGAAGAAGGTCAGTGTGTACTTTCAAGCAAAAGAGAAAAGAAAGAGTTGATTTTTAATGAAAAAAATTTACATTACTAACTTACTGTTACAAAACAAAGGGAAAGATAAGAGAGAGAGTAGAATTGATTATCTTATTCAACCACTAAAGGGGTATATATATACATAGGAACTAGGGTTTCCTTGGATCACAGAATATCCTAGAAGATATTTGGGGATGGATAATGGACATCCATATAATTATTTATAACACTCCCCCTTGGATGTCCATTATTTAATTACGCCTCATTAAAACTTTACTAGGAAAAACCATGTGGGATAAAAATCTAGTGAAGTAAAAATGAGTACATAATTATACGCTTCAGATGCTGCCTCATTAAAAACCTTTCCTTGGAAAACCCAGTGGGACAAAACCAAGGATAAGGGAAAAAGAGTGCAGCGCTTATTTACTCCCCCTAATGAATACATCACTTGAGATCTCTGAGACGACGCATCCCAATGTAGTGTGTTAGCTTCTCAAATACAGATGTTGGTAGTGCCTTGGTAAACAAATCTGCCAAATTCTCACTTGAGCTAATCTGCTCAACTTTAATATCTCCATTCTTCTGAAGGTCATGAGTGAAGAAGAATTTTGGTGCAATATGCTTTGTTCGATCGCCTTTGATGTACCCT
The DNA here is from genome assembly GCA_947645195.1 of Patellifolia procumbens. NCBI lineage: Eukaryota > Viridiplantae > Streptophyta > Magnoliopsida > Caryophyllales > Amaranthaceae > Patellifolia > Patellifolia procumbens. The sequence continues at coordinate 100,280 of CANSGD010000187.1, read as the reverse complement.
TCCTTAAGTTGTGTAATGCATGCAGTGTTATCTTCATACAGGATAGTTGCAGCTTCATCTCCAGATGACAAACCACAGTTCTTACGTATGTGATGAATCATAGATCTTAACCATACACATTCACGACTAGCTTCATGGATTGCCAATATTTCTGAATGATTAGAAGAGGTAGCCGCAATAGTTTGTTTCATGGATCGCCAAGAGATGGCTGTACCACCATAGGTAAACACATATCCAGTTTGAGACTTACCATTATGAGGATCAGACATAAAACCTGCATCTGCAAAACCAATTAAATCTTTTTGGGATTGATAAGCGAAGAACAAACCCATATCCTTTGTGCCTTGGAGATAACGAAATACTTGTTTAACTCCATTCCAATGTCTTCGAGTTGGGCATGAGCTAAATCTTGCTAACAAATTTACAGAAAACGAAATATCAGGTCGGGTATGGCTAGCAAGATACATCAATGCCCCAATTGCACTTAGGTATGATACTTCAGGACCAAGTAAATCTTCATTATCTTCCCGGGGACGAAAAGGATCTTTATTTACCTCAAGTGCTCTTACAACCATTGGAGTAGTTATTGGATGTGACTTATCCATATAAAAACGCTTTAGCACCTTTTCTATATATGTGGACTGATGCACAAGGATTCCTTCTTTTAGGTGCTCAATTTGTAATCCCAAACAAAACTTCGTTTTTCCAAGGTCTTTCATCTCAAATTCTTTCTTCAAATAATCAACAGCAACTTGAATCTCTTCAGGAGTTCCAATGATATTCAAATCATCAACATATACTGCAATAATGACATAACCAGATCTAGACTTCTTAATGAAAATACATGGGCAAATAGGATCATTGTTATAGCCTTCTTTCAACAGATACTCGCTCAGGCGATTATACCACATGCGTCCAGATTGTTTCAATCCATATAGGGATCTATTCAGTTTAATTGAGTAATGTTCTCGAGAACTCAAATTAGCTGTCAGAGTAAATCCATCTGGGAGTTTCATATAAATGTTAGTATCAAGTGGGCCATACAAATAAGCTGTAACTACATCCATAAGGCGTAAATCAAGCCTTTCTCTTACTGCCAGACTTATCAAAAATCTAAATGTAGTTGCATCCACCACAGGAGAGTATGTCTCCTCATAATCAATACCAGGTCTTTGTGAGAATCCTTGTGCTACTAAACGTGCTTTATATCTTACAACTTCTCCCATTTCATTTCTTTTACGCACAAAGACCCATTTGTATCCCACTGGTTTCACACCTGCAGGTGTACGGACTGCTGGTCCAAATACTTTTCTTTTCGTTAGCGATTTCAATTCAGCATCAATCGCTTCTTTCCATTTTTCCCAATCATCTCTTTGTCTACATTCTTCTAGAGATTTTGGTTCATGATCCTCTTTATCATTCATAACATCTAGATTGCATGCAAATACATCATCGACGTCGATTTGATTTCGATTCCATTTAATCCCAGACATGATGTAATCTATAGAGATTTCTTCATTTTCAGGTACCTGAGTTTCTTCTGAAACATTATTTTCATTCATGTCTAAGGTCTCTTCAGGAGATCTACCTAAAATAATTTGTTCCTCGATTTGGCCATCATCATTCTTTGCTCCTTTTTTCTTTCGAGGATTCTTATCTTTGGAACCGATTGGTCTACCACGCTTCATGCGTACATAAGACTCATTAGCAACTAGATTTGGTCCTTTCGGGACATCAATTTTAATTGGAGCATTTGCAGCTGGTATGTGTGACTTAGTCACTCTTTTGGGTCAGTAAATGCGTCTGGCAATTCATTGGCTAGACTTTGTAAATGAATAATCTTTTGAACTTCCAGTTCACATTGCTTAGTCCGAGGATCAAGATGAGCCAATGATAACTCTTTCCAATTAATTTCCTTTTCCAACTGTTTTATTTCTCCCCCTATTGTTGGAAAAACTGACTCGTCAAAATGACAATCTGCAAAACGAGCCGTAAATAGATCCCCAGTGGATGGATCTAAATATTTAATTATTGATGGGGATTCAAATCCAACATAAATACCCAACCTTCTTTGGGGGCCCATCTTAGTTCGTTGTGGTGGAGCGATTGGAACATATACTGCACATCCAAAAGTTCTAAGATGGGAAATATTTGGTTCCTGACCATGAACCATTTGTGATGGGGAGATTTTATGATAACTTGTTGGCCTAATGTGAATTAGTGCTGCTGCATGTAAAATTGCATGTCCCCAAGCAATAATTGGGAGTTTCGACTTCATTAGTAATGGTCTTGCTATTAACTGGAGACGCTTAATCAAGGATTCCGCCAGACCATTTTGTGTGTGAACATGAGCTACAGGATGTTCAACATTTATCCCAATAGACATGCAATAGTCATTAAAAGATTGAGAAGTGAATTCACCAGCGTTGTCAAGACGAATAGTCTTGATTGGAAAATCTGGAAAATTTGCTCGCAATCGAATCAATTGAGCAAGTAATCTCGCAAACGCCAGGTTGCGAGAGGATAACAAGGATACTTGGGACCATCTAGTCGATGCATCAATTAGGACCATAAAGTATCTAAATGGCCCACACGAGGGATGTATAGGTCCGCATATATCTCCTTGAATTCTTTCCAGAAAATTGATTGATTCATAATTTATCTTGGCTGGTGATGGCTGAATTATTAATTTGCCAAGTGAGCATGCAGCGCATGAAAAATTATTATGAAGAATCTGCTGGCTCTTCAATGAATGTCCACATGAACTTTCAATTATCTTTCGCATCATAGTTGAACCGGGATGGCCTAGCCGGTCATGCCAAACAATAAAGTTATCTATAAACTTATGGTTTATTACAATATGTGTTTCAATTGCATTAATTTTTGTGTAGTACAAACCAGTGGAGAGCGCAAGCAACTTCTCCAAAACTTGTTTAGTATCTTGAGTTATATTGTTGATGTAAAGGTATTCATTATTTCCCTCACTTATTGTTTCAATATGATATCCATTTCGGCGAATATCCTTAAAACTCAATAGATTCCTTTGAGATTTAGGGGAATATAATGCATCAACAATTTCAAACTTTGTCCCATTTGGTAATAATATATTTGCTCTTCCGGAGCCTTCTATAATATTTGTACTACCAGAAATCGTACTCACACTACTTTCTTTCATTGTCAATTGAGAAAAATATATCCTGTCTTTTAGTATAGTATGAGTAGTTGCACTGTCTGCTAGGCATAAATCTCCGTTATTCATTGCTAACTTTCCTTGAGAGTTAATCATAATATTCTTCAAAGAAACAAAATAATTGTCAACAAATAGGTATATCATCCAAAAGTTTTAATTATTCAAAATAAATAACCAAACTCAAAATTAAATATCCAATAAAATAAACTATAAACGAGAAAAAGTCCCATAAAGTATAAAAACCAAAGTAATTCAAAATAAAATAAACTAAAGAACAAAAATTAACATAAGCATAATAGTCTAATTAATAACATGAGTTGTGTGGCTAATTATTCCCTTCGGGGGTGGAGTAAAAATCAGATGCTTCCAAGTGGGTGGCATTGCCTGAATCAAAATCACCTTCGCCATCGTATGCAAGATTGGTCTCTACTTTCTTTCCCTTTTGCTTCAATGATTGTTGATAAAGGTCAACAAGATGTTTTGGTGTACGACATATACGAGACCAGTGGCCTTTTCCTCCACAACGAAAGCATTCATTGGTAACATTATCATTTTTGTTTTTGTCTTGCTTGTTACCATCTCTATTATCCCACTTCTGGTGGGAATGCGAGTTTCTAAAATAACCACCCCGACCTCGGCCATATCCACGACCATTTCCGCGGCCACGACCACGACCGTGGCCACGACCACGACCACCACTACGACCACGACCACGACCATTGTTGTCATGGGATGTCACATTCGCTTCAGGGAATGGAGTAGAACCAGTTGGTCGTGATTCATGATTTTTCATTAAAAGCTCGTTGTTTTGCTCAGCCAAAAGGAGACAGGATATTAGTTCAGAATACTTTTTAAAACCTTTCTCACGGTATTGTGTCTGTAGGACAATGTTATTTGCGTGAAAGGTGGAGTATGTTTTTTCTAACATTTCTGCGTCAGTAACCTTTTCTCCACATAATGTCAATTGAGAAGTAATTCTGAACATAGCTGAGTTATATTCACTTACGGATTTAAAGTCTTGTAACCTTAAATTTAGCCAATCATAACGAGCTTTAGGTAGTGTTATAGTTTTCTGGTGGTTATATCTATCCTTTAAATTACTCCAAAGAGTTTGAGGGTCTTTAATAGTCAAATATTGAATTTTGAGTCCCTCATCAAGATGATGGCGAAGAAATATCATAGCTTTGGCCTTATCTTGACTTGATTCTTTATTTCCAGGTTTGATAGTTTCACCAAGCCCTTTAGCATCTAAGTGTATTTCAGCATCTAACACCCATGACAAAAAGTTGTCTCCAGTAATATTGAGTGCCACAAATTCAAGTTTTGCCAAATTCGACATAATTCACTATACGAGATAATATTTCATAATTAGCTTTAATAGATAATATAAATACTCATATATCAAAGGCTCTTTAAAATTCAAAACTTTTGACAAGAACAATAACATAGAAAAAAAAAAAAAACCAATTAACGCAAGAAAAATCTGGGGGGGGCTTACTATATTCCATAACTTGACCCACCCATACAACTACTCATTGTCTGCTCATGGAGAAAGTGCAAACTCATGAAGGAAAAAATACAAAACGAAGCAAAGTTTACTAACATATGAAATCTAATATAGAAAACTTTAGCATGAGGTCTTACAGTAACAACGAATCATACAAGTGAAATAATCACAAAATCCCAGTTGCAAAATGAACCAGAATCACAATTCAAATCAATGGCATAAAAGGTAATAAACAAATTACAAAACACACTCCACAAATTTTTTTTTTTTTTTTTGTTTAACACCCAGAAAATTCGATCAAAGGGTAAAGTTTTAATAAAACTTGCAAACGACATTGATAATACTAGAATTTGCAGTCAAGAATTTCATTGCAAAAACAAACAAAAGAATTTGGAACCTAAAGCACAGATTTTATCAAGAAACACAACAATTTAAAAGTAAATAATATTCTATCAAGCTGAAAATTTGGTGCTACTGTGGTGAGTAAATAGTATCAGCAATCAAACCAAATTTTGCGGACAATTCAAACACGGAATCAAAGTTCAGTTTTTTCTTTTTTTCGGTTTAGAAACAATAATATAGTAAATTAAAAGTAGGAGAAATCATGCCTGTGGTGGAAGAAGATTCTGCTTCTCGTAAAAACCCTTTGTTGTACTGACAATGATATTCCGCAGGTGCAAAATCTTTTGTCACCGATTTCCGCAAGAAACGAAAATTACTATCAAAGTGCTACTGAATTATTGATAACTAATTGAGTAATTGATAGTTGTTGAAGTGTTCTAGATTACTCGTGTAATACGGTCGTCGATGGTGAATTGCTCAGCTGGTTAGAGTATGGTGCTGATAACGTGTTACAAAACAAAGGGAAAGATAAGAGAGAGAGTAGAATTGATTATCTTATTCAACCACTAAAGGGGTATATATATACATAGGAACTAGGGTTTCCTTGGATCACAGAATATCCTAGAAGATATTTGGGGATGGATAATGGACATCCATATAATTATTTATAACACTTACCACTTTACTTTTTAAAAGATGATGACAGAGCCGCAAGATAGCTTCATTAGTTGGGGATGACCTTTGAGATTTAATTTCCAAGCAATTAATGGAGGAAGTTCAATTGTTATGTTTGAAAATGACAGAGGCAAATATATGAGTTGGAAAGGAGGGAAATGAAGTGGGTAAGTAAGAAATAAGAGTGCAATTAGTAAAATCAACTTGGTCAATGCCGGAAATGTTCAGTCAATGCCTGAAAATGACCTTAAGGTGTGTTCTTGCAAAGTTTTTTTTTTTAAGGTTGTTAAAAGCCAAAAAAATTTTAAAAGGTTGTTTCTCACAAACAAATGTTTTAAAAAGGTCCTTTCTGACAAAAAACTCTATATTATTATATGTTAGGATTTATCTTTATCTTATCATAATAATATATCCTAACAAGTTGGGATCTAGTGACAAAGATCTTAAAATGATATGGGTGAGAAGGATCGATGTGCATATTTTTTAAATTAGATGTGCATATTTTAAACTAAATGTGCTTATTTCATATTTCGAGCTGTAAATATGCTCTTAAATGTTAAAATGCATATTCAGTTCGAAAAACTGCACATTTTATTCAAAAAATCCTTCTCACCCTTCTCATTTTAAAAATCTTTTTATTTGATCCTAATTCTATTCCTAACACCAAATGAATTTAAATTTTGGAGAAGCCAAGCCGTCATGCACAGAAAAGAGCGTTAAGACAAGCCCGTCAATTCGAAATTCCGAGCTTCCATGGCAGATCCATCCTCCAAAAAGCATAGCGACTTGACCACAATGCGCATAAACCCACGCAATAGCACCAATGCACCACATTCTTGATAAGCACCAATGCACCACATTTTTGATACTAGTATACTTGAGGGACTTGACTACATTTAGCTAGTGGGTAAGCAACCCACTATTAATAGACATCAAACGATGGAATCCAACTCACCAATAATAATTATATCATATTTGTCTATTAGTATTGAGTAGTATACCTACTAGGTAAACCAAGTTTTTTCCATACTTGAGATATATTCTTGATTTGTACATAAGACTGTAGTACTGCAATATGACAGTTTTCGACAGTTTAAGGTAATGTCTCCTCATCCGTGCTTCTACTCATACCTAAAGTACTTCACATATCTACCAACGTACACCACTGAGCATTAATATCATAAATTACGTATAAACAAAAAAAATATAAGAAGTTCATACATTGAATATAGTATATAACAAGAAGAATCTGATAGGATCCCATGTAAATATGTTTTTCCTAATGTACAAATTATCTAAGAAGTCAAAATAGAGTATGTGAATTACAAAAAGGTGGTAAGATATGTTTGGTAATGCAGCAGCCAACAGCCAACAGCCTTTCTAAGTCAACATAGTGCATCTTCAAATGCACCCTCATGTACCAAATATTCAACTTCATTATTGTCTAAAGGGATCCTTCTATCGAATTACAAACACCAAATAATGCAACGATTAAACATTTACCGACCTACTGTAGATACAGTCATTACCTCATGCACGCTCGAATCCTTAGCACTGGAAGATGAGGCGTTCTTTGTCTCTGATAATGGTTTCCTGTTCATGAAAGCCGGTTGTTTAGCCCGTGGAAGAGATGGATTTTCACCACTTAGCATGTGAACTACAGTTGACATAGTGGGGCGATCACTTGGGTCTTCTTGTACGCACAACAATGCAATGTGAATGCACTTCAAAACTTCTGAATGAATGCAGGATTCGTTGAGTTTTGGGTCCATCAATTCCATACCTTGATCTTCATTCCACATTTTCCATGCCTAAATTTTCATAAAATTTGACCATAATAGTTAATAGTTCTGACAAAGGGACCTTTTGTAGTAGTTGTGTTGTTTGTACCCATTCTTTATCAATAGATTTCTATAAAACAGACATACTGGGAAATCCAATCATAAAACTGCTAAGATTTTGAGGCATGTAACAAATTCTAGACATTCTAGAATAGAATATGTATCTATTGATTCTAAAGAGAAGGGTAGATTTGATTCTAAGAAGTAATTAGCTTATACGACACCAATTATTTTTCGTTCTTTGGTACAATAGATGACACTAACTATAGTTTGGGTGCATGGAGCATCCACTGATCAAAGTGAGTGTATAGGGAAATACAAACTTTAATATTTGTAGTAGAGGATGGGAAAAACTTAGTTGACCCAGTGGGTAGATTAGTCACCCCTAATACACAATCAAAATATACTTTTTGTTGCAGAGTTGGATTCCACTTGATATTAATGTGTATTAGTGGTGGGTTATTTACCCATCGGGTAGATGTATAATTGCTCGTATATGCTAGAGGGCACCACCAACTTTAAATAAAAGATATGTTATAGATTCTCCACCTTCAAAACCCACTCTTCTACTTCCTAGTCCCCACCTATGGCTTACCATTGCCAAAAAATTGAAAAATTCACAAGCATTCGGCAAAAGTTCTGGTCGTATGTCACTGGGGGCACCCAACATTATAGTTGATGCTACCCTATACACCTTCTATCCTATATACCCGTTTTAGTTGGTAACGCTCCGTGCACAAAGAAAAAGATGGTGTGACGTCAGCAATTTTTTCCTATTTCTAATGATACTTACATGTCCAAGAAGACTCAGACCATGCTCAAATATAAAGATCCTTGAATTCCTTCTACCACGTATGGTCTCCAATATAACCACGCCAAAGCTAAAAACATCAGACTTGAATGAAAAAATCCCTTCATATGCATACTCTGGAGACATGTAGCCACTGCATCACATTGAAAAAGAGCGGCTTAGCACATTATTCGTGGATGTTGACAATATATAGGGAGGTTGAAATCAAGTCACACTTCTACATACTATGTTCCAACAATTTTGGCAGTGCTTGCCTCTGCTTCCTTCCCTCCAACAATCCTTGCTATGCCAAAGTCTGAAATTTTCGGATTGAGCTCCTCATCAAGTAAAATGTTGCTTGGTTTAAGGTCTCGATGAATAATCCTAAGCCTCGAGTCTTGGTGAAGATAAAGAAGGCCCCGAGCAATTCCCAAAATGATGTCAAAACGCTTTTTCCAGTCTAGATACACAGAATGCATTTCGTCTTCTTGCAAGAAATGAAACATAAGAGAACATGTTACAAGAAGAAAAAGGTCTTTAATCAATCTTATGACTAGGTGGCTGAGAATTCGGATGTGTGACTGACCAAATAAACAAGAGTCTAGGCTTCCATTGGGCATGTATTCATAGACTAATATCTTCTCTTCTGATTTCATGCAATACCCGATAAGTCTTACAAGGTTCCGATGCTGGAGTTTGGCAATCAACATAACCTCAGTCTTAAATTCTGCAATCCCTTGTACTGATACACTTGAGAGCCTTTTGACAGCAATTTTCTGTCCATCTGTAAGCTCACCCTGAATGCAGATGATGGTAGGTGATCAAACTTGCAAAGATCAAAAGATTTGTTTGATTGAAATCAGAAGTATTACCCTGTAAACAGAACCAAAACCTCCTGTTCCGAGTTTATTTGCATCAGCAAAGTTGTTAGTAGCAGCAAGTATGCTTTCCCAATTGAAAAAAGGCACATCTATGCCTTCAGTATCATCTCCCTCAAACTCAGTTGAGTCTGTCATATTTTTGGAAACTTGAAATTAGAAAGTGTAAACAGTTACCTCATAGGTTTAACAGAGTGAAGAATCTATCTTGGGAATTTCATATTAATTGCATCATATTTCTTTGCAACACAACAGGTATGCTATTGTGCACTATGCACATAGAGAAGAAAATGATACAAGTGACTCACCTTGTCCTTTAACCATTCTTCTTTTCCTTATGTAATAAACAGAGAATATGCTGCACATTAGTATAATTGCCAACGCACCAGCTATGCAAGGAACCACAACCTTCCGGAAAAAAGGAACTTTGTACAGGACAGAAGGCAAACATCGTCAGAATTTTAATTAGCTACAATGCAAGAGGATGGGCTCCTAATTAAATACTCAAGACGAAAACATTAATGCTCATAGAAATTCAGCAGCATTTACTCTCAAAAGCTTTTCAGCACCAGCAGAACTGAGAAATTGAGCGATAATAAAAGGATCTCACCTCTGGTACATTCTAGCTTCAAGCCATTCCAACGAAATTTTGACCCACAGATGCACCTCTTTTCACCCCCGTCTGTGCTTTTGCAAGTAGTATGAGGCCAGCGGTTACAATCTTGGGTTACATTACAAGAAAATTCTGGTGGTGGTAGCCAAACTACTTCAACTTCAATAAAAGGTTGTTTCACTAGAATCAAAGGTTGGTCCTCAACAACATTGCAGTTTTTAAAAGTGAATGGCAAGGAGTTGTTGGGTGACAAAAATGACAGGTCTAATAGAAATTTACTATCACAACTATTATGCATGACTTGGATAGAGAAGAACTTTGCGTCTGGATCAATTGAGGTGACTCTGAAGTTGCCACTTGGAGTTGAGAAGTTAACTTGACCTGTTTTATCATTGCAATGAAAATTGAAATACAAGGGATCCCCACACAGTCTGCTTGTGCTTAAGGGATAGGGGATGATATTACTTCCACAAGGATAGCATCCCCTTGAAGTTTGATCTGCGACAGGAGAATAAGTTTCATGTCAGCAAAGAGGTTTCCGTTTCACAGCACCGCGTTGGTATTTCTCGTAATATTTCACAAGGGTCACATCAAGTCCAAGTTTGTATTATTTTCAAAATCAACATAACTTGATCTTTCATAGTAATCACAAGAGAATTTAGGAGGTCTCCATAATCTTTAACCCCACTCTATTTACTGCCTTGGTCACTCACAGACTTATTGCAACTAGTTAACTATATCGCTCTGGCCTTGTTCTCAGGGTCTTATTGCAAATCTGAAATTATTGCATATGAATGAGGCCATGGGAGGAATTATCACTAGTGATCTATCTTGCTTCAGCCTTGTCCAAAAGGTCTCATTTCAGATGTGAGACATTTTTTTATGAACAAATTTAAGTGAGTCGATTTGGCAGGTGTGCACGGAGGCATTTATAATAGTACTTAGTAGGAAAGAAAATACCTATATCAGCCGGTGTTGTGCGGACAAAAATAGTGATTCCATCAGGAGATTGCTCCTGCAAATGAGTCAGTTCAGTCCATGACAAGCATGTCGCAGTCGAAGTGCGTACTCCTGAACAATCAACAAGACCATAAAAGTAAGCTACACAGAAGCAATCATGAAGACATCGATCCCTGCAACTATCTTCCCCGGAAGGGCCGGAACTAGGTTTACAAGTTTGGTTTCCCAGTTTCATCATGGGCAGTTTCCAGAAAATATCACTTAAAGTATCATTCCTAATACAAACCGGTCCAGATATTTGAGCACACCCTCCAGAAGTCTCTCCTGAATTCCACTTTGGAGTAGGCTTAAATCCTGGCAAGCACTTGCACAACATCCTATTGTTACTATCAAAACTGCCAAAAGGACCACACTTCTCATACAAACTACAGCCATCTTTTGGCTCCGACCAATCCAAGGACCAGCCTCTTTCACTTTCCCAAGTCCATAACTGAATCTGTCCAGTGAAGTTCATCACTAGTCGTGTGTTATTGGCAAGAGGGGGAATACCATTATTAAACCATAATCCAAACAGGACAGGTGGAATCTTGTCAAAAGGGGTTGTTCCACTCCGCCAATAATCTGTAAGTCCCCTTTTAATAACTAAATCTGGCGATGCTGGATCAAGTTGTAGTGAGAAGTTGAACTTTCCTTGTGCTGGGTTGTTGTGATTTTGCCAAGACACCAGATTAAGACTTGATGATGAAATATCTAAAACTCCATGTGCAACCATCCCTGGAAGAAATGTGTCAGTTGGCTGCATATAGCTTTGCCACAACGGTGGTCTTTGCACACTCCTATCATCTAAAATTAAGTTTCCATCATTACGCAGACATAGTCTTGTGAGGTTTCTTGCTGAAGTTCGATCCGCTGTTGACCAGTAGGCAACACCATTCCTATCCAAAAGCTTGGCATTACCCTTTCTAACTACAAGGTAACCATAGGAATCCGACAGAGGTTTATCTCTATTCGCAACCCACACGACTGTCTTTGGATTGGACTGATTGTGATACCATATGCCCAAATACATGTTATTTCTGTTCTTCTCATCAGGAATGAAAAACCCGAACTCAAACACCCTCCCTGGAGATATTAAATTGGTTTGTGTAATATTATTAGCTTTCAATCGATCACCTTCCCTTAAGCAATCATTAGAGCTACATTGCCTTAGAAAAATGGAGAACAAGGTCATATATAGAAAGAAGAGGATGGGATAACATATGCACTGCATGGACCTAGTGGTTTTTTCCATGAGAAAAAGAAGCATGAGCTTAAAGCATCACAAATGCTGCTCCAAGAAAGAAAACAGCCATCAAACTGAAAAGTTTTATCAGTATATCCTTTTGGTTTACTAGTCAATAAAACAGCCCCAATAATGATAATTCACCAAAGAAGCTCTAGTTCCTTGGTTACAAATAAAACAAGAACTGAACAGTCAAACCATCAGCATACTTACTAAAGCCAAGGTAACTACCAGAAGACCCACATTGTCAATTTGGAGACATATAAAGAAGATTGTTCTGTAGTCTACATTTCCACCATACAATATTTAAGAATGTGCCTAAGCTTACAAGATATAAATTGGAGATGCAATTTGTACCACATACCTTAAAAGTCATATATCACTCATATGTGTTGGCATTATTAAAATGTTGACAAACAAAAACTAAATACAATGAGTGATTAAATAACTAATGGTGTATTCACTCCACCTTACACAAAAGCTTCATGTTCAATAAGAATGGACGGTGCATTCCTTAAAAAAAAGTTTCATGTCTAATAAGTTCATATAAGTTCCAACAAGTTGTAACACCTGCTTACAAACCAAGAATCAAATAGTTTAGATCAGTTCAGGAACAATACGGTGAAGGGAACGCATCCAGATAAGTTTAATAGGTTCAGAGAAGTTCTAATATGCTTAGACAAGGTTTCAATAAATTTTAACACATTCGAAAATAATCTCCAATAAATCCTAATAAGATTTGATAAGTTAAGTTATGATAAGTCCCAAAAAAAAAGGACAAAAGAACACACCCTAATTCATTCATTGGAAGAAAAGGAATCAGCTAGTATTTTTTTCTGTGAAGGATAAAAAAGGAAAAAATGCTGGGGTTACCATATTTTGTCCTTTTTAGCTGACTCAAGGGTTTACTTATATATTTCCAATCTGTTGTCAATTATTGCTGGCTACTAATATTATTTTTTGTTTGATGCTATTTTAGAGGACTCTCAAGACTACAGGGAATTCAATTCTATAGCTCATCACCTCACAAAATTAGTGTTTTTTTTGGTATGGAACAACGTTGGACACACTATTTGCCCAAAGGAGGTTTACCCTTACCTAAAGCTACAAATGGAGCTTTTTTATTTTGAGAGTTTTCATCCCAAAACTCTATCTTCAAACCCTCCTTGCCAAACACCCCATGTTAGAGAACGTAATCCAAAACTCTCTTTTTGTCCTAAAACTCTAATTGTCAAACACCCCCATAATATTTCCGTTAATTCTTATTAGTTCCAATAATGCTCCTCGGTGTAATGTATATGTCTAGTTGTCTACGATACATATAGCCATTAGATCTTAGGCATCATTTCTCGAACTCAATACCAGAACACTTCACCAAGTAGTAGGAGACCTTTCAACCTTGAGGTTGGGGGTTCAATCCCCACTAGGGACACTTTGAGAGTAGGGATTCCCTTATCCTTCCCTTTACTCTCAAATGTCTGGTCCGCTTAATCAAGGTCGACTCGTGCACGGTTCCAGTCCAGTAGGACAAATTCTTCCGACCTACCTAAAAAAAAAACACTTTAGAAACACAAAATTAACATGTATTAAATAATGGGTAGTGATATATACAGCTCTAAGGGTTGTATATAAGCATTAAATACATTACCTAAAATAGTATTAAGTTGAGAATTTATACCACAATCACGCGTAGATCTCGGTGTTATTAGCTTCTTATATACCGCCTAAGGGTTGTATTTATCATTTTCCTCGACTAATAAATCAAAATGCATAACCAAGATTCCAAGAATGACAATTGTTTACGTTGTCTTAAGTCTCTTAACTAGATTGAGAGTACTATTTTAGAAGTAATAACAAAATAGGAAAGTTATGCATGCAACATAGTCATATCTCTCTCAGGCATTTCATCGAATAGGTAGTGCTCCATATTCTACATTTTCGATTAAAGTGGACTGCACGTTGATGATCATCACCATTTTCATCGCCAAATTAAACATAAGAAATCGTCCCCCCAAAAGCACCAGTGGGACTTCATCGGAGAAAATGGAAAAATAAAGCGCGGTTTTATGCAGACTAATTAGCAAAAACGGTACAAGAACATACGCAATAATATACTTCAATTAATATTTGATACTTAGAGAGTGAGGGATTTTAGTTGGTTAAAGCTTCTCGATCAATTCTTATTGCCCGCTCTTATGTCTTTCTAGTGTTTAGCATAAAAAAAAGTAAAAAGTAATGGATATCTAGACGTGTGTAATTATGTACAACTAGCCTTATATGCATGTATTATATGCGAAAGATTATTAAAGGATAAATTTAGTTGCATAGTTTCATCTAATAACCTTAGATAATTGAATAAGTACTGCTCGTATACTGTCTAACAAGTTTATATAGATTTGAAAATCAATGGATGGTAAATACAGTTGTTTATATAGATTTGATAATTCTTTCAATAGCAGTTTTTAAAGAGTGAAACAATATTTAAAAGTATATAAATAATAATAGAGAGCTATAGTTAGAGGACCGATGGCCGCCATTTTTCGATAATTGGTTATAGGGGGAAATGGAAAATGACAATTAATACTCCCTCCGTAACATAATAGTTGCAACAATTGAACTAGGGAGAATTCCTAGGCATAATATGTTAAGTATGGATAAGTGGGTTGATTTATAAAAGTAGGAGAGAGAAATCACATGGGTTAAAGAGATAAAAGGAGGAAATGAAAGAAAACAACAAAAAAAAAAGAGTTCAAAAGTTGGTGGGAACCCAAAAACACATCATCATTTAATGTGATAAATTTACCAAAATAAGAAAGATGGAAAATTGTTGCAAGTAATATGTTACACCCTTTTTAGGAAATTGTTGCAACTATTATGTTACGGAGGGAGTATTTGATAGTTTAGAGAGTGGAGGGATTCAATTGGTTAGAGCTTTCCGATCGATTCTCGTCACCCGCTCTCTACGGTCTCTTCCGCACAAAAATCATGTTCTCGATAAGTTTAAGTATAAATAAGTTCACTTTAGTCTCAATAAGTTTGGTTCGATAAAAGAATAACTAACCCCTTTTTAACCAACGAGTTTTTTTTTTTGAAACAAGTACAAGGAAAGATTAAGGTCTTCCTATCTCAAGAATAGACCAATAGTCACAAGCTAAAAACAATAAACTAAAAACAAAGAAAAGGAAAAACTAAAACTTATCTCGTCGAGGCATACGGCGGCGGACGACCACCGTTTAGGCAGAAAGTTATACAACCAACGAATTTCCTTATCTTGTAATACTTTAGGATATATTATTATATGTTAGGATTTATCTTTATCTTATCATAATAATATATTCTAACAAGTTGGGATCTAGTGACAAAGATCTTAAAATGATATGGGTGAGAAGGATCGATGTGCATATTTTTTAAATTAGATGTACATATTTTAAACTAAATGTGCTTATTTCATATTTCGAGCTGTAAATATGCTCTTAAATGTTAAAATGCATATTCAGTTCGAAAAACTGCACATTTTATTCAAAAAATCCTTCTCACCCTTCTCATTTTAAAAATCTTTTTATTTGATCCTAATTCTATTCCTAACACCAAATGAATTTAAATTTTGGAGAAGCCAAGCCGTCATGCACAGAAAAGAGCGTTAAGACAAGCCCGTCAATTCGAAATTCCGAGCTTCCATGGCAGATCCATCCTCCAAAAAGCATAGCGACTTGACCACAATGCGCATAAACCCACGCAATAGCACCAATGCACCACATTCTTGATAAGCACCAATGCACCACATTTTTGATACTAGTATACTTGAGGGACTTGACTACATTTAGCTAGTGGGTAAGCAACCCACTATTAATAGACATCAAACGATGGAATCCAACTCACCAATAATAATTATATCATATTTGTCTATTAGTATTGAGTAGTATACCTACTAGGTAAACCAAGTTTTTTCCATACTTGAGATATATTCTTGATTTGTACATAAGACTGTAGTACTGCAATATGACAGTTTTCGACAGTTTAAGGTAATGTCTCCTCATCCGTGCTTCTACTCATACCTAAAGTACTTCACATATCTACCAACGTACACCACTGAGCATTAATATCATAAATTACGTATAAACAAAAAAAATATAAGAAGTTCATACATTGAATATAGTATATAACAAGAAGAATCTGATAGGATCCCATGTAAATATGTTTTTCCTAATGTACAAATTATCTAAGAAGTCAAAATAGAGTATGTGAATTACAAAAAGGTGGTAAGATATGTTTGGTAATGCAGCAGCCAACAGCCAACAGCCTTTCTAAGTCAACATAGTGCATCTTCAAATGCACCCTCATGTACCAAATATTCAACTTCATTATTGTCTAAAGGGATCCTTCTATCGAATTACAAACACCAAATAATGCAACGATTAAACATTTACCGACCTACTGTAGATACAGTCATTACCTCATGCACGCTCGAATCCTTAGCACTGGAAGATGAGGCGTTCTTTGTCTCTGATAATGGTTTCCTGTTCATGAAAGCCGGTTGTTTAGCCCGTGGAAGAGATGGATTTTCACCACTTAGCATGTGAACTACAGTTGACATAGTGGGGCGATCACTTGGGTCTTCTTGTACGCACAACAATGCAATGTGAATGCACTTCAAAACTTCTGAATGAATGCAGGATTCGTTGAGTTTTGGGTCCATCAATTCCATACCTTGATCTTCATTCCACATTTTCCATGCCTAAATTTTCATAAAATTTGACCATAATAGTTAATAGTTCTGACAAAGGGACCTTTTGTAGTAGTTGTGTTGTTTGTACCCATTCTTTATCAATAGATTTCTATAAAACAGACATACTGGGAAATCCAATCATAAAACTGCTAAGATTTTGAGGCATGTAACAAATTCTAGACATTCTAGAATAGAATATGTATCTATTGATTCTAAAGAGAAGGGTAGATTTGATTCTAAGAAGTAATTAGCTTATAGGACACCAATTATTTTTCGTTCTTTGGTACAATAGATGACACTAACTATAGTTTGGGTGCATGGAGCATCCACTGATCAAAGTGAGTGTATAGGGAAATACAAACTTTAATATTTGTAGTAGAGGATGGGAAAAACTTAGTTGACCCAGTGGGTAGATTAGTCACCCCTAATACACAATCAAAATATACTTTTTGTTGCAGAGTTGGATTCCACTTGATATTAATGTGTATTAGTGGTGGGTTATTTACCCATCGGGTAGATGTATAATTGCTCGTATATGCTAGAGGGCACCACCAACTTTAAATAAAAGATATGTTATAGATTCTCCACCTTCAAAACCCACTCTTCTACTTCCTAGTCCCCACCTATGGCTTACCATTGCCAAAAAATTGAAAAATTCACAAGCATTCGGCAAAAGTTCTGGTCGTATGTCACTGGGGGCACCCAACATTATAGTTGATGCTACCCTATACACCTTCTATCCTATATACCCGTTTTAGTTGGTAACGCTCCGTGCACAAAGAAAAAGATGGTGTGACGTCAGCAATTTTTTCCTATTTCTAATGATACTTACATGTCCAAGAAGACTCAGACCATGCTCAAATATAAAGATCCTTGAATTCCTTCTACCACGTATGGTCTCCAATATAACCACGCCAAAGCTAAAAACATCAGACTTGAATGAAAAAATCCCTTCATATGCATACTCTGGAGACATGTAGCCACTGCATCACATTGAAAAAGAGCGGCTTAGCACATTATTCGTGGATGTTGACAATATATAGGGAGGTTGAAATCAAGTCACACTTCTACATACTATGTTCCAACAATTTTGGCAGTGCTTGCCTCTGCTTCCTTCCCTCCAACAATCCTTGCTATGCCAAAGTCTGAAATTTTCGGATTGAGCTCCTCATCAAGTAAAATGTTGCTTGGTTTAAGGTCTCGATGAATAATCCTAAGCCTCGAGTCTTGGTGAAGATAAAGAAGGCCCCGAGCAATTCCCAAAATGATGTCAAAACGCTTTTTCCAGTCTAGATACACAGAATGCATTTCGTCTTCTTGCAAGAAATGAAACATAAGAGAACATGTTACAAGAAGAAAAAGGTCTTTAATCAATCTTATGACTAGGTGGCTGAGAATTCGGATGTGTGACTGACCAAATAAACAAGAGTCTAGGCTTCCATTGGGCATGTATTCATAGACTAATATCTTCTCTTCTGATTTCATGCAATACCCGATAAGTCTTACAAGGTTCCGATGCTGGAGTTTGGCAATCAACATAACCTCAGTCTTAAATTCTGCAATCCCTTGTACTGATACACTTGAGAGCCTTTTGACAGCAATTTTCTGTCCATCTGTAAGCTCACCCTGAATGCAGATGATGGTAGGTGATCAAACTTGCAAAGATCAAAAGATTTGTTTGATTGAAATCAGAAGTATTACCCTGTAAACAGAACCAAAACCTCCTGTTCCGAGTTTATTTGCATCAGCAAAGTTGTTAGTAGCAGCAAGTATGCTTTCCCAATTGAAAAAAGGCACATCTATGCCTTCAGTATCATCTCCCTCAAACTCAGTTGAGTCTGTCATATTTTTGGAAACTTGAAATTAGAAATTGTAAACAGTTACCTCATAGGTTTAACAGAGTGAAGAATCTATCTCGGGAATTTCATATTAATTGCATCATATTTCTTTGCAACACAACAGGTATGCTATTGTGCACTATGCACATAGAGAAGAAAATGATACAAGTGACTCACCTTGTCCTTTAACCATTCTTCTTTTCCTTATGTAATAAACAGAGAATATGCTGCACATTAGTATAATTGCCAACGCACCAGCTATGCAAGGAACCACAACCTTCCGGAAAAAAGGAACTTTGTACAGGACAGAAGGCAAACATCGTCAGAATTTTAATTAGCTACAATGCAAGAGGATGGGCTCCTAATTAAATACTCAAGACGAAAACATTAATGCTCATAGAAATTCAGCAGCATTTACTCTCAAAAGCTTTTCAGCACCAGCAGAACTGAGAAATTGAGCGATAATAAAAGGATCTCACCTCTGGTACATCCTAGATTCAAGCCATTCCATTGAAATTTTGACCCACAGATGCACCTCTTTTCACCCCCGTCTGTGCTTTTGCAAGTAGTATGAGGCCAGCGGTTACAATCTTGGGTTACTTTACAAGAAAATTCTGGTGGTGGTAGCCAACCTACTTCAACTTCAATAAAAGGTTGTTTCACTAGAATCAAAGGTTGGTCCTTAACAACATTGCAGTTTTTAAAAGTGAATAGCGATGACAGGTCTATATATTTACTATCACAACTACTATGCATGACTTGGATAGAGAAGAACTTTGCGTCTGGATCAATTGAGGTGACTCTGAAGTTGCCACTTGGAGTTGAGAAGTTAACTTGACCTGTTTTATTATTGCAATGAAAATTGAAATACAAGTGATCCCCACAATCTCTGCGTGTGCTTAAGGGATAGGGGATGATATTACTTCCACAAGGATAGCATCCCCTTGAAGTTTGATCTGCGACAGGAGAATAAGTTTCATGTCAGCAAAGAGGTTTCCGTTTCACAGCACCGCGTTGGTATTTCTCGTACTATTTCACAAGGGTCACATCAAGTCCAAGTTTGTATTATTTTCAAAATCAACATAACTTGATCTTTCATAGTAATCACAAGAGAATTTAGGAGGTCTCCATAATCTTTAACCCCACTCTATTTACTGCCTTGGTCACTCACAGACTTATTGCTACTAGTTAATTATATCGCTCTGGCCTTGTTCTCAGGGTCTTATTGCAAATCTGAAATTATTGCATATGAATGAGGCCATGGGAGGAATTATCACTAGTGATCTATCTTGCTTCAGCCTTGTCCAAAAGGTCTCATTTCAGATGTGAGACATTTTTTTATGAACAAATTTAAGCGAGTCGATTTGGCAGGTGTGCACGGAGGCATTTATAATAGTACTTAGTAGGAAAGAGAATACCTATATCAGCCGGTGTTGTGCGGAAAAAAATAGTGATTCCATCAGGAGATTGCTCCTGCAAATCAGTCAGTTCAGTCCATGACAAGCATGTCGCAGTCGAAGTGCGTACTCCTGAACAATCAACAGGACCATAAAAGTAAGCTACACAATTGCAATCATGAAGACATCGATCCCTGCAACTATCTTCCCCGGAACTAGGTTTACAAGTTTTGTTTCCCAGTTTCATCATGGGCAGAGGCAAGAAAATATCACTTGAAGTATCAGTCCTATTACAAACCGGTCCAGATATTTGAACACACCCTCCAGAAGTCTCTCCTGAATTCCACTTTGCACCAGGCTTAAATCCTGGCAAGCACTTGCACAACATACTATTGTTACTATTACAACTGCCAAATTGACCACACTTATCATACAAACTACAGCCATCTTTTGGCTCCGACCAATCCAAGGACCAGCCTCTTTCACTTTCCCAAGTCCATAACTGAATCTGACCTGTGAAGTTCATCACTAATCGTGTGTTATTGGGAAGAGGGGGAATACCATTATTAAACCATAATCCAAGCAGCGCAGATGGAATCTTGTCAAAAGGAGTTGTTCCACTCCGCCAATAATCTGTAAGTCCCCTTTTAATAACTAAATCATTAGCTGGACCAGGTTGTAGTGAGAAGTTGAACTTTCCTTGTGCTGGGTTGGTGTGATTTTGCCAAGATACCAGATTTAAACTTAATGAAACATCTAAACCTCCATGTGCAACCATCCCTGGAAGAAATGTGTCAGTTGGGTGCATATAGCTTTGCCACAACGACGATAGTCTTTGCACACTCCTATCATCTAAAATTAAGTTCCCATCATCACCCAGACATAGTCTTGTTCTTGCTGAAGTATTTTTTGTTGTTGCATCTTTTACCTCGGGGAAATGAAAATCAAAGGCTTCTAAAAGAAGTAGTCTATTTGAAGTCACGTTGTGATGATTAGAAGTCCCCACGGTCTGAAGCTCAGATGACCAGTAGGCAACACCTTTCGTATCCAAAAGCTTGGCATTACCCTTTCTAACTACAAGGTAACCATAGGAATCCGACAGAGGTTTATCTCTATTCGCAACCCACACGACTGTCTTTGGATTGGACTGATTGTGATACCATATGCCCAAATACATGTTATTTCTGTTCTTCTCATCAGGAATGAAAAACCCGAACTCAAACACCCTCCCTGGAGATATTAAATTGGTTTGTGTAATATTAGCGATCAATCGATCACCTTCTTCTAAGCAATCACTAGAGCTACATTGCCTTAGAAAAATGGAGAACAAGGTCATATATAGAAAGAAGAGGATGGGATAACATATGCACTGCATGGACCTAGTGGTTTTTTCCATGAGAAAAAGAAGCATGAGCTTAAAGCATCACAAATGCTGCTCCAAGAAAGAAAACAGCCATCAAACTGAAAAGTTTTATCAGTATATCCTTTTGGTTTACTAGTCAATAAAACAGCCCCTTATAATGATAATTCACCAAAGAAGCTCTAGTTCCTTGGTTACAAATAAAACAAGAACTGAACAGTCAAACCATTAGCATCCTTACTAAAGCCAAGGTAACTACCAGAAGACCCACATTGTCAATTTGGAGACATATAAAGAAGATTGTTCTGTAGTCTACATTTCCACCATACAATATTTAAGAATGTGCCTAAGCTTACAAGATATAAATTGGAGATGCAATTTGTACCACATACCTTAAAAGTCATATATCACTCATATGTGTTGGCATTATCAAAATGTTGACAAACAAAAACTAAATACAATGAGTGATTAAATAACTAATGGTGTATTCACTCCACCTTACACAAAAGCTTCATGTTCAATAAGAATGGACGGTGCATTCCTTAAAAAAAGTTTCATGTCTAATAAGTTCATATAAGTTCCAACAAGTTGTAACACCTGCTTACAAACCAAGAATCAAATAGTTTAGATCAGTTCAGGAACAATACGGTGAAGGGAACGCATCCAGATAAGTTTAATAGGTTCAGAGAAGTTCTAATATGCTTAGACAAGGTTTCAATAAATTTTAACACATTCGAAAATAATCTCCAATAAATCCTAATAAGATTTGATAAGTTAAGTTATGATAAGTCCCAGAAAAAAGGACAAAAGAACACACCCTAATTCATTCATTGGAAGAAAAGGAATCAGCTAGTATTTTTTTTCTGTGAAGGATAAAAAAGGAAAAAATGCTGGGGTTACCATATTTTGTCCTTTTTAGCTGACTCAAGGGTTTACTTATATATTTCCAATCTGTTGTCAATTATTGCTGGCTACTAATATTATTTTTTGTTTGATGCTATTTTAGAGGACTCTCAAGACTACAGGGAATTCAATTCTATAGCTCATCACCTCACAAAATTAGTGTTTTTTTTGGTATGGAACAACGTTGGACACACTATTTGCCCAAAGGAGGTTTACCCTTACCTAAAGCTACAAATGGAGCTTTTTCATTTTGAGAGTTTTCATCCCAAAACTCTATCTTCAAACCCTCCTTGCCAAACACCCCATGTTAGAGAACGTGATCCAAAACTCTCTTTTTGTCCTAAAACTCTAATTGTCAAACACCCCCATAGTATTTCCGTTAATTCTTATTAGTTCCAATAATGCTCCTCGGTGTAATGTATATGTCTAGTTGTCTACGATACATATAGCCATTAGATCTTAGGCATCATTTCTCGAACTCAATACCAGAACACTTCACCAAGTAGTAGGAGACCTTTCAACCTTGAGGTTGGGGGTTCAATCCCCACTAGGGACACTTTGAGAGTAGGGATTCCCCTATCCTTCCCTTTACTCTCAAATGTCTGGTCCGCTTAATCAAGGTCGACTCGTGCACGGTTCCAGTCCAGTAGGACAAATTCTTCCGACCTACCTAAAAAAACAAAACACTTCAGAAACACAAAATTAACATGTATTAAATAATGGGTAGTGATATATACAGCTCTAAGGGTTGTATATAAGCATTAAATACATTACCTACAATAGTACTCCCTCTGTCCCACAAAGTTTTTCTCACTTATTGAATATATGTGAGGTATAAAATAAAGAAATGAGAAGAACTTTGTTGGACGGAGGAAGTATTAAGTTGAGAATTTATACCACAATCACGCGTAGATCTCGGTGTTATTAGCTTCTATTATACCGCCTAAGGGTTGTATTTATCATTTTCCTCGACTAATAAATCAAAATGCATAACCAAGATTCCAAGAATGACAATTGTTTACGTTGTCTTAAGTCTCTTAACTAGATTGAGAGTACTATTTTAGAAGTAATTTAGAACACTTACAAAATAGGAAAGTTATGCATGCAACATAGTCATATCTCTCTCAGGCATTTCATCTAACAGGTAGTGCTCCATATTCTACATTTTCGATCAAAGTGGAATGCAAGTTGATGATCATCACCATTTTCATCGCCAAATTAAACATAAGAAATCGTCCCCCCAAAAGCACCAGTGGGACTTCATCAGAGAAAATGGAAAAATAAAGCGCGGTTTTATGCAGACTAATTAGCAAAAACGGTACAAGAATATACTTCAATTAATATTTGATACTTAGAGAGTGAGGGATTTTAGTTGGTTAAAGCTTCTCGATCAATTCTTATTGCCCGCTCTTATGTCTTTCTAGTGTTTAGCATAAAAAAAAAGTAAAAAGTAATGGATATCTAGACGTGTGTAATTATGTACAACTAGCCTTATATGCATGTATTATATGCGAAAGATTATTAAAGGATAAATTTAGTTGCATAGTTTCATCTAATAACCTTAGATAATTGAATAAGTACTGCTCGTATACCGTCTAACAAGTTTATATAGATTTGAAAATCAATGGATGGTAAATACAGTTGTTTATATAGATTTGATAATTCTTTCAATAGCAGTTTTTAAAGAGTGAAACAATATTTAAAAGTATATAAATAATAATAGAGAGTTACGATAGTGATCTATAATTAGGGATATTAGTGGGGCAGGTTTTGTGGAGACCCGCCCCAGTTAGGTGGGGATGGAGGAAGGTTTCGCGGGGAATGGGGCGGGGATGGTTTTAGTCCATACCCGCCCCATCGCCGCCCGCCCGCCCCACCCTATCCCCACCTGCTATGCCCCATCCCCGCCCCGTCTGAGCCCCGCCATAGGTATTCCCAAAGGTCTAAAATCCTAAATGTTATTAGTTGTTTACTGCTTTCATTTGATACTTTTATTTTCCAAAAGCTAAAATCCAAAATTACTTTTAAATTTTTGTTTTCCCTCTCCCTTAACCCTAATAGATTGGGGCGGGGATGGGGCGGGTGCAGGGATTCGCGCGGGGATGGGACGGGAATAAATTTTATCTTGTCCCCGTTGGGACGGGGATGGGGACAAGATTTTCCCCCGTCATGGGTGATGGGGCGAAGATGGGGATGAGTTTTTTAGGCGGGGATGAGGATAGGAATGCCAACATCCGCCCCGTCCCACCCTATTGACATCCCTATCTACAATTAAGATGTCCAAGAAGACACAAAAGCTTACGAAAGATCAATTGAGGAATACCCAAAAATTACGAGAAGTATAGTACGAAAAGGAGAGAGAGGACTTCAATTTAGAGAGGGGGCATGAAGCAATGTAAACGCTTGATTGACATCTTTTGGTAGGTGTTCATCCCCTCTCTTCCCTTACGTAATAGAAATAAGCTCACTTTCATAAAAAATGAAATTGTGTGAATAGGGTAATATAATTTGTATATGGAAATGGGGACATCAATATCTCTGAGTATGTAAGATGTTAAATATTGTATACACATTTGTTATCAAATAGGAGTATGATATTACACGTTTGTAACTAAGATAAGCTATTACTTTTGATTTTCCCAACCAAACTAATAAATTTCTGTCAAATTTATGTAGCTTTCAAATTAAAACATACACAATAGTATGTTTGGTAACTCATTTCAGGTACCTAAAATGATAAGCGTGTAAAATTACACCCTTGATGCCTGCAACAAAATTTATCGGCCTAAGGTGGATACAGTGATCATGCTAGCGAAGGAGCTAGAACATCCTAAACTCGAAGATGAGGCGGTCTCAGACGATGCATTCCTTCTAAAGAATGCTGGTTTTTTCGGAAATGCATGGCTCACACTAATAGGATTTTCACTGCTGAGCATGAGAGCCACTGTTGACATGGTGGGACGATCAACATGTTCTTCTTGTACACATAATAATCCAACATGAAAGCACTTCAACACTTCAGTTGGATTGCATGATTCTTTGATGGTTGAATCTATGAATTCAAGGCCTCTACCTTCATTCCATAATCTCCATGCCTAATTAAATCACATGTTATTAGTTTATATAGAATGATGTACATAATAGGCGTTACTAAGTGATGAAATGCAACATATATTCTAAAGAGGCGAGGCGAGGCAAGATTAGAAGATCGATACGTACATGTCCAAGAAGACTTAAACCATGCTCAAAGACAGTTGTTCTTGAATTTCTTCTGCCACTTATAGTCTCCAATACTACCACGCCAAAGCTAAAAACATCAGATTTAATTGAAAAGAATCCTTCGTATGCATACTCCGGAGCCATATACCCACTGCAACAACGATATATGCATCGGTTAATGACAACTGAGTTCCACTAACTTATGGTATTTAGGAAATGCACATTTCCTACTTACAATGTTCCAACAACCTTGTTAGTTGTTGCCTCTGTTTCTTTCCCTCTAAAAATCCTTGCTATACCGAAATCTGAAATTTTTGGATTGAGCTCCTCATCGAGTAATATGTTGCTTGGTTTCAGGTCTCGGTGGATTATTCTCAGCCTCGAGTCCTGGTGAAGATAAACAAGGCCTCTAGCTATCCCAAAAATGATGCCAAAACGCTTATCCCAATCCAAGTAAACAGAAAATTTTTGATCTTGCAAAACATCAAACATATATTAGTATCTTATCCGTAAAATTATGTGTTTTTTCTATAGCGCATTACTAAGAGCTTGTTCTTTTGAATATAAAGTTGTATATAGCTAGGCAACAACATCATAAACTCGAGAGACTAACCAAATAAACATGAGTCGAGGCTTCCATTAGGCATGTATTCATAAACTAAAATGCTCTCATCGGCTTTCACACAATATCCGAGCAATCTTACAAGGTTCCGATGCTGCAGCCTGGCAATCAGTACAACTTCAGTCCTAAATTCTTCAACACCTTGCCTTGATACACTTGAGAGCCTCTTGACAGCAATTTCCTTCCCATCTGGAAGCTTTCCCTACATGACATATGCCCCCATAACGACAATACTTTAACAAACTCGCTAAGAAAGTTCTCCCTACATTGTTTTACTTGTTGCAACATATGGTTTTTAGAATTTACAGACTTTGCTCATTTGTCACTGTGGAAAAAAAATGTCGCAACTAATGAAATACGGATGCAATAATTGGTGTAGCAAAATAAAGTTACCCTATACACGGAACCAAATCCTCCTGTACCGAGCTTATTTGCATCTGAAAAATTATTTGTAGCAGCTAGTATACTTCCCCAACCGAAAAAAGGGACATCAACACCTTCAGTATCATCATCTCCTTGGAACTTAACTGAGCCTGTAACATTGTTGGCATAACTCAGAAGTCAGAATCTATTTTTCATGCTTTAACAAAATGTGTTGAGTGATTTGTAAAGACTACTTACTCTGCTTTATGGTGATCCTTCTTCGCTTACGCTTATGATACACTAAGAATGCACCACAGAGAAACAGAACTGCCAGTGCAACAGCTATGCAAGGAAGCAGCATCTTGAGAGGAAAAATCTCATACAATTGAGATCCTCCATGCAGAAAAGGAAAGCTATGCAAAAAAACCAATAGTCTATCTTTTTCTTTTGGGTTGAAAGTTAAAACGATTTTCTCGTATGTATGCGATTCACATACCTAGATATCTCAAGAAACCAAGTTTTTATAATCCTGTCATGAAGCACTATGGCACAAATTTCCCTATCTTCAAAGATTCGGCAGCATAAATAGTTCTCTACCTACACTCTATCTACCGATACTTTACCCATTTGGTTTGGCACAAATATTGAACATTGAGTGTTTTGTGGGCCATCTAGTAGGTAGTCGAGTTAATAGGTAAGGATTACAAATTAGTTGTTCACATTATTAGGTGCATGCTACCTATATAAGGAAGTGGCTAGAGTATTGTGACTTGCAAGAGAGGGGAAGAGGGGGAGAAAGTAACTAAACGAGATAGCTTCGCAATCTATTAGGAGGAAGACTAACAGGGGTACCAAGATGCATCAGTAAGGCTATCCAACTATGACATGGAGTTAAAAGGCTGCCTCTGGAACAACCTTTCCTCAAGATTGGGGTAAATTTGCCCATATTTAAACAATAATCCTTGCCTTTTGTGAGCCTTGCTGTAAGGTCATTTTACAAGGGGAAACTAAAATGGCCTCATTACTCCTCCAGATATACGATCACATTCCATAAATCTAGAAATTTTTCATGTATTTCTATTGAACATTACAATGAAAGAAGTACCTGTCGAACACAAGGTGACATTGAGCAGGAGGAAGAAAAAGCCATAGCTTAACCCCACATACGTTGGCTGACCAACTGTATGACCTGAAAACATCAGCGTGCAAAGGAGTCCATGTGCCTGCATGAAGAGGAACAAGCTCGGTAATTTTGAGAGCACTAGGCTGGGAAATACTGTACATTAAAACAGGAATACTGTCTTACAAGATAGATGCTAGTGCACCGAAGCCCCAACCTTTTGGTCCCATGTAAACAAACCGGTAGTCAGAGCAACTAATTTCATTTGTTTCCTGGTAATCAGGATCATTATGCATTCGATACTGGTCAAGGTAAAAGTTCAGCCAATCATCACTGAAAAAAGGTGGCGTTACATATGCCTTGTATGCAGGGTACTCCTGCCATCATGATTACCAAGAAAGATATTCAGCCAATATCATTATATACTTATACGAATTATGTTCCTTGGAAAAACTAGTGATGATAAAAGCAGCAATCACACAATAAATTATAGGTAATAATTGCTTTTCAATATCAAAAAGAAAAACTCCACAAACACAGGCAAAAAGGTCGTTCATCCGCTCCCTCCCGCTCGGAAGAAAGACAGGCCCCAATTCTTAACAGGAGGGGACACCTTTGGCCTCCGGCCTGTACTGTGGTATATGGTTTGAACAAAATTATTTTGGCAGATGAGGACAGGCTGCTCCAGAGGCATGCCCAAATTAATTCCCTTACAGCAGCATTTGAGCACAAACAGCAGATAATGTAACAAAATATGTTTGTCAACCATTAAGTTCATCCATTACAGGCTTACAGTCACCAAATATTAGACTGATAGCTAATACACTAGCCTCTTAATGTTTGAAGGAAAGAGTTCAAAACTTATGTATCAATTACTGTTCAATGGTGACTCCCACCTCACCCTATAACCGAGTATAACGGAAGCACCAAATTCTGTCAGACTCATTAAAAGACATAAAAATAAAATGCCCATAAACTCAGCAATTATAGAAGAACGTCCAAAAATACAATTATCTCCAAAAGTCCCGACATATATAGTTGCTTGCTTTCCTTAATCTTAAAAGTCTCACGTCACTTGTAAAAGGTTCATCCTCTCCCCAACTGAAGTAGAGAACAGTAAAATTAAAACAGAAACAAAAGAGTCCTAAACTAATTGACTGAAAGAGGGGCTGATTTCAACTGTATACCTTGACAAAGTGCCAATCCTTTAAATATAACAAGGACTTATCAACATGGGAATCAGTTTCACTATTGAGTGCAACCCAATATTCAATGAACTCCGAAACTGACATTTCTACTCTTCTTTGATCAGTGAATTCCCTATTATAACAGTCTGCAACCTGCAATTTATGAAGTACAGCATTATGAAACAATGTCAAACACTACAAAGTAGAAAACTGATTTCAATTATGCGTAGTACATTATGCATTCAACATAAGCCTGAAGCTAAGGTCAAACCTCCTGAGCTGTTAAGGGGACACATAACATGTCACAAACATGAAAACTGTAGAAAAGTCACATTATGTTATAGCTTTGCATAAGAAGTATTAAGTGGGAGGGGCAATCCTTGAGGGAAGTTCAGTGTAGTTGTTATGGACAATCAGACATGCAACGGCTTGTCCACCCCCACTCATCCAAGCATAAAGAGAACATATTATTATGACCTAAATCCTGAAAACTATTCAACTCTTCTTAGCATTACTTACTAAATGTAGTATCAATAATGAACCAGGCCATACTACTGATGTCATTCAGATGTTCCGATACAGCTTATCGAAAACGTGAGTATGCTTGTCCAAAGCTAGTTTTTACAAGTCTCTTTCCAACTATCGGTACTCACAAGTCACAATCAGCCATTTATGTTAGTACAACAATGATTATCAACCCCATTTCCCATATGTTCGACTTTGCCTTACTCTAATACTTCACACTCATTGAATATTAGTCCCTCAGACTCCTACATAATAAGCCGACAGTCATATTTCTGGCAATGCCCTAGATAATATTTCACATTCTAAATTTATCTAGTTAAATATGAACTTTCTATATCGGAGTACTAATACTAATGCAAATTATTTAGTGCACCGTGGAGCAATGCTCCGCAAAGGTACATTAACACTTTGTTTGGATAGCAAAGAAGGAGGAGAGGGAAGAGAAAGACATGGGAAAGGTGTGGTCCATTTTCCCTTCAGATCTTTCCAATTTTGGCGAGATTATGCTTATTAAGGAGGGAAAATGGATCCCTCCCTCCCTCCCCCTACCCTTCCCTTCCCTCCCCCAAATATTTGTCCAAAGTCCAAACACGTGAAATTGTCCACCTCCCTTTCTCTTCTCTTCCTATCCTACCATCCAACTAATGTGTCGGTGTTTTCAAAAGTATATATGCACTTTTCAATTACAAAGTGAAAACACCAATGTGCTTTTAAGGGTCTGTTCTTTTGTACATAATGGAGTCAGCAGAACTCGACTGCACTGAATTGAAACGAACTGAAAAACCTGGAGTTGAGTTGAACTGGATTAAAACGAAGTCCAACAAGATTTCATTCCAAAAGAATAGGGCCTAAAAATCACATACATATGCTTATACAAAATTCTAAGTGTCCCTTGGCACAAGAGTGCTCCGCGATGCACAAAATAATTACTTCTAGTAAATTACCACGGAAAAAACTACCTCGCCATGGCTAAAGACATGAAAATGTACATAGTGAAGAATAGCTTCAATTAGGATACTTTTGCTTATATTCTCTGCACTCCTCTCGATGATCGAGGTAACTAGCGCTTTTCTAGCACGTTAGGAAATTTCCAAAATCAACAGCAGAAATAAACCAAACCAACACAAACATCATAATCATAATCCTAATCATAATCATAATCATAATCATAGTCGTAATCATAATCATAATCAATCACAATCATACATCATCACCATTGATCATACACAACTGACTCAAAACATAAAAACAAGACGAAGCAATTACACTAACCTGAACTCGAGAAGTTCCAAAATGTGTAGAGAAGAACTCAAAATTAGGTTTTCCACAATCATCTACCCAATCTTCGCAAGCTTTCCAATCATCCATTAAATCTGTGAGAATTACAGGTTGATTCTTCGCGAGGTATTTCTCCGCGAACTCGGTGTAACTCAGTTCCTTCCCGTTCACTCTCTCTATCTCTCCTCCGATTTGCAGGCCTTTCTTCAGCTCTAACGCATCCATTTTAATGGAGTCGCCGCTTGACTCGGAAGCTCTACTGTGTTGACTCGGTTGCTCTGGCGATTCCACTCGGTTTCTATTTGCAGTTTGGTGGTGGTCGGATTTTTATTTGGTGTTCTTTTTTCTTTTCTTTTAGCTTGATTTACCTAGAAGTTAGAACACTTAATGAAATAAATTCACTTAATTGTAATTTTAGTGAAATGATATTTCTATGTACAATAATGTGTTTTATACGGTCTATACATGAGTATATATGCATAGATTGTAGTTTATAGCTTTTAATTTAAAATTTTCGAGATTTTAATACATAAATTGAGGTTTTTGGGAACGTCAATGAAAGTAGGGTTCATACATTGGGATTTTTGGAAAAATCAATGAAATCAGGGTTCATAAATTGGAATTTTTGGAAAATCAAATGAAATTTCATGCAATTGAAGGTTCTTGAAAATTGTCGAAATTAGGGTTCATGCAGATGAAAATTTATGGAATTTTGACAAAAAAATCAAAAGTTAACGGTTTTGGTAGTGATATACTGACACAATAGCTAAATTAGGTGGTTGTATTAAAAAAGTTTTATGTTGGATAGTTGTTTTAAGAAAGTGATATTTATTAAGCAGTTGTTGACAAGTTTGACTAAAATATGTGAATAAATAGACAACCTATTCTTCATCCTATAAGTCTTATCCAGTCTAGTTTCCATCTATCGTTAGAGCATTTAGGAATCAAATTTTGCATACTTACAAGTTGTGTTTCTTATATGCGAAAGATTATTAAAGGATAAATTTAGTTGCATAGTTTCATCTAATAACCTTAGATAATTGAATAAGTACTGCTCGTATACTGTCTAACAAGTTTATATAGATTTGAAAATCAATGGATGGTAAATACAGTTGTTTATATAGATTTGATAATTCTTTCAATAGCAGTTTTTAAAGAGTGAAACAATATTTAAAAGTATATAAATAATAATAGAGAGCTATAGTTAGAGGACCGATGGCCGCCATTTTTCGATAATTGGTTATAGGGGGAAATGGAAAATGACAATTAATACTCCCTCCGTAACATAATAGTTGCAACAATTGAACTAGGGAGAATTCCTAGGCATAATATGTTAAGTATGGATAAGTGGGTTGATTTATAAAAGTAGGAGAGAGAAATCACATGGGTTAAAGAGATAAAAGGAGGAAATGAAAGAAAACAACAAAAAAAAGAGTTCAAAAGTTGGTGGGAACCCAAAAACACATCATCATTTAATGTGATAAATTTACCAAAATAAGAAAGATGGAAAATTGTTGCAAGTAATATGTTACACCCTTTTTAGGAAATTGTTGCAACTATTATGTTACGGAGGGAGTATTTGATAGTTTAGAGAGTGGAGGGATTCAATTGGTTAGAGCTTTCCGATCGATTCTCGTCACCCGCTCTCTACGGTCTCTTCCGCACAAAAATCATGTTCTCGATAAGTTTAAGTATAAATAAGTTCACTTTAGTCTCAATAAGTTTGGTTCGATAAAAGAATAACTAACCCCTTTTTAACCA
This sequence comes from Patellifolia procumbens, assembly GCA_947645195.1. Lineage (NCBI taxonomy): Eukaryota > Viridiplantae > Streptophyta > Magnoliopsida > Caryophyllales > Amaranthaceae > Patellifolia > Patellifolia procumbens. Next base: position 67,903 of record CANSGD010000187.1, on the reverse strand, counting down.
ACGAGTTTTTTTTTTGAAACAAGTACAAGGAAAGATTAAGGTCTTCCTATCTCAAGAATAGACCAATAGTCACAAGCTAAAAACAATAAACTAAAAACAAAGAAAAGGAAAAACTAAAACTTATCTCGTCGAGGCATACGGCGGCGGACGACCACCGTTTAGGCAGAAAGTTATACAACCAACGAATTTCCTTATCTTGTAATACTTTAGGATATATTATTATATGTTAGGATTTATCTTTATCTTATCATAATAATATATTCTAACAAGTTGGGATCTAGTGACAAAGATCTTAAAATGATATGGGTGAGAAGGATCGATGTGCATATTTTTTAAATTAGATGTACATATTTTAAACTAAATGTGCTTATTTCATATTTCGAGCTGTAAATATGCTCTTAAATGTTAAAATGCATATTCAGTTCGAAAAACTGCACATTTTATTCAAAAAATCCTTCTCACCCTTCTCATTTTAAAAATCTTTTTATTTGATCCTAATTCTATTCCTAACACCAAATGAATTTAAATTTTGGAGAAGCCAAGCCGTCATGCACAGAAAAGAGCGTTAAGACAAGCCCGTCAATTCGAAATTCCGAGCTTCCATGGCAGATCCATCCTCCAAAAAGCATAGCGACTTGACCACAATGCGCATAAACCCACGCAATAGCACCAATGCACCACATTCTTGATAAGCACCAATGCACCACATTTTTGATACTAGTATACTTGAGGGACTTGACTACATTTAGCTAGTGGGTAAGCAACCCACTATTAATAGACATCAAACGATGGAATCCAACTCACCAATAATAATTATATCATATTTGTCTATTAGTATTGAGTAGTATACCTACTAGGTAAACCAAGTTTTTTCCATACTTGAGATATATTCTTGATTTGTACATAAGACTGTAGTACTGCAATATGACAGTTTTCGACAGTTTAAGGTAATGTCTCCTCATCCGTGCTTCTACTCATACCTAAAGTACTTCACATATCTACCAACGTACACCACTGAGCATTAATATCATAAATTACGTATAAACAAAAAAAATATAAGAAGTTCATACATTGAATATAGTATATAACAAGAAGAATCTGATAGGATCCCATGTAAATATGTTTTTCCTAATGTACAAATTATCTAAGAAGTCAAAATAGAGTATGTGAATTACAAAAAGGTGGTAAGATATGTTTGGTAATGCAGCAGCCAACAGCCAACAGCCTTTCTAAGTCAACATAGTGCATCTTCAAATGCACCCTCATGTACCAAATATTCAACTTCATTATTGTCTAAAGGGATCCTTCTATCGAATTACAAACACCAAATAATGCAACGATTAAACATTTACCGACCTACTGTAGATACAGTCATTACCTCATGCACGCTCGAATCCTTAGCACTGGAAGATGAGGCGTTCTTTGTCTCTGATAATGGTTTCCTGTTCATGAAAGCCGGTTGTTTAGCCCGTGGAAGAGATGGATTTTCACCACTTAGCATGTGAACTACAGTTGACATAGTGGGGCGATCACTTGGGTCTTCTTGTACGCACAACAATGCAATGTGAATGCACTTCAAAACTTCTGAATGAATGCAGGATTCGTTGAGTTTTGGGTCCATCAATTCCATACCTTGATCTTCATTCCACATTTTCCATGCCTAAATTTTCATAAAATTTGACCATAATAGTTAATAGTTCTGACAAAGGGACCTTTTGTAGTAGTTGTGTTGTTTGTACCCATTCTTTATCAATAGATTTCTATAAAACAGACATACTGGGAAATCCAATCATAAAACTGCTAAGATTTTGAGGCATGTAACAAATTCTAGACATTCTAGAATAGAATATGTATCTATTGATTCTAAAGAGAAGGGTAGATTTGATTCTAAGAAGTAATTAGCTTATAGGACACCAATTATTTTTCGTTCTTTGGTACAATAGATGACACTAACTATAGTTTGGGTGCATGGAGCATCCACTGATCAAAGTGAGTGTATAGGGAAATACAAACTTTAATATTTGTAGTAGAGGATGGGAAAAACTTAGTTGACCCAGTGGGTAGATTAGTCACCCCTAATACACAATCAAAATATACTTTTTGTTGCAGAGTTGGATTCCACTTGATATTAATGTGTATTAGTGGTGGGTTATTTACCCATCGGGTAGATGTATAATTGCTCGTATATGCTAGAGGGCACCACCAACTTTAAATAAAAGATATGTTATAGATTCTCCACCTTCAAAACCCACTCTTCTACTTCCTAGTCCCCACCTATGGCTTACCATTGCCAAAAAATTGAAAAATTCACAAGCATTCGGCAAAAGTTCTGGTCGTATGTCACTGGGGGCACCCAACATTATAGTTGATGCTACCCTATACACCTTCTATCCTATATACCCGTTTTAGTTGGTAACGCTCCGTGCACAAAGAAAAAGATGGTGTGACGTCAGCAATTTTTTCCTATTTCTAATGATACTTACATGTCCAAGAAGACTCAGACCATGCTCAAATATAAAGATCCTTGAATTCCTTCTACCACGTATGGTCTCCAATATAACCACGCCAAAGCTAAAAACATCAGACTTGAATGAAAAAATCCCTTCATATGCATACTCTGGAGACATGTAGCCACTGCATCACATTGAAAAAGAGCGGCTTAGCACATTATTCGTGGATGTTGACAATATATAGGGAGGTTGAAATCAAGTCACACTTCTACATACTATGTTCCAACAATTTTGGCAGTGCTTGCCTCTGCTTCCTTCCCTCCAACAATCCTTGCTATGCCAAAGTCTGAAATTTTCGGATTGAGCTCCTCATCAAGTAAAATGTTGCTTGGTTTAAGGTCTCGATGAATAATCCTAAGCCTCGAGTCTTGGTGAAGATAAAGAAGGCCCCGAGCAATTCCCAAAATGATGTCAAAACGCTTTTTCCAGTCTAGATACACAGAATGCATTTCGTCTTCTTGCAAGAAATGAAACATAAGAGAACATGTTACAAGAAGAAAAAGGTCTTTAATCAATCTTATGACTAGGTGGCTGAGAATTCGGATGTGTGACTGACCAAATAAACAAGAGTCTAGGCTTCCATTGGGCATGTATTCATAGACTAATATCTTCTCTTCTGATTTCATGCAATACCCGATAAGTCTTACAAGGTTCCGATGCTGGAGTTTGGCAATCAACATAACCTCAGTCTTAAATTCTGCAATCCCTTGTACTGATACACTTGAGAGCCTTTTGACAGCAATTTTCTGTCCATCTGTAAGCTCACCCTGAATGCAGATGATGGTAGGTGATCAAACTTGCAAAGATCAAAAGATTTGTTTGATTGAAATCAGAAGTATTACCCTGTAAACAGAACCAAAACCTCCTGTTCCGAGTTTATTTGCATCAGCAAAGTTGTTAGTAGCAGCAAGTATGCTTTCCCAATTGAAAAAAGGCACATCTATGCCTTCAGTATCATCTCCCTCAAACTCAGTTGAGTCTGTCATATTTTTGGAAACTTGAAATTAGAAATTGTAAACAGTTACCTCATAGGTTTAACAGAGTGAAGAATCTATCTCGGGAATTTCATATTAATTGCATCATATTTCTTTGCAACACAACAGGTATGCTATTGTGCACTATGCACATAGAGAAGAAAATGATACAAGTGACTCACCTTGTCCTTTAACCATTCTTCTTTTCCTTATGTAATAAACAGAGAATATGCTGCACATTAGTATAATTGCCAACGCACCAGCTATGCAAGGAACCACAACCTTCCGGAAAAAAGGAACTTTGTACAGGACAGAAGGCAAACATCGTCAGAATTTTAATTAGCTACAATGCAAGAGGATGGGCTCCTAATTAAATACTCAAGACGAAAACATTAATGCTCATAGAAATTCAGCAGCATTTACTCTCAAAAGCTTTTCAGCACCAGCAGAACTGAGAAATTGAGCGATAATAAAAGGATCTCACCTCTGGTACATCCTAGATTCAAGCCATTCCATTGAAATTTTGACCCACAGATGCACCTCTTTTCACCCCCGTCTGTGCTTTTGCAAGTAGTATGAGGCCAGCGGTTACAATCTTGGGTTACTTTACAAGAAAATTCTGGTGGTGGTAGCCAACCTACTTCAACTTCAATAAAAGGTTGTTTCACTAGAATCAAAGGTTGGTCCTTAACAACATTGCAGTTTTTAAAAGTGAATAGCGATGACAGGTCTATATATTTACTATCACAACTACTATGCATGACTTGGATAGAGAAGAACTTTGCGTCTGGATCAATTGAGGTGACTCTGAAGTTGCCACTTGGAGTTGAGAAGTTAACTTGACCTGTTTTATTATTGCAATGAAAATTGAAATACAAGTGATCCCCACAATCTCTGCGTGTGCTTAAGGGATAGGGGATGATATTACTTCCACAAGGATAGCATCCCCTTGAAGTTTGATCTGCGACAGGAGAATAAGTTTCATGTCAGCAAAGAGGTTTCCGTTTCACAGCACCGCGTTGGTATTTCTCGTACTATTTCACAAGGGTCACATCAAGTCCAAGTTTGTATTATTTTCAAAATCAACATAACTTGATCTTTCATAGTAATCACAAGAGAATTTAGGAGGTCTCCATAATCTTTAACCCCACTCTATTTACTGCCTTGGTCACTCACAGACTTATTGCTACTAGTTAATTATATCGCTCTGGCCTTGTTCTCAGGGTCTTATTGCAAATCTGAAATTATTGCATATGAATGAGGCCATGGGAGGAATTATCACTAGTGATCTATCTTGCTTCAGCCTTGTCCAAAAGGTCTCATTTCAGATGTGAGACATTTTTTTATGAACAAATTTAAGCGAGTCGATTTGGCAGGTGTGCACGGAGGCATTTATAATAGTACTTAGTAGGAAAGAGAATACCTATATCAGCCGGTGTTGTGCGGAAAAAAATAGTGATTCCATCAGGAGATTGCTCCTGCAAATCAGTCAGTTCAGTCCATGACAAGCATGTCGCAGTCGAAGTGCGTACTCCTGAACAATCAACAGGACCATAAAAGTAAGCTACACAATTGCAATCATGAAGACATCGATCCCTGCAACTATCTTCCCCGGAACTAGGTTTACAAGTTTTGTTTCCCAGTTTCATCATGGGCAGAGGCAAGAAAATATCACTTGAAGTATCAGTCCTATTACAAACCGGTCCAGATATTTGAACACACCCTCCAGAAGTCTCTCCTGAATTCCACTTTGCACCAGGCTTAAATCCTGGCAAGCACTTGCACAACATACTATTGTTACTATTACAACTGCCAAATTGACCACACTTATCATACAAACTACAGCCATCTTTTGGCTCCGACCAATCCAAGGACCAGCCTCTTTCACTTTCCCAAGTCCATAACTGAATCTGACCTGTGAAGTTCATCACTAATCGTGTGTTATTGGGAAGAGGGGGAATACCATTATTAAACCATAATCCAAGCAGCGCAGATGGAATCTTGTCAAAAGGAGTTGTTCCACTCCGCCAATAATCTGTAAGTCCCCTTTTAATAACTAAATCATTAGCTGGACCAGGTTGTAGTGAGAAGTTGAACTTTCCTTGTGCTGGGTTGGTGTGATTTTGCCAAGATACCAGATTTAAACTTAATGAAACATCTAAACCTCCATGTGCAACCATCCCTGGAAGAAATGTGTCAGTTGGGTGCATATAGCTTTGCCACAACGACGATAGTCTTTGCACACTCCTATCATCTAAAATTAAGTTCCCATCATCACCCAGACATAGTCTTGTTCTTGCTGAAGTATTTTTTGTTGTTGCATCTTTTACCTCGGGGAAATGAAAATCAAAGGCTTCTAAAAGAAGTAGTCTATTTGAAGTCACGTTGTGATGATTAGAAGTCCCCACGGTCTGAAGCTCAGATGACCAGTAGGCAACACCTTTCGTATCCAAAAGCTTGGCATTACCCTTTCTAACTACAAGGTAACCATAGGAATCCGACAGAGGTTTATCTCTATTCGCAACCCACACGACTGTCTTTGGATTGGACTGATTGTGATACCATATGCCCAAATACATGTTATTTCTGTTCTTCTCATCAGGAATGAAAAACCCGAACTCAAACACCCTCCCTGGAGATATTAAATTGGTTTGTGTAATATTAGCGATCAATCGATCACCTTCTTCTAAGCAATCACTAGAGCTACATTGCCTTAGAAAAATGGAGAACAAGGTCATATATAGAAAGAAGAGGATGGGATAACATATGCACTGCATGGACCTAGTGGTTTTTTCCATGAGAAAAAGAAGCATGAGCTTAAAGCATCACAAATGCTGCTCCAAGAAAGAAAACAGCCATCAAACTGAAAAGTTTTATCAGTATATCCTTTTGGTTTACTAGTCAATAAAACAGCCCCTTATAATGATAATTCACCAAAGAAGCTCTAGTTCCTTGGTTACAAATAAAACAAGAACTGAACAGTCAAACCATTAGCATCCTTACTAAAGCCAAGGTAACTACCAGAAGACCCACATTGTCAATTTGGAGACATATAAAGAAGATTGTTCTGTAGTCTACATTTCCACCATACAATATTTAAGAATGTGCCTAAGCTTACAAGATATAAATTGGAGATGCAATTTGTACCACATACCTTAAAAGTCATATATCACTCATATGTGTTGGCATTATCAAAATGTTGACAAACAAAAACTAAATACAATGAGTGATTAAATAACTAATGGTGTATTCACTCCACCTTACACAAAAGCTTCATGTTCAATAAGAATGGACGGTGCATTCCTTAAAAAAAAGTTTCATGTCTAATAAGTTCATATAAGTTCCAACAAGTTGTAACACCTGCTTACAAACCAAGAATCAAATAGTTTAGATCAGTTCAGGAACAATACGGTGAAGGGAACGCATCCAGATAAGTTTAATAGGTTCAGAGAAGTTCTAATATGCTTAGACAAGGTTTCAATAAATTTTAACACATTCGAAAATAATCTCCAATAAATCCTAATAAGATTTGATAAGTTAAGTTATGATAAGTCCCAGAAAAAGGACAAAAGAACACACCCTAATTCATTCATTGGAAGAAAAGGAATCAGCTAGTATTTTTTTTTTCTGTGAAGGATAAAAAAGGAAAAAATGCTGGGGTTACCATATTTTGTCCTTTTTAGCTGACTCAAGGGTTTACTTATATATTTCCAATCTGTTGTCAATTATTGCTGGCTACTAATATTATTTTTTGTTTGATGCTATTTTAGAGGACTCTCAAGACTACAGGGAATTCAATTCTATAGCTCATCACCTCACAAAATTAGTGTTTTTTTTGGTATGGAACAACGTTGGACACACTATTTGCCCAAAGGAGGTTTACCCTTACCTAAAGCTACAAATGGAGCTTTTTCATTTTGAGAGTTTTCATCCCAAAACTCTATCTTCAAACCCTCCTTGCCAAACACCCCATGTTAGAGAACGTGATCCAAAACTCTCTTTTGTCCTAAAACTCTAATTGTCAAACACCCCCATAGTATTTCCGTTAATTCTTATTAGTTCCAATAATGCTCCTCGGTGTAATGTATATGTCTAGTTGTCTACGATACATATAGCCATTAGATCTTAGGCATCATTTCTCGAACTCAATACCAGAACACTTCACCAAGTAGTAGGAGACCTTTCAACCTTGAGGTTGGGGGTTCAATCCCCACTAGGGACACTTTGAGAGTAGGGATTCCCCTATCCTTCCCTTTACTCTCAAATGTCTGGTCCGCTTAATCAAGGTCGACTCGTGCACGGTTCCAGTCCAGTAGGACAAATTCTTCCGACCTACCTAAAAAAACAAAACACTTCAGAAACACAAAATTAACATGTATTAAATAATGGGTAGTGATATATACAGCTCTAAGGGTTGTATATAAGCATTAAATACATTACCTACAATAGTACTCCCTCTGTCCCACAAAGTTTTTCTCACTTATTGAATATATGTGAGGTATAAAATAAAGAAATGAGAAGAACTTTGTTGGACGGAGGAAGTATTAAGTTGAGAATTTATACCACAATCACGCGTAGATCTCGGTGTTATTAGCTTCTATTATACCGCCTAAGGGTTGTATTTATCATTTTCCTCGACTAATAAATCAAAATGCATAACCAAGATTCCAAGAATGACAATTGTTTACGTTGTCTTAAGTCTCTTAACTAGATTGAGAGTACTATTTTAGAAGTAATTTAGAACACTTACAAAATAGGAAAGTTATGCATGCAACATAGTCATATCTCTCTCAGGCATTTCATCTAACAGGTAGTGCTCCATATTCTACATTTTCGATCAAAGTGGAATGCAAGTTGATGATCATCACCATTTTCATCGCCAAATTAAACATAAGAAATCGTCCCCCCAAAAGCACCAGTGGGACTTCATCAGAGAAAATGGAAAAATAAAGCGCGGTTTTATGCAGACTAATTAGCAAAAACGGTACAAGAATATACTTCAATTAATATTTGATACTTAGAGAGTGAGGGATTTTAGTTGGTTAAAGCTTCTCGATCAATTCTTATTGCCCGCTCTTATGTCTTTCTAGTGTTTAGCATAAAAAAAAGTAAAAAGTAATGGATATCTAGACGTGTGTAATTATGTACAACTAGCCTTATATGCATGTATTATATGCGAAAGATTATTAAAGGATAAATTTAGTTGCATAGTTTCATCTAATAACCTTAGATAATTGAATAAGTACTGCTCGTATACCGTCTAACAAGTTTATATAGATTTGAAAATCAATGGATGGTAAATACAGTTGTTTATATAGATTTGATAATTCTTTCAATAGCAGTTTTTAAAGAGTGAAACAATATTTAAAAGTATATAAATAATAATAGAGAGTTACGATAGTGATCTATAATTAGGGATATTAGTGGGGCAGGTTTTGTGGAGACCCGCCCCAGTTAGGTGGGGATGGAGGAAGGTTTCGCGGGGAATGGGGCGGGGATGGTTTTAGTCCATACCCGCCCCATCGCCGCCCGCCCGCCCCACCCTATCCCCACCTGCTATGCCCCATCCCCGCCCCGTCTGAGCCCCGCCATAGGTATTCCCAAAGGTCTAAAATCCTAAATGTTATTAGTTGTTTACTGCTTTCATTTGATACTTTTATTTTCCAAAAGCTAAAATCCAAAATTACTTTTAAATTTTTGTTTTCCCTCTCCCTTAACCCTAATAGATTGGGGCGGGTGCAGGGATTCGCGCGGGGATGGGACGGGAATAAATTTTATCTTGTCCCCGTTGGGACGGGGATGGGGACAAGATTTTCCCCCGTCATGGGTGATGGGGCGAAGATGGGGATGAGTTTTTTAGGCGGGGATGAGGATAGGAATGCCAACATCCGCCCCGTCCCACCCTATTGACATCCCTATCTACAATTAAGATGTCCAAGAAGACACAAAAGCTTACGAAAGATCAATTGAGGAATACCCAAAAATTACGAGAAGTATAGTACGAAAAGGAGAGAGAGGACTTCAATTTAGAGAGGGGGCATGAAGCAATGTAAACGCTTGATTGACATCTTTTGGTAGGTGTTCATCCCCTCTCTTCCCTTACGTAATAGAAATAAGCTCACTTTCATAAAAAATGAAATTGTGTGAATAGGGTAATATAATTTGTATATGGAAATGGGGACATCAATATCTCTGAGTATGTAAGATGTTAAATATTGTATACACATTTGTTATCAAATAGGAGTATGATATTACACGTTTGTAACTAAGATAAGCTATTACTTTTGATTTTCCCAACCAAACTAATAAATTTCTGTCAAATTTATGTAGCTTTCAAATTAAAACATACACAATAGTATGTTTGGTAACTCATTTCAGGTACCTAAAATGATAAGCGTGTAAAATTACACCCTTGATGCCTGCAACAAAATTTATCGGCCTAAGGTGGATACAGTGATCATGCTAGCGAAGGAGCTAGAACATCCTAAACTCGAAGATGAGGCGGTCTCAGACGATGCATTCCTTCTAAAGAATGCTGGTTTTTTCGGAAATGCATGGCTCACACTAATAGGATTTTCACTGCTGAGCATGAGAGCCACTGTTGACATGGTGGGACGATCAACATGTTCTTCTTGTACACATAATAATCCAACATGAAAGCACTTCAACACTTCAGTTGGATTGCATGATTCTTTGATGGTTGAATCTATGAATTCAAGGCCTCTACCTTCATTCCATAATCTCCATGCCTAATTAAATCACATGTTATTAGTTTATATAGAATGATGTACATAATAGGCGTTACTAAGTGATGAAATGCAACATATATTCTAAAGAGGCGAGGCGAGGCAAGATTAGAAGATCGATACGTACATGTCCAAGAAGACTTAAACCATGCTCAAAGACAGTTGTTCTTGAATTTCTTCTGCCACTTATAGTCTCCAATACTACCACGCCAAAGCTAAAAACATCAGATTTAATTGAAAAGAATCCTTCGTATGCATACTCCGGAGCCATATACCCACTGCAACAACGATATATGCATCGGTTAATGACAACTGAGTTCCACTAACTTATGGTATTTAGGAAATGCACATTTCCTACTTACAATGTTCCAACAACCTTGTTAGTTGTTGCCTCTGTTTCTTTCCCTCTAAAAATCCTTGCTATACCGAAATCTGAAATTTTTGGATTGAGCTCCTCATCGAGTAATATGTTGCTTGGTTTCAGGTCTCGGTGGATTATTCTCAGCCTCGAGTCCTGGTGAAGATAAACAAGGCCTCTAGCTATCCCAAAAATGATGCCAAAACGCTTATCCCAATCCAAGTAAACAGAAAATTTTTGATCTTGCAAAACATCAAACATATATTAGTATCTTATCCGTAAAATTATGTGTTTTTTCTATAGCGCATTACTAAGAGCTTGTTCTTTTGAATATAAAGTTGTATATAGCTAGGCAACAACATCATAAACTCGAGAGACTAACCAAATAAACATGAGTCGAGGCTTCCATTAGGCATGTATTCATAAACTAAAATGCTCTCATCGGCTTTCACACAATATCCGAGCAATCTTACAAGGTTCCGATGCTGCAGCCTGGCAATCAGTACAACTTCAGTCCTAAATTCTTCAACACCTTGCCTTGATACACTTGAGAGCCTCTTGACAGCAATTTCCTTCCCATCTGGAAGCTTTCCCTACATGACATATGCCCCCATAACGACAATACTTTAACAAACTCGCTAAGAAAGTTCTCCCTACATTGTTTTACTTGTTGCAACATATGGTTTTTAGAATTTACAGACTTTGCTCATTTGTCACTGTGGAAAAAAAATGTCGCAACTAATGAAATACGGATGCAATAATTGGTGTAGCAAAATAAAGTTACCCTATACACGGAACCAAATCCTCCTGTACCGAGCTTATTTGCATCTGAAAAATTATTTGTAGCAGCTAGTATACTTCCCCAACCGAAAAAAGGGACATCAACACCTTCAGTATCATCATCTCCTTGGAACTTAACTGAGCCTGTAACATTGTTGGCATAACTCAGAAGTCAGAATCTATTTTTCATGCTTTAACAAAATGTGTTGAGTGATTTGTAAAGACTACTTACTCTGCTTTATGGTGATCCTTCTTCGCTTACGCTTATGATACACTAAGAATGCACCACAGAGAAACAGAACTGCCAGTGCAACAGCTATGCAAGGAAGCAGCATCTTGAGAGGAAAACGCACTTTTCGAACAAAAATGAAACAATGTTAATAATTCACACTATAATCATCTCTTAAAGACATCAAGAAAAATGCTAATTCTTTAAAGTGATCTTAAATAGAAATGTCAAGTGCTAAGGGATACCATGTGAAATTTCAAAAATTTGCGGTGATGGTAGTCATGATACCAAATAGAACGGTAAAAAACTTGCAGGATTACCATGTAAAATTTCCCGGGAATAAAGAAGCATCTCACCTCTACACTTCAACTGTAAGCCATCCCAATGAAAAGTTGGACCACAACTGCACCTCTTTTCACCCCCTTTTGCAGCTTTGCAAGAGCTATGAGGCCAGGAAACACAGTCTGAGGATTTACTACAAGCAGGCTCTCCTGGGGGTTGCCAACCTATGTCAACTTCGACAAAAGGCTGTCGAAGTTGGATCAAAGGTTGATCTTTGAATATTGTGCAATTTCTAACAACAAAAGGCAAGGATTTTTCGGATGGTAGAATGAACGAGTTTATATATTTACTGTCACAACTACTGGCATTCATGACTTGGATGGTAATTCTTTTTGCTTCTGGATCAACTATGGTGACTCTGAAGGTTCCTGTGGGAGTTGAGAAGTTAACCTGCCCTGTCTTGGAGTTGCAGTGAAGATTGAAGTACGAGGAATCTCCGCAATTCGGTCCATTAGTACTAAGGGGATAAGGGATTGCATATGCTCCACATGGCTGACAGTCTCTTGAAGTTGTTTCTGCCGCAAGAGGATAATTAGTGCTTGTTTAGTTGACATAAAAATAGTACGGGAAGTAAAAGTTACTAGAAAGTGAAAAACTGTAGAGTTGTTTGATCGGCAAAAACACAGAAAACGAAGTTGCTTAACTAATCTCCCTACAGCAAGCAAACAATACTTTCACTTTCTAGGAAAGAAACTGCATAAGAAACAAGTTCCTAGGAAGTATCACTTTGTATATATGTTTAAACCAACTACCACAAATCCCTTGTAGGTATTTTGACATAATGATAATTTGAAGTGAATTTCCATTTAGGGCTTAACAAATAAAGCTGACAATTTGGATCAAAGGGTCATGTTCGTGTTTGCTCACGTGTTGATCTGTAAGTATATCAAAAAAAATCTACATGTAGGATTATAAAACTTGATCAAAACAGGTTATGTAGTCAGGTTGATTTTCGTGTTTCTCTCAGTAACTTTGTGCTTTATCAATTTCAATCATGTTGTCACGTCGTTTCAGAGATTGCCAACTCTACTTACCAATATACCATCGTCACTACTCACTAGTATGGCATGTATTTATAACCTTCTCCTGCTTATTTCTCCAATTAGCTTAATATCAAATGACCTTAGTATCAAATTCACAACTAATTGACATAGCAACGAAATTTCAAGAAGTATAGCAGAGAATAATCCATACCTATGTCTGAAGATGGTACACGAACAAAGAGCGTAAGCCCTTGAGAATATTCTTCCTGTAAGCTCGGCGATTGCTGAGACCAAATCGAGCAACTCTTCTCAGCAGAAGAGCCCGTTCCTGAGCCATTCACAGCACCATAAGAGTAAGCCACACAATTGCAATCATTAAGGCATTGAGTCCTACAATCCTCTTCAGAAGATGCACTATTAGGTACCCCTCCTTCCACTTTCATCATAGGTAATTTCAAAAATGTATCATCACCACTATCTTTCCTTTCGCTAGGTGATCCAGTTCGCGCTACACATCCACCAGAAAAACATCCCAAATTCCACTCTTCCAACAAACTAGGCCTGAATCCTGGCAAACACTTACATGGCAACCCACTATTACTATTGCAACTCCCAAATTTTCCACATATTTGATCATAACTACACCTATCTTTCGGCTCAAACCAATCCAAGTACCAATTTCTTTCACTTTCCCTTTTCCACAACTGTAACTGTCCACTGAAGTTCATCACTAGTCTAGTATTGTTCGGAAGAGTGGCGATTTTGCTGTCATCGGTCATCAATAACTCGGACAGCATAGATGGAAGCTGAGCAGACGGGTTGATTCCATCATTTGTATTGCTGTGCCAATATACTATTCCATTTATACGAAACCTGATAGATATTTGCCCGTGTTGTTGCAACGAAGCAGCGTATCCTGCTCCAGGACTACTGTGATTTCGCCAAGATATAAGATTCAAAGTTCCATTTAATATCATCCCTGGAAGAAAAGTGTCAGTTGGGTGATCAAAGCTTTGCCATAAAACATGTTTTCCTTCATCTCTTGATAAAACTAAGTTTCCCTGATCACTCAAACAAAGCTTAGCTAAAGTATTTCCTGATGCAACATATTCTGTTTTCCAATAAGTCGAATCGTTTGTATCCAACACCTCGACGATACCATTGTTTAAAACAAGGTAGCCATTGGAATCTACAAGAGGGTTGTCTCTATTAGCAACCCATACAACTATCTTTGGATTGGAGTGGTAATACCATATGCCTAGATACCTGTTTTGGTCATCAGGAGTGAAGAATCCGAGCTCGAAAACTGCATTAGGAGATATATGTGTGCTGCTACTATTGTCTATGATCTTAGAACCAGATGTTAAGCAATCAAAAGCACTACATAGTTGAGGTATATGAAAGGAAAATAACAGTAGATAAAAGAAGGAAAAGAAACTGAGATAACATAGAGACATTATGCAAGAATAGAAACACTAACTTACATGAATGTTATCTTTGTGTATGAATTTGAAGACACAAATAATATCTTTTCACTAGAAAAGTGTAGTACTTATGTTAAGGATATGATGTTATAAAGTGCAGAAGAAACAAAGAATTTGGCATTTGGTGATAGCTATGTTAGTGATGCCATATTAGTCATAGGAAGACTTGGTCAATGAAGACAATTCTACCATAGAAATTTCTGTAGCACTTAATGTTTTCATAATTGAGTCATTGACTAACTTAGGCCGTCGTCTTTAATTCAAAGCAGTTCAGTTCAGTTCAGTTTAGATATATTTAGTTCAGTTGTATTAGTTTTTTCTCTCTGTTTTCCCTAAATAATTTCAATTCAGCTCAATTCAGTCCGAAGCATACGGCCGGATATGAGGGTGCTTCCAATCACTATGCACCAAATGAAATTACGTAACTGTAACATAAGATATCAAGGCAAGGCATGCATCATGTGATTCCAGTTTTTTTTTTTTTTTTGTCTTTAACAGAAAAATTATGGTTGTGAGCTTTTGACAACTCTTACATATTATGTTCGGATAAACAATTATAAGTTTAGAAGGGGTTACTCCGTAGTCCCTTCAAGTCAAAAAGATCATTGTGTATACGAGTGACCGTTTTAACTTTAAAAAATTAACTCTTTTAATGATGATCTTACTAAAATATTATTCAAAACTTTTGTATTCATTAAGTGTTTGATGGGGCCTGGTAAGAAAGACTAGCCAATATGTTTAAGTAGTCCTATTCTACATGTTCCTAAAATTCCAGGACAATGTTCCGATCACTCTAGACATGGAAAACGTTCAATACTCTACGTGGGCAGAGTTATTCAAAATCCATGCTCGCTCTAACCGTGTCATCAATCACATCATTCCGTCCGGCAAATCCAAAACACCTAGTACTGATGATGAAAAGGACAAATGGTTAACTATTGATGCCACGGTATTAAAATGGATTTATGCTACGATTTCCGTTGATCTTCTTAACACTATTCTTGAGCCCGACTCTACGGCACAAGAAGCTTGGGAACGGCTACGTGACATTTTTCAGGACAATAAATCGTCTCGTGCCGTTACTCTTGAGCAAGAATTTTCCAATACTATTATGGAGGATTTCCCTAACGCCTCGGCGTATTGTCAACGTCTAAAGATGTTGTCTGATCAGTTGAAGAATGTTGGAGCCCCTGTTTCCAACAATCGTTTGGTGTTGCAAATGGTTGCAGGTCTTACGGATGCATATAATGGCGTAGGCACTCTACTACGTCAAAGTGACCCCTTGCCGCCCTTTTATCAAGCCCGGTCTATGTTAGTGCTTGAAGAATAATGATGTACATCCTAAGTATTTATACTAGGTTTACAAAAGATAATTACCTAATAATTAAAGCTAAAAGATATACATTGACTCTAAAAGATATACATTAATTATTTACATAATAAATGAGAATAATGAAAATATAATGATATATTTTCATATATTCTATCACTACTGTTGTATTCTTTGGATCATATAAAAGCTTATTCCCCACAATCTATAAGAACAATATGTGGTATTTTCTTATTTTCATAATATCTACTTTTCAAATACTTCCTCCGTTTCGCAATACTTGCAACGTTTCTTGTTTTCACACTATCCAATGCAATACTTTGAATCTTAATATCTCTAATTATTGATAAATAAAAATTATAAAAAGTTGATATTATTAAAGTATGCATTAAGACGAATCAAACAAGACCCCACTTGACTATATTTTTTCTTATACACTTGTGAAAAAATATAACATAACATTTGCACATGAATAGTGGTTACTATTCTAAGGTTGCAAGTATTGAGAAACGGAGGAAGTTTTTACGGATACATTACTGTTTCTGTCCAGGACAGCTACGGTGAGTGTGGTGGTCGGTACTTGGTGGAATGTGGCTTCCAAACTTCCTTCGTGGTGGTGGTTACCTGCAAAACAAGGTGGACCTCGGGGGTTGTTTTCGAGGATCGCCCCTCCGATGCGTAAGTCAGCCAAAGTCGAACACAAGGTCTCTAGTAGAGAGAGAATGAGTATTAAATGCAAGTATTTTGTGAGTGTTTGATAGTATGTACATTACTCATGCATAGGCATGAGTATTTATATGAGATGTGGGCTTATAACTGACCTAGTAAAGTAATACGCGTTTACGAGATCGTAAATGGAGCATAGGACAAAAGACTAAGAGAGTATTCAAATACAGATGCCTAGCTCATAACTCATTTATGAGGAATGTTGAATTTTTCAATGCCCCATTAGAAATGGCAATGTATAAGATTGGACTGTATAGTGAAAATTGGAAAAGAAGTGGAGAAGACAAGCAGTCCCTTTTTCTACTTGACTTGTGACTTGCTTTCTTGTATTTTATTTACGATCTTTTCTTTTCTTTTCTTTTCTTTTCTTTTCTTACCCTTTCAATTACACATAGCCAAATAGGGGAGAATAGTTGTAGTAAACAACACTCATGTGTTATGTTTAAATTCTGATTAGTGACCCTATAATTGTTATTTTAGAAGCAAAATAACTTAGTATTTTTTATATTTTTATGACCTTACTAACTCAAACCATTTTTTTCAATAGATAAATTATACTTCCTCCGTTTCACAATACTCGCAACATAAGAATAGTAGCCCCTATTCATAAACCAATCTTATGTTATATTTTTTCACAAGTGTATAAGAGAAAACATAGTCAAGTGGGGTCTTATTTGATTCGTCTTAATGCATACTATCATAATATCAACTTTTTATAACTTTTATTTATCAATAATTAGAGATATTAAGGTTCAAAGTATTGCATTGGATAGTGTGCAAACATGAAAAGTTGCGAGTATTGCGAAACGGAGGAAGTAGTATTTTAAAAATATACCATTTAAATGAAAAAAGTAAATATTAGAATAAACGATCTATCCATATGCTTATCTATTATAAATAGATTATGAAGGTTTTATCTTACAACAATCAGATTTTTGCTTAAAATAATATGAGTAATGTTTTAACTTCAAATTTATTGTGGAAATATTTTAAAATCTTGAGCTTTTGAGTTACCTAAGCCTCCTCCCCTACGGCCACTATTCCTCCTACTGCAAACCATTCCCATCAGCCACACCCCACCAGATGATAGTAAATTGAATTATGATGAAAAATTTATAGGTAACGGTTTTGATAGTGATGGGTTACGGAATGATAATGTTGTAGTTATTTATATTTTAAAAAATTATATTGGATAGTTGTTCTGATAATGTGATATTTATTAGACAACTACTAACAATTTTGGCAAACTAGAAAGAATTATATCAATGACCATAACTTTTTGAGCTTTACATGTATATGATAAGGTTGATCATGGTCGGCTATCCAAACCAATATCAGTATCAGATTGGGTATTCTATACCCATTGTAACACTCATTATTACTAGTAAACTGATTCAATAAGTTTGGGTACCCTGTTGGGTACCCGTTATAAAACAAAGTGAAAGTATTGGGTCAGACCGTCTGACTAATACTTACTGTCAGACGGAGCACAATACTTCCCTCTCCCTCATTCGAATCTCTGAAGCGGGGCTGGGCAGCCGTTTCTGGCGGCGAAGGGTGGTTTCTGGGTGGCCGGAATGATGGTGGTTGTGGCGTTTTATGTGTGGTGGGGCTGCGTTGTGCGAAGAGAGTGCGGGAGAGGATACGGAGAAGTAGGGGAGGAAAGGGTGGCGTCTGGGTGGTGTCTGGGTGGCATTTGGGTGGTTGGTGGCGAATCTGGCCGCCGTTTGTGGTGGAGCTGCTGCATGGCAGCAGCGAATCAGGGGGAAAGGGAAAGAGGGGAAGCGAAGCAGGCAGGGGAGGGGTGAAAGGATAATATAAGTAAGTTATTTGTTTTCAGTAAGTTGTTTGCTTTCATTTAGAACTTATTTTTTTCATTTACTTAAGTTTTGTTTTCAGTTAGGTTTTTTTTTCTTTTTTAGTTAGTTGTTAAATGAAAGAATAAGAAAATTAAGTGAAAGGATAATACTATAAGTAATTGAAAACTAATTTGCTTTCATTTGGAACTTATTTTATTTCATTTAGTTAAGTTTTGTTTTCAGTTAGAATAAAACACGTAAATGAACAATAAGATAACTAACTGAACTTAAAAGACATCCAATTGAAAGAAAAAAGATCAACTGAACTTAAAAGGGGTCCAACTGAATGAACAGAAGGTGCAACTGAACTTATCACTGAACAATTAAAATCAAAATACATCCAACTGAAAAAAATTGAAACCAACTGAAGTCATCTGACCGAATATTATGGTCAGACGCGTCTGACACAATTCCTTCTCTTAAACAAATTATGTGATGAAAATATATATAATATCATCTAATACTTTATTAGCAACATTATGGAGGTGTGACGATCGAATTGGGACTGACTCGGATCGAATTAGGATTAAGAGTAAACAACTCGGCAACGCATAAGCCCTACACAAACTTAACACGACCTAACTTGATAACCACCTCTACTTGTGACGTAGGTTAGAGAGGTTATTTGAATGAGTCCAGGAGCCTCGTGTTTATGGGCTGGTTCAAATGGATTGTATTATGATCTGGTGAGTTTTACTTTTGCTGGTAGAAAATGACTTCATCTTTAATGGGCCTGATTGATACTTAGCCCAACAGAATGGCCTTTCAGCATAAGCTCAAATTTTGCTCTTTATTCCTAGGATTGTGCGAATATTTGTTTTTCCAAATTCAATTTCCTGTCCACCGACTTGAATTGTTGTTGCTATTTTCTACTAATTGATTAGCTTAAACATTTGCTATCGATTACCATTTTTGTATCCAAAACTAGTTTTTAGGTTCGGAAGATATTCGAGTAATTTTATTGTTTTACATTTCATTAGATTATTCTATATTAAATTATTGTAAATACATTTTTCAATTTTACAAAAGTAAAATTTAATGGTGTAACATAAATAAAATTATACAATTTAGAAGGGTGATATGTTAAATTAGGGTGATTTACCCACTTTTTTATTGAAAAATTTACTAAGGTAAAATGATTTAGTAATAAGGATTTCATAACTAATAGGATTGTAGTTTGGTGGTAAAATTATGAAATTTCAAATAGTTGGTCACTAGATCAAATATTCTTGCATGCATTTGTGAAACTTTGGAAATGTAATTGGCGTGTAAGATGTACGGTAAGGGGCTATAGTGCGTGCTTTGTTTGCATGGATTGGGCCTGGCCTAACCAAAACCCGGAGCAGAATTTATCAAATACTCTTGCATGTATTTTTGAAACTTTAGAAATATAATTAACGTGTAAGATGTATAGTAGGGGGCTATGGTGCGTTTTTTGTTTGCATGGATCGGGCTGGGCCTAACCAAAATCTGAACTAATTTTTTTTCTTCTTTTATACATATTTTGTATTTTGTGGAAATTATTTTAAAGTTTTATTTATATAACGTACTCATAAAAGTTATATACTCGATTTGTATTTTAAAGAACGCATATTTTTAGGATGCATGATGCCACAAAAACAAAATGAGAATCGAAAGTAACTTCAAATTATTCAAACAGAAGATCGTGTTGGTGTTGGATTAAAGACTTCATCACTAATCCATCCAAATAAACAGAATCTTAGTTAAAAGGACTAATTGTAAAATAAAACAAAACCTAAAGCATCCAAAAACTTCCATTTGTGAAAAAAGAGCTTGTAACTACATCATCATTCTTCTTTTACAACCATAATTTAGTGTGAATTTATAGAAGTATTTATTTTATAAGTAAAAACCTAATTTCTTATGTATTTCTAATCACGTGAGATGACTTGCATGCATGTGACTATGTAGAGAATCTCTAATTTGTTTCCTTATTCTTTTTTCCTTTTGATGGAGCTTAATTAATTAGGACCTTCTAAATTTGGATTAGTTGGTCTTGTTAATGATAATTAAGAATTAAGATCCTTTTAGATCTAAAGATTACCCATGTGGGGTCCAAGGACTTTAATGTGGGTCCCATGGGTAATCTTTTGGGTCACTTGCATGTGGAAGCACGTGAGGAGAGAGAAAGCTAAGCAATTGATGGTAATTCCTGGTAGGTATGGGCGTATGGCAGACATTGCTCTTTCTTCAAGTTCCTCTCCTTAATTAAGTATTAATCTTCTAATTGCCATTTAATTACTGAGCTAGATAAGAATATTTGAAAGACTTCACGGGTCATATATAGATTTACAAAATAGTAGTACTGTGTTTTAATCGGGTCAAGTCTTCAGAGACCATAAGTAATATTTTTAAAGGATAATGATATATACAATTCTTACGTTTATTAAATACATTATCTAAAATGGTATTATTAGGATTTTATGCCAAAAACACACATGAATCGGTGTTATTAATGTTTAAAAGTTTAATATATTTTCTTTTTTAATTAGGGTTCTATTTACCATTTTCCACTTTTTAAAACGACTTTTAAAAATTGTGGTTATCTTACGCAATAATGTGATAATAAAGATTCTATATTTTTTCTTACATCTTCAACCCTTCTATTATTACTATTCACACAATACCATCCACTTGATATTGAACTAGACCATTCATTTTATAGAGAACATAAGGAGGATCCTAAATTCCTAGCTAGTATATGCATTGTTTTATTTTCGCAGTTACAATATACTACCTCCGTTTCTTTTTAAGTGCTACATTTTGACTTATAACACTATTCATTCATTATAGTTTGACCGGCTTTTATGATATAGGCATAAGGAAAAATATAGTCATGTTGGATCTCGTTTGATTCGTCTCGATATATATATTTTTAATATCTAATTGTCATAATTTTTACAAATGCATAATTAAAGATAAAAATGATATAAAACGTGTCTCGGCAAGCGTGCTAAAGTGAAATGTAGCACTTATAAAAAAACAGAGGAAGTATATCTGACCAATCCGTTTGGTAGATGGTGATAGATAGTGGTATTAAAAGCATCATATATTTATGTCATTGTCAATTCTAATGTTTGTACATCCCAAACTTTTGTTGTAGAAAGTTTCATAAATATCCATTTTACTACTAATGACCTAATGTGGTATTGAATGAAAATGAACATGTATGAAGAAATTAAACTCACATGTTTAAGAATGAGTTTTCATTACCATGACAATAAAAAAGGATTTGTGTATCAAGTTTACGCATTATATTACATTATCGTCATTCAGTACCGATTATCAAATGGGTCGTAATTGTAATAGCCATAAAAGCCATTGATGTTTCTAGAAACGTTCGCTAATAGCAATTTAGAGCACTCACCAAAATTTCTTGAGGTCAACTTATAGAACTTCATTGACTCATTGAGGCCAGATAGTCTAATATTATGGGAATTAATTTACGTTAGGTTTCATACTATTAAAAGAACTTCGAAGTCTATCATCTTACATTATTCATCAAATCAATAGACCATCACTTTTTGGAACTAGTTGGCTCACCCTAGTTAGCCCAATATAAGCTTATATATATATATATATATGAAACGAATATAGGGTATGTATTGTTGGACTGAAAATAATTAAATTAAAATGAATGGAATGGAATATAACTAAACTAAATTGGATGGAATAGAAAAATGTGAAAGTAAAAGTATTGTGTTGAATTAAACTAATAATAATTTGTTGAGAACAGGCTCTTAGATACGAATTTACTAAAAAAGAGTTTGATCATATACAAACCCAAGCATGTCTAATTTTAAAACAAACTAACAAAAAGTGAAGAATCCCGCCAAATTTATATTTTAGTCAACGTCCTCCTCTTTTTAAAGTGGAATAAACTCACATGCGAAATTCCTCTAAATATTTGTCTTCAAAACCAATATATTATTGTAAACATTAATATTAATACGATAAATTACAATATATAGATCATTTTTATTTCAAGACCAATATTCTTTTAAGGGTAATGATATATACAGCCCTTAGGGTTGTATATAAGTATTAAATATATTATCTAAAATAGTATTAAGTTGGGAATTTATGCTACAATCACACGTGAATCGATGTTATTAATATTTGCAAGTTAGTTAAATTTTCTTATTTAGGTTCTTATATACAGTCCTAAGGGTTGTACTTATCATTTTAATTAGGTCAGAGTCCAAATATGTCTAATTTTAGGTGCCTCCAACATATTTAATTAATACGAACCTATGTACCAAAATTAATAGGTAGAAAGACTATCTACAAAGGTTTCTAAAAGTAATGCATGCATGCATGTGAAAATTGAGAGAGATGGAATTCATGGAAATAAATTTCTCAAAAAAAAAAAGCAAATGATGGCACAAAAAATTAGATGCCTTTTTCACAAAAGGGTCCATTGAATTGGACACTGATTTTGATAACTCATTAAATGAAAGGTACCCTGTTCCCTTCCTCTCAATTTCTGTGTACTTTCTTCTTAGAAATCCAGTTCGTCCAAGGAAATGAAGGCCAAAATCAGAAGAAAAAAGATAATCTTGTATAAAAAGGCAACCATTTTTGCCCAAGGTATAATTGTCCAATCTCTTCTTGTCTATTACTATTGAGAGGTACAAGCTAGCCTAAAAGTTTTCACATGCTGGATATTATGATTGAGATTGGATAGGTTTCAAAAAAAAAATCAGCTAATTGGATCTTTTATGTAATATGTGAATATATGGAACATTATTTTCATATGTCTAAAATTAGTTGCGGCTATATACTAAGAAAAATGATAAATACAACCGTTAGGGCTGTATATAATAACCTAAATAAGAAAATTTAGGTAACTTGCAAATATTAATAACATCGATTCACACGTGATTGTGGCATAAATCCCTAACTTAATACTATTGTTGAATCAATGTTTGACTTAAAATCGATCAGGTCCTATGTCCTCGCCTAAATAACCAATATTTTGGGGAAAAGTCTAACCCAACTTGTCGTTTGAACAACTCTAGGCTCTAGCGCAGACACTTCTTCTGAATGTATGCTGACTGTGAACACTGTTTAGATCCATATTGTAGTAGAAACATTATATCTCAAATTATGATAACTTTATTGTACGACGATAGGAAAAAAACAGTCAAACATTCTAGCTCGCCACATGCCATCCTACACAATCAATGACATGGTGTTACTTCATCTCTTACATGTCATTAGCTGATAATGGAAATCTTGAACCCCGACCTCAAGGTTGGAAGACTCAATTCTTTCCACTAGACCAAACCTTGTTTGGTTCCTTGATCTCTTACTTGAAATATTATAACCTTCTCCCAAGCTAGATCTCTTACTTACAAAAAATTCCAACACCAAATACTATATCCTTTTGCCTTTAAATTCTTGAAAAAAATAGTAAATATTCTAATTGAATTGAAATTGTAATACATAAACATATTCGGGGCACGGGATAAAAACTATTTTTTTCCTAAAATAAGTAAGGAGATACCTTAAAATTAAAGAGATTATTCATTTCCTATGATTTTGTGCTTAATAACATAGGATGAATAAGTTTTTGATATAGGAGTATCTCACACAATGAAATAAATTAAATGATACTTCCTCCATTTCACATAAATTGTTACACTTCTTGTTTTTATGCATGTCAATGCAAAATTTTGATATTAATTAAAGATATATCAAGACAAATTCAACAAGATCTCATATAACTATTTTTTTCCTTAGATATAAATTATAAACAACGATTAAATAGTAGTTACTATGCAAATATAACATTATTTATGAGACAGAGAAAGTACTAAGTTATACCATTATAGAATCAACAAAGTACTGCCGGCTGAAAAGGCAGCCATAATTTGATTCACATGGTGACCCAAAAAGAAAGGTGCATGGGTTTAGTACATAATGGCTTCTGAGCAATATATGTGCACTTGTCTCTCTCACTTACAAGTGTAAAAGACCCGTATGTTAGTGCCTACAATTTGGCAATGCATACATACAAGGCCATAATATTCTCTTATGTCTTTTTGTAGCACATGGTAGGGGCCTTGATGATGGTACCAATAGATATGGAATTTTGCATCTTATCTTTTGAGTTTTGAGGAAGTTGAGTAATTATGTAAGGGTGTGAAAGTGTTGGAACTCTTGGAAGTGAGTAGTTAACGACTTAAAGTCAGAAATTTAGACAATTAATGATGGATTATTCTTAATAGTGTAAATTAGTAATGACATTAGATGATCAAGAGTCCATTTAAGATAGAGAAAATACAATATAACATTTTACAAACTAAGAGACAACTACGTAGAATATGCATTTTAATTTTATTGCTTTTTCTTCATGTTGGATATTTCCTGTTCAGCTGAAAAGAGTTGAACTCAACCGAACTGAAAGAAATAGTAAAATATGGAGTAAAAGTACTTTCAAGAGCTGAACTGAAGTTGAACTAAGAATAACTGAATGAACTGAATTGAACCGAACTTGACTAAATTGAAATAAGGTGAAGAGAACAGACCCTAGTCTAGCTTTAAACTACAACTTGCTAAAACCTTAAGATTATCATTGAAGTAATACTATTTTGCTAAAATTTTCTATTATATTCTTTCTTTTATTGGTGGTTGTTATTATGACTCCCCTTCCTATAATAAAAATCATGAAATATATTAGTAAAAGACCAATAAAAAAGATTACCTAATTTTTTAATCCATATTTTCCATCTCTCATTTAATACTCATCCGTCTTTTTTTTATTGCTACATTTTCTATTTAACAGTTTTCGAGACACAACTTCAAAGATTAATATATACTATCTTGAATTATATATGAAGGAAAAAATATTTGAAAAAGTATTCATTAAGATGAATCAAACAAGACCCTACACGATTTTATTTTTCCTTATGCGTATAAAACCAAAGAGAGTCGGAGGTTCCATGTGAACAATCCTCATATTCCAAATGTAACAATTTAAAAAGACAGAGAGAGTATGACTCACTGCCCGTGCATATCACAAGCTTCAAACTAGAATTGGCAATTTGAGTCCATAGGCCAAATTTGGTTCTGGTTTTGGGCCAATTTAAAATCATGTTAAACTATGTCTAAATTGTCTAAAATTGATATCATTACAAAATATGATAAACATGGGTCACATCAACTAAAATTCGAGTTTTTCGAGTTTGATTTAGGCCAGTCTTGTTTTTTTTGATAATCACATATCGACTTCAAATCGAACTATCAGATCGAGTTAGAAATTACTAATTGTGCATACAACTAATAAACCGGCAAGATTAGTGCAAGGACCTCACATCACAAAGCTAATCAATCATTAATACAAACTCTTAAGGCCACGCATACTCCCTCTTTGAAGATCCTTTAGTTTAGGGAGACAAGATGGCCAAAAGGCCAAACATTACACGCACAAACTCGCACATCCGACACATCCCCGGCCCCATAACCCTCTTTTGCAAGAAAAGACATATCATGACTTGACAATGAAACATCAAAATGGTGCATATCTCCTCTATTAACGTTTATATATGGAGCCTTACTAGCATCCTAATGTATATTCGGGTATACCTAAAGTAAAGTTCGGTTCGATTCGATTGACTAAGAGATGTCGTGTTTTAAAAAACGTTAAAAAATTTGGTTGATCCAGTGGGTAAACTACCTACTACTAATAGACAAATAAAATGAAGGAGTATTTGCTTTAGGTGAGTTGGAGTTCACTTTTTTATTAATACTATCTATTAGCAGTGGATTGTTTACCCACTGGGTAAATGAAGCAATGTCATTAAAAACCATAACTTTTACCTTGTTAGAGATGGTCAATTAGTGTGCCAGTCCTAACAAAAAGTTTTGCTCATAAATACTTAAAGCCAATTGTTTTGTACCCAAAGCAGTCGAATTTTTCCGAGCTTTCAACTAAACAGATCTACAACATCATGTCTACAACCCGGAAAATGGATCGGAATATCCTGATTAAAACCCGCCATTTTCTGGCTGGGTCGGGCATACTTTGATCAACTCTACGTGACTGTGCCAATTATCGTTAGGCACACCATACACCTCAATGTGTGTAATACTAGATGATCATAAACGTTGGTAGAATCACCAATATGACAAAGATAAAGAATATGAATTCACTGTACATTCAGTATTGCTCATCTCCATATGTATATCTTACAATGGATACATAATTTCACTAGCTAACACTTTACAATTCCTCTTCAAGCACCTAGTGTTCTACCTATGTATCAGTAAAATATGTGAATCAAAAACAAATTTACCAAATTAATGGCATACATTATTAATTATGTGAGTGATAAGTTGGGGATGAAGATGAGTATGCTAGTGAATTATTGGATGATCCTTGCATAAACAGCAATTGAGATGGAGTTTTTGATGTTGACGACGAATTAGATGGATTTTCTTGGTTTTTTGAGGTGTTGCTGTTTGGTTTATGAGCCTCATTACCTGTTGTAGGCTCGTGTCTAATCTCTTTCAATAGCACAGCAACATCTTTCATTGTGGGGCGATCCTCTGCGCGGTTGCTAGTACATAGCAACGCAATGCCTAACGCTTGGAGCATCTCTTGAATTTGCGTATCCGTATGACCTTGGAGCTTGGCGTTAATAATTTCGACAGGGTCTCTTTTACTCTTCAAATGTTCCCGAACCCATTGAATAACGTGTTGCCCTTCGGGAAATGAAGGATCGACAGGCTTTTTCCCGGTGATAATCTCTAGTAAAACTACACCATAACTAAACACATCGCTCTTCTCTGTGATCTTTACAGGACATGCATATTCTACAAACCACAAAAAGGAGCAATTTCCCATTAAAGTTGGAAATAAAGAATCTAACAATGACATAAAGAGTTGGATAAAGAATTAGGAACATACCAGGAGCAAAGTACCCATAAGATCCTGCAAATTGTGGATTTTCGGATAATGAGCCACTTTGATCTTCCACAAGTCTAGCAAGACCAAAATCAGCTATGCAAGCTTCAAATCGATCACCCAACAATATGTTATGCGCCTTAATATCGCGATGAACAATTGCCGGTACACAATCGTGATGCAAATAAGCAAGCCCTTCGGCTACTCCTAACGCTATCTTGAATCGAGTTTCCCATTCCACCACCGCGCCAGTGCTAGTATCACTCTCATGTAACAATGCACCAAGGGTGCCATTTACCATATAATCATAGAACAATAGCTTAGTCTTCCTATTAGCTGCCCACCCCAACAATCTAACAATGTTCCGATGACGGATTCTAGCTAGTGTGGCTATCTCCGACGAGAAAAATGCTGAGGAGAGCTTATCAGATGACCGGAACTTTTTTACAGCGATAGTGAGGTCCGATGCAAGGGTTACCTTATAAACAACACCGGACCGCCCTCGCCCAATAATATTGGCGGTTGTCATGCACCTTGCCACGTCTACTATTGAGAGGTCAAGCTTCTGGTACAATGTGACCTCCCACGGCGGACACATTTCCACGTCATCCTCCACACCCGCCATGTCATCCCGGTGGGCTCTACGTAGATACCGAGCCCCACCAAAAATAATGTAGAGAGCAACCAATAGAAGGACGCCTCCCACGGAAAGAAGCACCGCCATCGCAACCCTCGCCCTTTTCCCGGCGCCGCTTCTCCCGGGGGCGCACCGCCGGTTACCGGCGACACAAAGACCGGAATTTCCCACGAGCATCGCGGGCGGTAGCTTAGAAAAAAACGGCGTATCCGGCACAACACCCGAGAACTCGTTATACGAAACATTTAGCACAACAAGATTTTGAAGTCCCCCAAGAGAATGTAGGTCCCCGGACAACTTATTATGAGATACATCGAGCACCCCGAGCTTCGTCAACGACGAAAACTCCGGCGGGATTTCGCCGGAAAGTTCATTCCAACTTAAATTCATAGCAATCTCAAGTCCCGGAATACCACCAATGCTCGCCGGAATCTCGCCGGAAAACTTGTTTTTCCCAAGATCAATCATTTGAAGCTTCAAACAAGACCCAATCTCGCTCGGAATCGACCCATTGATTCTATTCCTCCCCAACACGAGCTTTGTGAGGGAATTCAATAACCCGATATCTTTGCTTAATTGCCCTTCAATCATGTTATCAGAAACATCAATGAATTGAAGAGATAAAAGTGAGCTCAAATTCACCGGTAAAGAACCAGAAATGGAGTTTGCATGCAAGTCAAGAAAAGTAAGATTCCGGCAACCGGAGATTTCCTCCGGGATAACTCCGGCGAGCCGGTTATTACCCAGATCCAAAAAGTTCAGATTTTTAAGCGCACTGATTGTTCGAGGTATCGCCCCGGTGAGCTTATTATTGCTTGCTCGGAATCGTATCAACGATCGACACCGCCCGATTTCGGGCGGTAGATGACCGGATAAGTTGTTGGATAACAGAAGAAATTTATTGAGCTTAGCCAGTTCGAATATCCCCTTTGGGATGATACCAGTTAAGCTGTTGGAAGATAAATCAATAGCTTCTAAGTTCTTGCAGTAAGATAAGCTATGTGGGATGTTACCTTCTAATTTGTTTTGCCACAAGAAAAGGAGGGAAAGATTGGTTAAGTTACCCAACTCAGATGGGATAGCACCTGTAATCTGATTGTTATCAATCTCAATGTGGGTTAGACTTGTGCATGTTCCCAACTCAGATGGGATAGGACCAGAAATCTGATTCACACTCAGTTGTAGCTCTTGTAAATTTGTAAGGTTTCCGAATGATGCCGGTATGCTACCCGTTAACGAGTTTAATGAAATATCGACAATGACGAGGTTGGTGCACCTTCCTAGCTCTGAAGGGATTGTACCCACTAGAGAGTTTTGCCAAAGGAGTAGGTTTTGAAGGTTTTTTAGGTTCCCTAAGTGAGGTGGGATCGAACCTGAAATCGTGTTCTGGTAAAGGTAGATACTTTGGAGATTGATGCAATCACCGATCTCCGGTGGGATTTTACCGGAGATAAGGGCGGTGTATATAGCGAGTGTTTCGAGTTTTTTAAGGTTGCCTATAGTTGAAGGAATAGAACCTGAGAGACTTGTTTCAGCTAATCCAAGCATTACCAAATTAGTACAATTGCCAATCTCTAAGGGCAATGGACCTTCAAGATTCTTGTTACCACCAGCTCTTATTACTTCTAGATTTTTGAGGTTACCTATTGTACTTGGGATTGAGCCACTTAGCTGATTATCATAGATGATCAACCAAGATAAGCTTGTTAAATTCCCAAGTTCGATAGGTATCGAACCTTCGAGATGATTTGTGTTGAGGTAAAGCTGTTCTAACTTGGGTAAGTTGCATATCTCACTTGGGATTTCACCATTTAAGGTGTTATCACTTAAGTCTAAGGACTTAAGCTCTTGGAGTAATCCCAACTCTTTTGGGATTGTACCAGTAAGATTTGCTCCCAGAATGGCAACCTTTGTTAAGGTCAATAATGAAGTGAAATTTGAAGGAACATTCCCATATAAATCAATATACCTCAAGTTCAACTCAATCACTTCATTCTTGAAGTTACAAGTGATCCCAAACCATTTACATGGTGTTTGATCAATTGGGTTCCAATTACTCAACACCTCAACCGATCCATTTAAGCTTTGTTTCCATGAGAGGAGCGCCTCGCCTTGTGGGTTGACAGCGAAGGCGGTTAAGGACATAGAAAGGATGAATACTAGGAAGACGAGGTGGTAATGATAATGATGGTGGTGGTGGTGGTGCCATGGATAATTAGGCATTACAAGTGAACAAACAAGAACAAGAACAAGAACAAGAACAAGAACACGAAGTTTAAGTAAGAAGCTTAAGAAGGCCGGTATTAGTGATTAGGATACGAACTTCAATGAAAAGAACAGGACACACCCAAAAAGGAAGAGAGATCGAGGTAGAAGGTGGTTATGAGTGTGATGCATTTAGATTTTTTTTGAGATTAAGCGAGAAAGTAAGAAGAGACAATGCAAGTTGAGTAGGGAAAATCCCATAACTAATGTCTGTTATTTGGAATTGAATATAAATACCATAGGATTAATAAATTGGAATAAGACCCAGAATCTCCGGATCCAAGAACAGCTAAGTCCATGAATATATATGAATATGATTATATGATATGTTTAAGTGGTAAGATTAATGGAATAATAGATGCCTCTTTTTTTTCTTCATTTGTTTTATGGGTGTGTGTGTGTGTGTGGGTGCTGAGAGTGTGGGGTGGAAAAGCAGGGTGATGGCAGTGTGTTTTTAAAAAAAAATTGAGGGTGAGCAGTGAGCACAGCAGTATGAGCTGTCTTTGGGTTTTTTTTGGTTTCACTTTATACTTTGTTTTGTATAGGGTTAAGGTAAATTATGTATATGATTATGTATGCTTGAGGAAGAGTTCCTATGCAACTATTGCGTTACGTGGCTCTACAAATGAATAAATCTCTCGTTACCCTATCTTCTAGATCTATTGTACATCCTATATGGTACAACCAAATTCTTCTTCACAAATCAAAACTTTTCCAAAGTAATGTTCTTTTTCGTGAATATTTAGCTTCTTTCTAGGATTGTGAGAGGGTTGCATAGTCACGTAACGCAATAACTGCATGAGAAATCTTTGATCCTTTTTATAGGAACTTTTTGAGTTTCAATAAATGTTCTATATATCTGGATCCCAACTAACTTTGGTAGTAACAATTATGTTGGGCAGTTAGATCATTTTGTTAGATTTTACATAGCGTAGAATTTTTAGCTTAATCTTACGAACTTTTAGTTTCAATTAACGTTCTTTATGAAGGTCAATCAATAGCCATATTATCTATTCGTAATGGATAGTAAGTTGACAATTTTAACTCTCTTATTAGTTAAAACAAATCACATGTTTTTTACAACTTAATTTCATCCTTCTCCAACACTATTTGGAACTTGGATAGCCATTAAAATGAATGCTCTATAATGTTTTGTTTTTAATGTTAAGCAATATCTAAAATCTGTTTTTACCAAACATATTTGCTAATATCAAATAACTCGTCTACAATTGTACGCTTACTTATTTTTTGATTTTCAATTACTAATATGAAATGACTCAAATAATACTTGATTTTAAAAGTTTTATACATCTATTGATTATTGAGTCTTTTATGCGTCCACTTCAACAGATAAAAACAGAACTTTTGTAAATGATTTGTGGAGACAATTATTTGTACAAAACAGCTTTTACCATCCATCCAGCCTTGATAATTGATGCTTTCTGCTTTGTACATATCTTTTTTATTCTACTCCTTTTTATTGAAATGGTGCTACTTAACCATATTTATATAAGAAGAGCAAGATGTTTCCATATGAATAGATAGGATGATGGAGTTTTGTCAGTTGTTGCATGGCATATGCTCTGTTTTGGCAATGAGGGATCCGACTCAGCCTTGTCCACTATACTATTCCCTCCGTCTCCTTTTAATTTACGCACTTTGACTTTTACGGTATCTAAAACGTATTTTTAACCATTAATATCTCTTCTTAGATATACCTTAAATTTATAAGAAGTCGATATTATGAAAATACATATTAAAACAAATCTAATACCTTAAATTTATAAGAAGTCGATATTATGATATAGTTATTTGTGTACAAGTGATTTTTGGCTCCTCTTAATATTTCATATAAGTCTGTGTGTATTATATGGTTTTACTTTGGCAACTAAATCCAATTAATACTTTTGGTATGATTTAATTTAATTCTTAAGGATCATGCTAAAACCTAAAAGTATAAGCTTTTGCATCAAATCATGACATCAAAATGAAAATGTTATTTGGGGTTCTATATTTGCTACTTTTGGATGTCATAAGTACATAATTAGACTATCATAATTCATAAATTAAGAACTACTGAATATAAGAAATTTATACATGTCACGTTATAAATATCAGTAATAAGATAAGTACTTAAATGGAAATCGAAAAATGTTATATTATTGTTGACCTTATTTTTGCTTAACATAACTAACCTTGTTGAACTCAATTTATGTGTATTGAGCTTAATTTGTTTTAATGCACTATATTATTTTTTCTTACTCTAATTAATCTTTGCTCGACGTAGATAAGGGGGTGTTAGGCAAATGGCTTTTGGCTGGCTTTTTTATTGGCTTATGGCTTTTAGCTTTTATTTCTGGTCAAACTGCCAAAAAGTGTTTGGTAACTGGCTTTGCAGTGGCTGAAAAGCCGGAGCTGCTTTTACCAGCTTTTGTGGTTGGCTTTTGGCTTTTGCTTCCATTTTGTACTAAACAGCCAGCAATTACAGCCAATTTTACCAAACACTTTTTGAACAGCCAATAATTATACAGCCGGTCAAACAAGCCACTAAAAACAGCCGGTCAAACCAGCCAGCATATAAAGCTACCAGCCAACAGCCACCAGCCGATTGCCAAACACCCCCAAATTGAGGAGAACTAAGTCTTAGACCGTGTTGACTTTATCCGGTTATTAGTGAATTGTGGTTATTTCTACTAATTAATTTGATTTTACTTGTTAAAATTGATTTGTGTTGATTCGTAATTGCTATCCTTTTAAAATTACGGATTAAAACTAATTGAAAATGATGTTTGTTTATTGAAAATAATTGAGGTATAGTCTCATTCGAACATTTGTCTTTGCTTTACAAGTTACAACCCTCTTTTTCTACTAAAAGATAAAAGAGCTGGGCCTGTGACTTCATATTTCATCCATTTTTCTTATGGTGATAACACTGTAGTAGTCGGTAGCACATAAATCACTGATTTACTTTTGAATTAGAGCCTAAACAATTAAATAATGTAGCAGAAAATCGTTTTTTTTTAGTTTAGCAATAAGACTTATATCTCACGACTTTGAAGTCGAGACTCGAGACATCAAACTTCAGTAGTAATATAGGGTTGGAACTGTCTTACGCTTCCCCCTATTCTCAAGAAGACTTATCTACTAAATTGGATCGAATTAACGTGCACAAAATTGTGTTCAGACTTTTTAGTTTAGCAATAAGACTTATATCTCACGACTTTGAAGTCGAGACTCGAGACATCAAACTTCAGTAGTAATATAGGGTTGGAACTGTCTTACGCTTCCCCCTATTCTCAAGAAGACTTATCCACTAAGTTGGATCGAATTAACGTACACAAAGTTGTGTTCAAACTTTTGTAATAGTGTAAGTGTAGCAGAAAAACTGACTGGTTTTTAAAAATCTGATCTTGTAGTAGTGGTAGCAAATGGAGCGTTTAATATTAGCAACCACTAAGTTACCACTAAAAAGTTGGTCAGATATTCAGATTTCAGAAGACTTCCAGCTCTTACAGCATTAGATCCATCTCCCATTTTACAGATTATTATACTGTAACCATCTAAATGTTCCAGATTATTTTATCTTAAAATATTTTAATTCAAAATCAATTGAATTTTTGTAATTATGCAGCAGATTGTACTACCAAATCACAATTAGAGAAGTGTGAAATAAGATCTTGAGACTTATTTTAAAATGGGATAAAAATTGAAGATGAGTGTCAATCTAGATCTGATTATGTTTAATTAAATTTCAATGGGTTAATTATATCCCCTTTTATTATATGACAAAATATGTCATATACAATTGTCTAATTGGAGATTGATGGATTTGTTATCTAGATTTGCATTTGGTTCCCTTCTTTTGTGTCATCATGTGAATATATAGTCTCCCAACAAATTATTGATATATGTTAATAAAGGCATGCAAATATGAAATATGTTAGGAAATAATCCAAATATTAGTTGGACTACTCCATAATTGGCCTTTATGATTATTTTGATATGACTTCTGAATAATTTGTAAATTTCATATTGTCCTTTCATATTGTCCTCCCATTTTATAGGTTTTTAAATTGTATTTGATTAGCATATTTGTCGAATATCCAATTAATGGGCCTTATTTGATTTTTGCTACGAGAATTCACAATCTCATACCATTAATTCGTGAAATGTTTAATGTAGGAGTGCGTTACAAAAGTATTAAAGAGAAAAGACAATAAAGAAGAGAAGGAATGACACATGATTTACATGTATTGAACGTAATCTACTCCATATATGGAGACACATAATTTTTTTAAATCTACAATAGTGAAACCAAAGAATAACAAAGGAGTCTTTCTAAATAGCATGAGAGTATAATGATCCAATGATTCCCTTTATACGATAAGGAAACCCTTAAAAAACAACCAAAAGCCTCCATCAGCATTAACAAACGAATTTAGAAAGATAGGAAACAAAATCGAGTAAAAAATGAGAATATCCTATTAGGGCGAAAACAACCGAGCAAATGCGCAGCCCACCCGAGCCCACCGTTGCTTACAAATATTTCCTTCTTCGTCTAAGCACTTCTTCGAAATAGATTTTGAGGAACAAATAGCACACCCCTGAAAGGTTGAAACCTATGGAATAACATTTGTGTCTCTACGAGATTACAACAACTCGACTAAAAACAAGCAATAGCATAGTTGAAAACTCAAATGAAAACTTAAATATGATATTGAATTAAGATTCAATAATTCATCCGTATTAGTGTAAGATACTAAGGGCCTATTCTCCCCAGCTTATTTTCAGTTCAATTAAGTTCAATTCAGTTCAGTTCAACTCCAATCGGTTCAGTTCAGTTTAGCTTCATTCTCTTATAACCATCTTGTTAAATATTATTATGATGTTGGTCTAATTTATTTTACTAATTATTCTTATTATTATTAAGTATTATTATTATTTTTTTTTATTATTATTATTATTTCTATATATTTTTTTTAATTATAGTTTTACTCATTGTTATTACTAATATTATTAGGGAGGAACATGGTTTAGGTCAAAAACACAAATAAACCCACGTTTTTTAGGCCATAAACCAATCAAATCGCGTCAAAACGGTTTATGATGCAATTTTGTGCGGTCTGACCCAATCATTATATTTATTACTAAATATTATTATATTATTAAATCTAGTTATTAAAATAGTAATATTAATTTACTTCTTAGATATTATTGTTATTTTTATAATCATCATCACGTATTAATATATTAATACAAATAATATAAAATAATTATTATTAATTATCATTATTATGATTAATCATTAATATTATTAATTTATGAATATTAATATTATTTATTTATAACTATCATTAAAAAATATCCGAAATAGTATTATTATTATTCGTTATTAATTATTAATTAATATTACTTATCATTATCATTATTATTTAATATTTATATTATTATTGTTTAAATATTATTTATATATTCAAGTCAATTCAACTCAATTCAAGTCAATTCAACTCAATTCAATTCAATTCAGTTCAATTCAGCTCAGTTCATTTCAGTTCAATTTAGTTGTTTTATGCCGAAAAGAATATGCCCTAAGATTATTATGAAGTAATGTTTTTGATGTATAAGCTGATAGTTTAGACACCAACCACTCAAATAGATCTGCATGCGAGACACAAAATTAGGCTTCATAATTTCTAATAGGATTACATATATACTATTACTATTATTATAAGTTAGAGGATTTTAATTATATAATGCAAAAAAGATACATTGACCGTCCGTGGCTGACCTGTGCATGAGGTCTGACGTGACCTAGGATGATAATATTGCCTCATATTTTTATTTTTCTACCCACCTTCAAAAATTACAACATATAAAAATTGTAATGTTTCTTAAAATCTTGAATTAATTTTGCCAAATTGCCAAATGATATTAATGGTGCTAAATAGTGATCATCAATAAAAAAAAAATTCTTAAAGCAAATATATGATAATGGAGCAAATTTAAGAAACATACGAAAACAACTTTCACTTAGTTTTTGGACTTCTCTTTCACTTTTTGTTGTGCAATAGTATATTATATGAGAAAGAAGTATGCTACTAGATCAGAACCTAGAGCTAGTTAACCTGACCCAACATAATAGGCACCTGTTTTCTTTGAAAGTAGGGAGAAATTCAAATTCAAATTAACCTTAACCATATATTTTTATATCTTCACCAAGAGTTTCAGAAATAGATGTCTAACCCTTTTTATTTCCAAAACATTTTGACACGGAAACATCAACCTCAAATACGGTACATTAGAGAGCTGCATGAAATAATAAAAACCAACCATTGGTTTCAAAGGTCTGAGCAAGGATCATGTTGTGCTAAGCCATATGTAATGAAAATGAAAAGGGGGAAATGGAAATGTATGTGCTGAAGAAATGAATTGGAAAATACGATGTTTTAGTTATTTGGAATTAAAGTTACGTTTAATAAGTAGAGAGGTTACATTCAGTAATCATATTACAAAGTTCGTAAATGAAGAAAAGAAGAAAACCAACAAAATATTTTAAAGATATATCGACTATGCCAACACTTTAGTTAAATTAAATTCATTTGTATCGTTGTGCTTTATAACTCCACTCCATGTGGATTTCAATGACTTTTAGCAAATGGAAGCTAATAAGCTTTTTATCATTCTAAATTCTATGTAGCTTTCATGTCAATTTGTCATGTACTATATCAATATGTACCCGGCCTCCCCCCACAACAACTCTTTTCTAACCAATTAATTTGCTTCCTATGATTTTGTGTTGGTGTTAGTCAGGAGTATCCCGCACCGATAGTATAGGCAATCTCCGTCGGGGTACTGAAGTCAACTTAATTTGCTTCCTATGTCTTGATGCTTAAGTGTTATATTATATGCATTGTTATATGATAGCTTCTACCTCTATGATTAAGCATTAGTATTTTAGTCATTGGATGGAAGCAAAACATAATGGATTGATTGTATTGAGTTCACCTTCGGTTTTAGAAAGTTTCGAGATCGAGACTCATTGTAAGAAAGATCACTCAATTCTCCTCTCCTACTCTCGCAAGGAACTTCTCCGTACCATCTTTTGAAATAAGCTAGGCTTGGCGAACTATAGTCCCTTCAGATATATCAATAATAATGATATGTGCTCAGTTCAAGAAAGAAAAATTTAATGATAATGTCATTAATAACTTATTACATATGTTGAGGCAAAATTAAAATTAAGACACAATATTCTTTAAAAAATTGCACTATTTTTATAAAATCAATCGATCAATCAAAAAACAAGGATAAACTTGTTAAGACCATAAGAAACTTCACATAAAAATCAAAAAGCCACAAAGTGACGTTTTACTACAAAAGCGACGTCTTTATTTGTTGATGAATAGTTGATATTTGTTATGTATTGATTAGCTAATACGAGTAGTTATTAGTTGATTGTATTAGTTGGTTTGACTAATTAATTATTATATGAGTTGTTTGTTAAACAAATTGTTGGCAATGGTATATAGCTAATAGTTGTTCGATTAGCTTTTTACCTCAACATGACCAGCCATTTCTCTCTCACCAAAAAGCTCTTCTTGCCAACTTTTTTAAAATTAGCATTTTTCATACAAACAACTCCTTTTCAAGCTGATCAACGTGTAATTTTGTCAAAATCAGCACTTAGGTTTACTTATGGAAAGAGTCTTATGCCAACTACTCAAGAAGATTAATAACTAAGAACTCACATTAAGATATTCCTAACTTTGATTAGCATTTTCATGAACAAATTATCAACTAGGAACAAGAATCTTAGCAGTCGTCACATGTACCTAATAAAAAAATGGAGGTGGAATTAAAGACTTATAGTCAAGTGATTAAGTTTAATTATCGACAGCAAAGAACGTATAAGACAAAGCAATGAAGCACCCACTTCATAAAAAGCTGATCAAGTTTATTGATTAAGTTTCCTACTATTTATTTTATTTTATTTATTTATTTTTAAACACTTAAATTTAATATTAACACTTTGACGTAGACAATAAGTTTTGCACTCTAATCGCTAAAACATACACATATACCCTTCTCATTATTCCACTCTTCTAGCATGCATGAATGACTTATATAAGTGCATCATTCCTTTTTTCTTTTTAAGAAAAATATAACTTATTATGCTATAAGCAAATAAAAAATTAATGCTATTGTAAATTTTCTTACTCTCTTTTGATTGATAAGCCTAAAACATATAATAGTACTACGAATATAATAGTCTCTTAATCTAGGTCTTCTATACAAATTTTTGCTCCTTTCGTCCCTAATTATATCATTTAATTTCTGTTTTTCAATCTTCAAAGGCATCTGTTAAAATTTCACAAAAATTGTAATTTGAAAGCTATACGTTACAAGCTAAGATTCAATATGATAACCTTTTTTCTTATCGATCTATATGAATTTTCAGTTAAGCTATGAAACTAACTTCGAGGGGAAAAAACAAGTATAAGTGGGAAAAATAATAAGAAAATGCATGGAGCATACAAAATGATGCTAGTAAAATTAACATGCATACATATATACATATATTCAAAAAGTTTGTAAGTAACTGGTCAAATTATCTAATGATAATCTATGAAGCTAAGGGTATGTATGTTTTATTCAACTAATTTTGATTTTTTTTAGAACATACTTTTATCGAACCTACTTTTAGAAGTTATCCAAATCTATTTTTCTAAAATGAATTCAAATAACTTGAAGGAAAAGGTACCTAAGTGAATTATAACCGATAGTTATTTTCACTAGTTGATATGACAAGTAAAATAAAATTGAAACAATTTTTTCAAGGAGAGCATAATTTAGGGCTTGAAAAAACCTGGAATAAGAACAAACTAAGGAAAATAATGGTGATTGCAAATGGTACATATGTCATTAGCTATTCATCACTATATACCAACCCATGGTGCTAAAATCCACACAAGATCTAGCATGAAAAATATTATAGGGTCCCATAATATTTAAACAAAAAGAAGGTTCCATGGTAGTATGGTACAATGAAAGGCACTCTAGTAATAAAACATACTTCCTCCATCACTTATTATTGTTGCCATTTTCATTTTGTTATTTCAAAAGTTTGTATTAAGGTAATATATATGTAATTAAATAAATTGGATGACTTTATCATCTTAACAGAAAATTTAGAAATTTCTTACAAACATTTTTTAAAAATAAAACGAAAGAATCTTTTAGAAGCCAGGGAGAGTTTTCATTGTGGTGATAGATTATACTACAATTTTATGAATTATGTGGTTCATTGAAACAAAAATGTCTAGAGGCAATTAAATCATGGGTAAGTCGGCCTAATTATATTGCCCATTCCATGGGCCAAACAGGGTCGAACTTCGCAAGGATGTGTGCTCAAATCCTTTAAAATCGAGCTAGAAATCATACTAATACTACAAAGTTTAAAAGACAAGCAAAATTTGAACTGAGCCGAAAATAAAGTGGAATTTTTTGTTCAAAACCCGCCATTTTTTAGCTGGACTGAGCTTGACCTTGATCAGCTGGCCCTATCTCCTCCCTTTTCTTCCCTCCAAAGTATGGTTGGTCCTAATATTTAAAGTCATCTTCTGGCAAGTCATGTGTATAATGTCCTTAAGTGTTGTTTCTTCAAAATAAAATGATTTGTGTTAGGCGTTAAAATCCCATCATGATGCAACACACACAACCTACGAAATGATGCTAATAAGTACTGTAATACAAGGACTTCTTTGGACACTTTTCATCAAATTGCAAGTAGCCCTAGGCAACAATAATCAATATCTTCTCATGTTCCCCCTTATAACAACTATCCTATCCTCTTCTCAAGGGAACTACCCCTCGAATCGTTCTTTAAAAGTGTTATACAATTAACTGAGAGACTGAAATAATGATTTCATATAGAGTTTTATCATTTGCAAACTAAATAGTTCGATATTGACGCTCTTAGGAGCCATTTATGCTAACTATTTCGATATAGTTGTGGTTTGTCTGTTCTATAACGTTTTGCTGGTTCTAGGGAAAAACTCCCTGTTTTCTGTCATTTCGACCACCACACTGTAGCGGAGAAGTTATGAGCCATTTAGGAGATCTCAAGAAAGTAATTGAGCTCCTTTTGAAGAAGTATTGAAAACTTTGCGTCTGAGGCCAAGCACAAGAGCAGCCTGGAATACATCTGCCTGATGGCATCGGGCAGCTGTTGTCCGATTGGGTTCGATCTTTCCAGCCAAAAATCTCATGTTTTTTGCCCGATCGGGCACCCTTGCCCGATCGCGTGTAAATGTTGCGGCCCTGATCGGGTGTAAATGTTGCGGCCCTGATCGGGTGAGCATTGCCTGATCCCATCGGGTGGGCGTATATATTTGTGCTGCTGAATTATTGTTCCCAGACCCGATCGGGCGGCCCATTAGATCGGGCGGAAGACACGGAGGGTGCGATTTTACGTCTTTTTCGTCCTATCTTATTGCTTTCTTAGGTCATTATAAATACTTTTTAGTTTATTTTGACATGTATCTTTTATTTAAAAAAAAAACACTTAGAGAGCTTTTAAAGTTAGTTTTCATTAGTTCTCATCATTGTAGAGGAGATTAAACCTTGGTTCAATTCAATTAAAGTTAATTTTCTCTCTTATTGCTTTGTTATTATTTCTTAATTGTTCTAGTTTAGTTGTTGATTATATATATAATTAGTTCATGATGCAATTATTAGGATTTCTTATTAGTTTTGTTATTGTTAATTTGATCAAGTCTGAGTAGATCTCTTTCCAGGGTGTTAGATAGGGAAGCCATGTTTATACCATGATTGTTGTTTAGATTTATATCGACTTCTAGGGCTTGATTAGAGTGATTGTGATGTGGTTTGTTCTTGATTAGTGATTAATGTTAGTGGCCAATTTCATTGGTTACTTGTGGTTAATAATTGTTTGCACATACCCGTCTTACGATTAGAGGCCTAGAACACATCAATAGTTCTGGTTACGT
The DNA here is from genome assembly GCA_947645195.1 of Patellifolia procumbens. NCBI lineage: Eukaryota > Viridiplantae > Streptophyta > Magnoliopsida > Caryophyllales > Amaranthaceae > Patellifolia > Patellifolia procumbens. The sequence goes on along the minus strand of CANSGD010000187.1, from coordinate 26,739 downwards.
TAGTGAACAAGCGGCGTATGTTGAACTATGAGCGTTGAGACTTAACCATAGCTCAGCACATGCTCTAATCCCTCGACTCTTGACTTAAGGTTTTGATAGTAGTTAACTCTATTTGATTGGTATAAGCATGGTGGACCGAACTAATACCCTAGACTTTTAATCAATAGTTTAATTCTCGTTTTCTTTAGTTTAATTATTAGTTCAGTTAATCTTCTCTGATTTCATCTGAAGTAGTTAGCTGGTTGAATATTAACAAAGAAACTCTGTCTCCCTGCGGATTCGACCCTGCTTTCATTGACTACCATTGTTAGAGGATTGTAGGAATTATCTTTGAATAGGTGATACGACTTTAGCCTATCAGATACATGCATGTTTAATTTCTACTATGTGTTCTAGTTAGTTTGCTGTTTCCTAGAACACATAGGAGATGTAAATCGGTTGTATATATATCGGTTTCTAAAGACCATTTTAACTGGTTTCTTTCTAATGGATAATTTGTAGTAGCGGTATCGCTTAGGGCAAGTAACTAGTTATTTTTAATATAAGATCTTAAAAGAAGAGGAAAAATTAAGTGATGCACTAACAAGTTCTCATCATTCAAACCACTACAATCAAAGTCCAAAGAAGTTATCTTATGCTTAGAGATTCTTCTACTAGTAATTGAATTTAATACGATAGTGGAGTAGTAATTTAGTACGATAGTGGAGTAGTAATAGTCAAAAGACGTTCCAAAGTTACATGTAGACGTCATTCAACATCAGGATAATCTAGATTATGTCTCTAATCATTTCATTAATGAAGTTGTCACAAAAGTGTATGGACATGGGGAAGATCTTCATGCAGCTTATTAATTAATATAATCACCAATAAAAAAAAATGGTGATGTATAAAGTGGATTAATGATAAACATCAAAAAAGGGTTGATTAATGATTATAAACCTAAATAGGACCTTAGACTAGTCAAGTTTAAGCTGAAAAGATGCTATCTATTGCTCTCATCCCCTCCAACTTTTCTTGATGATTGGTTGTACTTCCCAAAATCCAAGTGACATTTGGGAAATGGATTATTGGGGTATATTAAATCATAAGTATAATATAAATTAATAACTATAGTTGTCGATATTTTTGACCATGTTGAGAATGGGGTGATGTGTTAATCGCGGGCCAATTTTGAGGTTAGGCTTCGAGTGCAACCGCCCAGGACCCAACTCTTCAAGGGGCCCAAATTAAAATACACATTATATAGTAACAAGAAGGGCAATCTCGTACCAAAAGTTTTTCACTTTTATCTGATGATGTGATTGGAGAAACTCGTCTCCTGAATCATAAGCAGGCCATTACGAAGGGCAACAACGGGATAGACAATTCTATTTTACGGGCTCTCCGTGGACCAATTGGAAGTGAACTATGAGAAAAGTGCTAGCAATCCTTGACGAATTGGTAGCTGAGCTAACAAAATTACGTTCAATAATGTATTGTGTCAATGGTGCTAGTTTGCTTTATGTTTGTCATTGCAACGGTTAGTATGATACTATGTGTTAAACAATTCACAAAATTAGCAAACTTATAAGTGGTATGACTCCTTAAGTGCAAATTAAAGCTAAATCAATAGGCTAATAATTTTGTTTATTGCTATAAATTGTTTGGTGAATCTATTATATCCTTCTTTTTCTTTATCCGTTAGTGTTCTTTTGAGCAATATATTCACTTGATTAAGCTTTCAAAGGAATAATGGAAATCCAAATTTTATTCTTACCACTCTTAATTAATCATTAAAAATATAGAAGGTGGATTAGTATCTTTTCCTTCTTTCGGCTAGATAAAAAGCCTTTGAACATGTAATTCCACACAATGGATATGACATACATTAATGGATGCTAGCTACGTTATTAGTATGAAAACTAGTATTTAGGCCCAAGCGATGTTTTGGGATATATATGTATTATACTTTAGTACTTTTTTTTACAGTCTCGGACCTACTTTAATAATTTAAGACAACTATTTTGTTGTAGAAAAAGATTCATAAAAAAATATAAATTACTATTACTCATAATTCCAATTAATGTAACTTAATTATTGTTTTTATTCAAAACATAATATGATTATTAAGATTGATAAAATAATGAAGTAGCGCAATGGTTGGAGCATTTATATTTCATACTTAAGGTTGCGGGTTCGAAACTTCTCATGGACAATTTGCACTTTTTTATGAGAATAACGTTGATAAACATATTGTTGAAAAGAAGGGAGAGTGACACGTGGCGGATTGCAATTCTTGCTTACGCTTTTTAATATATATATATATATGAGGTTTATATTAAAGTTTTGAGAATATGAAAATGAGCCCGAGTTATCTAAAAAAGAGGAGGAAAGTTTGCAACTTTTGCACCATTTTTAAACCTAGCAACAATTTCCTTCTAAAACCAATTGACAAAGAACATTAGCTCCTCAAGTTTATGTGGAAGGAAAAACCACTATGCTTCACAAATTTATATTGTTTGTGGACTAATAATGTTCGTAACATGTTCATAAAGCATAGTGTTTGTGTTAAGAAGCAAACATAAGGGAGAAACACGAAACACTAAAGTACTTTGGTGTTAAATGATTTACTAGCATCGAAATGCTAGGGATTTATAATCCCTCCAAATTTATAAGATGGTCATTGTACACAACTGTCTTAAACATATTAAAAAACCCCATGCTCATTATAAAAATGGCTATATATAAATCAACTATATTAAGGATAATATAAAATAATCATATTAAACCCTTGTTCTTTTGGAATGAATTATTAGAAATTAAGATTCATTTTAGTTCAGTTAATTTCTTCTCATAAGTTTCCCCCTATAGAATTTCTATTGAGTTAAGTTTAAGTTGATTAAATTCATTTCAGTATAAAAGGACGCCCTAAGAATCATGTCACTTCACCTTAAGAAATGAGCCAATAAGTTTCAATAATCTAATAAGTTGCAATAATTTCTAACGAGTTCCAATATTCTTAAATAATTTTTTATAAATTCCAATAAAGCTGAATAATCTAATAATCAGTTCCAATAAATTTTCACGATATAAAAAATGACGTTAAATAAGTTATATTATACCAATTTCACATATGTTCAATTTATATAAGTTCAAGACAATGAGATGAAGAGAACGCACTCTAACTTCTACTTATAAAAAAGCACTTAAATCATCATTATGATTAAGGGTTCGTTCTCTTCGTCTGAATTTTTCTGATCTGGTCTGATCTGATCTTATCTGATCTGAACTTTTCTGATCTGGTGTGAATTTTTCTGATCTGATCTGAAATTTTCTGATTTGCTCTGATCTGATCTGAACTTATTATAGTTGTTTTTGGTTTTTATTATTTTCTGATCTGATCTGAACTTTTCTGATCTGATCTAAACTGAACTTTTCTGATCTGATCTGAAATTTTCTGATCTGATCCGACCATTTGAAATAAGCACTAGAGTGGTTAAATAAGTTGAAAAGAACATAGCCTAACACAATGTATTATACTCCCTCCGTTTCTCAATAATTATTACGCTTTCCTTTTTAATATGTTTCACAAAAATTGTTACACTTTACTATTACCATTTTGGGATATATGGCCCCACCAATTTTGTATTCTTTATACTTTCCTAAAGTTAATTTTTTTATTATTTATTCTCTCTCATAAAGTTACTTTTTCCTATCATTGTCATGCTTTTATACCACTTCCTTAATTCTTGTGTTTTTGTAAGTGTAACGATTTTTAGGAAACGAAGAGAGTAGCAATTATCAAACCATTTATCTCCCATTGAATTGGTATGGATCACAAAACCCAAAGAGGTGGATCAACAAGCCCACAATGGCACAACACCATTAGAAAATACACACACACCACCTATACAGCCCACCTTAATAACCGTGCCATTTTGAATCAAAATTCAAATTCCAAAAATCCAAACAATTCTCAATTCATAACTCAATTTCGATTTTCGAAGATGAAAATGGCGGGCTGATCTTTTCTCTCTCTATCTTTCTCTCTCCTCTCACTCTATTTCTTCCTTACTTCCTCTCTAATGGCTTCCATACGTACGAAATTATCAGAGTTGCGAAAACTATGCGACGAAGAAATCGCAGTTCATCAACAAAAAACGGATTCAGCTGCTGCTTCTTTCGGAAAATTGCTACAATCAATCAGTTCTAAATCGAAGCTAACTGCTCAAAATCAAGGTATTTTGCTTTAATTCACTCGTTTAATTGTTAAAAACAGTTTAGTTTTGATTTTTTGTGTTTGTATGTTTTTGTATGTGTTTGTAGTGTGTAGTGTGTGTTCAGTTAGGGTTTGTTGGAATTACTTTGGTTTTGGAACGAATGGAGGAGAAATGATTTTGAATGAAGTTGTATTTAAGGTTAATGTGAAGATGCTGTGTAATTTGCATCGGTTGATTGTGTTTTCAGTGAATTTGGGGAAGCTTAAAGTTGAATTGAGAGAATTGGAAGATGAATTGGTTAGAGCTTTGGCAGGTATGTGTTTAATCATGATATTTCGCTTGTAATTCGATGTAACGTTGATGTTATGGTTATCTTAGTTGATTCTCTTTTTTGTGATGCCATAGAGCCCTAGTGATTGTAGATGTTTCATGTGATTAGGTAAATGTTTTACTTAAGGCGTGTTCTCTCCAGCTTATCTTAAGTTGTTTAGTTATTTTCTCTTTAGTTTACTTAGTTTCGTTAAGCTCTTAACAATACTTTTACTCTCAATGTCACTATTCCTTTCGGTTCCATTCAGTATAGTTTAGTTCGGTTCAGCTCTTAACAATACTTTTACTCTCAATGTCACTATTCATTTCACTTCACTTCAGTGTAGTTTAGTTCGGTACATTTATGCCGAAGAGAACACGCCCTTATTGCATACTAATGCCATAACATTGCTTTGTAGCTTGTAGAGTTTTATTTGTGGACTTAACCTTGCACAGTTGCACTGGTACCATATGTAGGAGTAGGAAGCTAGTTGTCCTAATATAGGAACATGAGAAGTATTATTTATACACAAGAATATGTTACAAGGTGGAGAAAATTTTATCGGAGACATACTTACACTAATTATTTTAGGATACACACTTACACAATGTCATGTGGTGTAACCTTACTAACTTAGTGCGCAACACGATGCTCTAACTCTAATTTTATACGTGTGCTTATTGTACCTAACTATTTTTCACAGGGGGAATAGACTTACTCTTTTGGGATTTTCTTGTTATATTAAGTGTATGGAACAACTTTTATTAATATTAGTATTATGTTTATATACATGCTACTAAGATTGCATATATAACAATCTAATATCTTAGCTTACATAGGCAGAAAAGGCGTCCTCATTTTTTAACCTTGTATTGATGATTATCACAAGGCTTCTAGATCATATCAATTTGTCAAAAAACCTTTTTATTCACCTATAAAGGTTTGTATACGGCGAAAAGGAAGTCACCACTATAACTTGATGATATCGATATGAGTAACAATATCTTGATTTTTCTTGTTAGTTGAGATTATGATATTCTAGTTGTTAAGGATGTAAGGTAAATCTTTGTGAAAGAACAACAAACTCGGAGAATCAGAAAAGAGGACAAATTGTCAAATGAAAAACAATAATAAATTACATGCTGGCCAAGTTTCTTCGAATCTCCCCAATTGAGTAAAATCGAAAAGCACCAACCGTCTTAGGCCTTCACCCAGAAAGATGCTAAAATAGTAGTTCTATCCCACAGCTAATTATTAGTTAAACGGTTCCCGAAGATATTCGTGGATTTTTGTTATAACCACCAACCTAACCGGCATAAAGATATTCCTCCGTGAACCTTCTTCTCTTGGCCTTTACAAAGCCAACATTGTGAATCTGCCGAAACTCCAAAGAGTACAAGGGAAATTTTAGGATTCTCCCTTTTGCAGCTAAAGCCTCTAACAAATGTTACATATTTACATCCATCTATTGATAAAGGGAGGTATATAAAGCAGAACTAACATCATGTACATATCTAGAATACTTGGCAAATAGCCTCTGAAGTCTTTCATGTGCCTTAGTCGGGCCTCAGAATTTTTTTTGCTATGATCAATGAAAATCTCTTTAATGAACAAGTAAACTCGCTAATTTGCTTCTGAGGTTGTTGCTCAACTTCCAAGTGAACCCGAGTAGCCCATGGACTTAAAACTACTAAATGAAAAGGAGTGACTTCCTATGAAGGAGGGAGGAAAGCAAGTTCATCCCTTAAAATCCCTCGCCGGCGTGGGTGGGGGGGGGGGGGGAGGAACTTCATTAATTATAGAAAGAGACTTTAGGAACCATGTCATCTATCTTCCCTCACATGTAAACCGGGGAAAAGGAGTTCCTCAGAGACAAAGATAGGCAAACCAAAAAGCACTTACATGATAACTTCACAAAGAATCCCCTACCTGTCTTCTAGATGCCTCCAGCTTCAAAAATTGAGAAGACAGAACCTTGAAATCAAGGTGAGCTTTTTTATTTCCTGTTTGTGACGGTGCCTCCATTATCGAAGATCCCAACCATTGCTAGCATGGAAAGCCTAGAAAGAAGCATCATGTAGAGTAGACAATATTCTAGTAGAGGGAAGCAGACAAAGGGCTTCTCTTCTCTCCAAAGTCCAAACATCCTCCGAGGATCTAATGAAATGACTATTGCAATCTCATATCTCTATATAATAGGTCATATTACACCTGAGAAATATGTTAGCACAGGAAAGTATATTTTTGCTGTGAGCTATGCTGCAGTTTTCACTTGGTAGCTTAACTTATGTTAATCATGGCACATCAAAATAATTCCAATCCATTTGTTGATTATAGCTGCTTTTTAAATTAACAATGTGAGCCATAGTCAAGTGAGGGGTCTTCTTATTTTCAACAGAGTTGCAGTGTTGCTGATATGTTTTAATATCCTATGCTTCCTTCATAGTTTTGCTTAATTATTTCAGACTTTAAAGTCTGAAAGCTGATTATTGAAGTACTTGCAAGTTGCATCTGCTTTTATTAGGAAGTTGGCTTGAGGGCTTATATCCAGACTCATACCGTGTCAGATGATGTATGATGTACAATATAACACATGGCTCGCTTATCCTTGTAGCATAGCGGCCATAGCTCTTGTACATGCTTTTAATTAACCTAGGTCTTTATTCTTAAATCTTAATGTTGCCGTCATCATGGCTGTAGTTTTGAAACCATTTCCTCTATGAATAGTTTATTACTCGTGGCTTTTATTTTTTTTACCATTAAGTTTCATGAAGTTTTGAATTATGGGTCTAATTCTACCAACTCTGTTCTGTCATTGTTTTGCGTTGTTGTAAGTTAGTAACTATATATTGACTGATGGACCTATAGACCAATTACAACTGTTATAGAACATTAGTGATTGCGATGACCAACATTTACAAGTCAAGGAATCTGGAGATTGTATGTTGCAATTAGAATTTTTTTTCCCTGCATTCTTTTTATTGGTGTCTTGTGTTCACAGTTAAGACACGGAGGGAGGCCAAGCGGATTGCATTAACAGACTCGCTTTCAGAAACAGGAGTAAAAGTGGATGAGCTTCAGAAAATTGTACGAGATCAAGCCTATCGAAAAGATGAATATGCAGCCATTTTATCCGAACAGTCAAAAAGTAAATTTCTTTCCTGCAATTGATTGAATTTCTGTTTGCTAAATATATGTATTTGCGGAAAATTAGGTAACCTAATTCGTTCATGTAGATTTAAGTTGTTGAATAATTATGCGTTATGACTTTTGGATTGACAATGATAGTAACTATTCTTAATTACTAAGTGAACTGATTTAGTGATTGATGTACCCTGATTTCATCCTCCAAAGTCATTCCCTTCACGCAACAGGCCAACTAAAGACGGGAGTACGGGAGTGAAAGTTCCTCTTCATTGAGACCTCATTATTTTTGCAAAAACACTTAACTGTTGAAGTGAGAGGGATCCTCATACAAGTTTTACTTATTGGACGGCAATGGCCAAAATGATTTAAATCCTATTTAGTTTCTCCTCTATGTAATACTTCTGTAACTTTTTCTTTTTTACCATAGATGTACGAAGCCTTTCATTGTTGGAGGGTCAAGATTCAATTGGCTGTTGCTCATCAAACAACAAATAGAACTTTGTTATAGAGGCAAAGATCTATGTTGATTACTGCCTTATGCGTATTGTTAGTTACCTTTAAATATTTCTTAGCATATACTTAATGTTAACCCTGACTGACCTTCATGATGCCGTTGCACATTAACTAGGAGAAATTTATAAATTATGAGGAGGAATGGAAATATCACAAATGAATGATATTTTACATCATGTGTCTTCAAGTTTAAAATCTTATGTGGACAGTGGACCTTTTTCTTAGGTCGCAAGCTTGTAATCCTCTCCAATTAGCCTGATATAAAGACTTTCCACAATCTTTTTAGATTAGGATATCATATGCTTTATGTTCATTTGCTAGTAAATGAATGCCTATGGAGAAGAATCTGAACGCGACCATGGCCATGGTCCTCTTAATTTTATGTCCTTTTTTGTTCAAAGCTGTTTATTGAAAGGCAGGAGGTTGAAATGGGATAATGGCCTTAGGCATGTTTCTCAAGTTCTCAACAATAATATGATCTTGAGTGCAGTTACCACATTATTTATCTCTTTGCTTCTTCCTGCCCCTAGGGCCCTACCTCCCCTTACAGTGTGGACGTAAATATGCATTTGGTTATATCCAGGCTCATGGTGGTGTCTGCTCTTGTCCCTTGGGGCTCTCTGTCAGTATATATGTTTACTCTCCCGTGAATTGCCTTCTCATTAATGGTTATGTTTACTCCCTCTGTCAGTCTTATGTGCTTTCTCTACCGTGAATTGCCTTCTCATTAATGGATACTTTCACTCTGTAAGTGGAAAGTGATGTCAAGTGCAGCTTTTTTTCCCTGCTTCCGGGTAGTAAATTAGTTTCCTAGCATAACTAAGATTGTGTTGCCACTTTCAGCTTATCTTTTCCAGTTGGTGATGAAAGCTGCTGCTTTTGGGATGAGTTATAATAAATTATGCATTCTTTATGCTATTCTCCTTCCTTTCCTCAGAATGACTTTTATGTGGGTCTTAAATTAGTCTCATCTGGTCCTGACTATATAGGGGTAAGGTTGAGAGTACTCGGGATATCTCTATTTACTGCCAAGGGTTATATGACTTATATCTGTTCTGGGATCATGTGTTGGCTGTTTTGCTTCAGGTTGAGAGGTTGTGGAGTAAAAGTTCATATGATTTTACTGTGCGCCTGCTTTGGATCATGTAAAATGTAACTTGCTTGCGTTGTCATCTTAATTTTATTTGTCAAAAGCAGAACTTATAGCCGTGTTCTTATGTTCTATCATCCTATGAAAACCATGTAGCAATTTTATTGTTTATGCGTCAAAATTTTCAAGTAATATTTTTGGAATAATAATGCATATATTTGTATTTTAACCTATTGCTTTCGATCCATAACATAAAAGCTCTTGCTGAATCCGAAGAGAAAAGTCGAGAAGCTTTTAAGGACAGAGAAGAAATACAAGAAGCATGTAGTTGGTACAACAGGGTACTTGGTTTCCATATTGATGGAGGACATGGTAATTTCAAACCTTTTTGCTTCCATTATTCTTGTTATGTCAAATATTTAACTCATGTAGTTGTCTCTTTGAGGCAGGTGTGACATTCACATTTACGAACATCAATAAAAAATGTCCGTCTGAGGAGTATTCTCTCACTGTTCGCCATGAGAATGAAACGTATACTCGTAAGTGCTGTTGTTATGAACGCGAATGTTATCTCATATCTGTTTGCTTATGTTGGATAATTTGAGGATCTCTTGTAATTGTATGAGCTTTACTTATGATTATTTTTTGGCTGCAGTTCTCGATTGTAAGCCACTCTTCAGTGATATTGAAGACCTGGTCCTTGAGTTAAACAAAAGCAATGGCTTATTCGAATTTGTTAGGATTATGAGAGAAAAATTTCAAGCTGCTGCATCTGGTACGCTCACTCATGATATTGTCCCATTAGTAATAGAATAGATGGAAGAGCCGTAAATAGTTTTTTTTATACTGTGAAATTGTACATAATTTTCACGTTTCCGTGGAGATATACAAGCATTATCTCAGCTGTTGCCACAAATTTATGGCACTGTTGCAGTTTTTGCTTGATTTTGAAGTGAAAGATCAAAGATGTGAACTTATAATGTTCAAACACTTGCAGCTGCATCATTGGTTTGATAGATTATCTGCCTGATTTTCTAATGCATGGAAATATTCTCTGTTTTCCCAGGCTCTACAACGCAATTCATATATCAGGATCAAGATTGCACCAGTATATCTTTATCTGCCCCAGTTTCCTCAGTTTCAATTGATAGCAGGAGTAAATCGCCACTCCCACTTAAAGAAGTCAACAGAAATATTAAGAAAGCCAATCATGGACAAGGCTCCAAATCGCCTCTTCTCTTACTATCCACTCGACGTTCGCCTCGTCTTCTGGTAGTACTCCGAAATACCTTATGGATACGGTGCTCTTGAGGTTTGATGTTACTAATGTTAGAAAGCATATATCCTTTGTTCTCTGTTGGTTTTATTATCCCTTTTTTGCCAAGCATGCCACAATCAAGTGCATATATCATCTATCACATTTTAGTGATGGGAATGACGTCTGGCTGGGAAGAGACAATTGGATTAAGGATGGAGAGTTTGAAACATACGTTGACAACAATAATATTATCTGCTAAAGCACTCATCTTTTGTATAGGCACTACACTCACAAGTGACATAATTATACAATATCTGTTGGAAGTCATTAGACAGACCATTGCCATACATTATTTATTTATAAATAATCCTTAGTGTCACGGTCCGAAAGTTCTGACCTCGGAACGCGCAGCACGCCCTTGCCTTATGTGGGAAAGTGCGCTAGCCTTAATGCGGAAAATGGTCTTTTGAGGCTCGTGAGGCACGAGCACTCGGTATATGAAAGGATACTCTTGTCTATTGGTGACAAGAGCACGAGAAGAGGGTCGATCGGGGCACTCGTGTGCACAAGGCGGGCACGAGTGGGGCCGACGACGAGATGTACCTGGTTTGAGTTTGGGTGGACGCTTTATAATAAGTGGCGGCACAAGCTCTAAGTTGGCCAACAATAACAACACTATATTATAAAGCAAGCATACAACTGATAGGAGGCCTTAGTGGTGAACAAACATTTCATTCATCATCTCCCTTAAAGAGGCTTAAGTTTGAGATAGTACATATTTCCAGTGAACACTGGATTTACAGTAACTCAATAATGGAACCTTAAGCCTATACAAGAGTGCTAAAACATAAACTAAAGCATAAGAAAGCATAAACTAAGGAAAATACATGTAAAGGCAAGTTGGATTGTAACACTTAGTTTCTAAATGACCCCCCCCCCCCCCGTTTGACCTTTTCTTAAACTGAACTTCGATCATGAACTCTTATACTATGAACTAGTAAACATTTACAAAGGTTCAAGTTCAATTTATCACTCCAGTTATGTTATGAATCAGTACATAACTCAAATTTAATGGTCAAGCATACTAAGAATGAGTTGTAACCTGTTGACGTTTTTGGTACAAACATAGCTATTACATTGAAAATTAGGTAATAGTTTAGGCAAACCACAGAAATAGGGAATTAATTTGATTTTATGCATTTGATGTTTTACTATATAGGTCAATGCAAAGCATATAAGAATATGTTTGCATATGATGAACTAGAACAATTTGATTATCATTCTTCTGTTAGTCCTGTGAACTGCATTTTTCTAGTTGCTAAGTGTTATGTATGAGGTCAAGTTTACGGTTACTGATGCTTTTGCATGGACCATGAGATTGTGTCGGTTTCTGCTGCTGGTGATTTTCTGGCTCAAGTGATTTGGGGTTGCAGGTTCCTGGCCCCTGGGGATAGAGACTATTGCACTTTGTTCATGTTAGGATTGTGGTCATCAGCTGTAGTACCTGCCTCTCTAGAAATATGATATGGTCTTTTCAGGATTATAGGATATGTCTCGCTCTGTTATGATCAAGAGTCAACATCTAGGGTCTCTAATATGTCCATTTTCCTCATTTTCGACTGATGGTAAATCAGATTATCCTCTCCTGATTGGAAAAAGGCAATATAAATATTTTAATGATGAAGTAGGAAAACAAGTTTCACGTTTTATATTTCAATTGGTTATGAGGATGCATTTATCACCTCAGCTTTGCATATGCAGGAAGGTACCCAGTATGATTATTGTATATGCTGATTTGTCTTCAAATAACTGGGGGTTGAAAATCATGCTTTTATAGAACATATCTAACCAAGAATTATTAGGTAGTGTATCATCTCGAGTGTTGCCGATATATGTGGAATTGCAACTGCTCTGTGATATGGGAGTTTGAATTAGAGCTGCTCTGTGATATGGGAGTTTGATTTATTGCTGTAATTGCACATTGCAGGGAAGGAAACAGAGAGAAGGTTGAAGATGCAAGAAGCATTCGGATAATTGGTGAAGTTGTAAGTTATAGAGTGGAACATCAACAACTAGTTGGACACGAGAGGAACACTGTAACATCAGAAGAATATGTTGGTGAATAAGTACTTTGAGATGAATTTCTTCTGGACTTGTATAATTCTCCGTTTAATTTAGAGCTAGTATATGAAATCGAGTCATTTTTTGGGTAGAGAAAATGTGTAAATTAATGCTTTCATTTCATTTGACCCCTGTAAATTACTGTTAGATTTGCCAAAAATGTAAAAGAATTTTTATATAGCAAGTGTGTAATTGGTTTTAACCAACTTGAAATAAATAGAAGTGACGCTGTTCTTGTAGCAAGGATGATAATCTCTGCAAGTCTTGTGTTATCAACTCCATTAAAGGATCATGGAGCTTCGCAGATGAGCTCTTTCAAATCGTCTCCATTAATCCAAGTTTTGAAAGGCAAATCAAACGGCAAATTTCGTAAGTAGCTACAGCTACAATTTCTCGACTATGTTTGTCGAGTTGTTGTAATAGATGAATCAAATAAGGATAAAGAACATATACAATAAATAACACGTTAATGTAATTCACTTGCAATGTATTAGTTACGTCTACTAGGTAGAGGGAGAAACTGTATTATCAACGTAGGAGAGAAAGGAGCATAGAATATAGATTACAGCAAAACCCCCTGCTTAGTTAATCCTAGCGCTAATTTATTCAAGCCATATATCAAAAACACTATAGGTTCACATTTTGTAGCAATCTTTTCATGTAGTGTAACGTAATAGTTTCTTACCTTACCAAGAACATTTTTATGAGACGTAGAGTACATTAATAGGTCACTTTTATACTACTTGTAAAGTGAATATTTTAAAGGATATGTTCTCTTCAACTAATTTCCAGTTCAATTGACTTCGGTTTAGTTTAGCTCTTGAAAATACTTTTACTATCACATATTACTATTCCTATCAGTTTAGTTGAATTTAGTTTTTCTCAGTTCTAATTCAACTTTTTTTAAGCTGAAGAGAACAAGTCCTACCTCATAATAAACAAGACATTTTTCTAGAGCAGCTATCAAAAGATTTGCACTTTGGTTTTTTGTTATCGTTATTGTTTTCAGTTTTTAGTTTTTTTTTTTGAAAACCAAAAAGTAAAAACCGAAGAATAATTTTTCAGTTTTTTGACGTCAATCTTCTAAAGAAACATGAGTACTATCAATATTATTAGCTGATTCTATTGTTATAATATCTGTTGTATATTGGAGTTGGCTCAAGTAGTGAGTCTTCCGTTATTCCCTAGCTTGGTCTAGTGATCAATTCTCACCCCAAGCATTTGCTTGGAATTGGGAGAAGGAGGAGATTTGGGGTGTAAGCTTATAATGGGCCTTTAGATGGGGGCCTTGTACGAGTACAATCCAGATAATTATTAATTCTTCTTACCTGAATATAATCTCATACTTATAAATGACATCATATTAATCAAAAAAAATAACTAAAGTCCTGAAAACCCAACACAAAATACTGACCAAGTTACAAACGGGCCCTAAATGAAAGTCTCATGCAATTCAATCTAGGGTCTCCTTGTGTATTCCTAACTTCTCAACTTCTTATAAAGCGTTTCTCAAGAAAAGCTTCAATCCAGCGCCCTTCCTTTCAGGTATTTCTATCTATGATAAATTGATAATCTCTGGCGCCTTTTTATGCATGTGGTCTCTGTATCGTTCCAATTTTATCAGATGTCTCCGAAAAGACTTTTATGCATGTGGTCTTGTTTGGTGGTATATCGAAAGTTATACTTTTCTATAGATAAAATTAAAGTTGGTACAAAGTGTAAAATTGTGTTTGGTTATCGTGGAATTTCTACTTTTAGATAAGTAACTTCCTTTAGTTGGTGGGTAGTAGAATTTCATGCTTTCTAAAACGTGTAAATTCCCATAATTTTCTTTATATTTTTCAACGTCATAGGAATATTTAACATCCATGATTTATCCTGTCCTTTGTTTTATGTTTTCTTTGTTAAGCTTTTGTCTTTTGTAACTCGTACAACCTTTCTGATAGTAAAGCGGACTTTCGAATGTCACAGTTTATTGGTTTAGTATTTGCGCTTTTTGAAGTCGAACCTTTGAACTTCTAGGATCTAAGCTAAGAAATTTACCTACTGAGCAAGAGTGAAGGTTGCTTGTTCCTTTGTACCTCATGTCGTGCTACTATTCTAGGTAGATTTTAACTGATACTTATAATGTATGTACTTATGTAATACTCCCTCCCGTTTTTTCAAAGATCATTACATTTGTACTTTTCACGCATGCCAATGCAGAACTTTGAGCGTTTATATCTCTCGTTGTGTATTTGTAAAAATTAGAAACTTAGTATACGACTTGTCAAGAGGAATCTAACAAGATTCCACATGACTATATTTTTTTCCATATATAGGTCATATATGATGGTCAAGGTGAAATATGTAAATTGTGTAAAATGTCAAAGTGCAATAATTTTTGAGAAACGGAGGGAGTACCTTTCAAAAGATGATGATATTGTTCTATGCATTTTTTGATGGCGCCAAGTTAATTATACTAGATATAGAAATATTTTAGATATAATAAAAACTGCCTTGGCACAATAAAAAAACCGTCTTGGCAATATCTTCACCCCTTACAAATTGCGGATTATAACGAGGGTAATTTTTGGTTTAACTGTTGTTATTTCTTCTTGCAGTTTACTTGGTTCTAAGGATTGAAGTGGTCCAATGGAGGTAAATTTTCTGGGGCTGGAGAAAAATTAATCCTTCTGGGTTGTTTTACTTTTTCAAATACTTATGCTTCTATTGTATTTTTTGTTTCCTTTAAAATGTTATCCAAATGCTCTTTTTTTATAACCCTGACAATTTTCTTTGTTAAAAATAGACAAAAGAAAAATAGACTGATATACATAAGTGAATTCATGAAGAATGTGAAGTGAAACCTAAACAATGCTCCCCAAGAAGCTTGTTTTCTCCAACTCATTTTCAGTTCATTTTAGTTCAGTTAAGTACAGCACCAAAACACTAGTCTCACGTAGTTAATGTGAGACTTATGTACTTTGATTCCCATACCCCTGCGACATAGATTGATTGCATATGATGGCATAATATGAGATGAAAGAAGCAGATTGCACATACTAATTTCATACTACCACCGTTTCCTAAAAATTGTTACACTTTGACATTTTACACTATTCACATATTTTACTTTAACCATCGTTTGTGATTTATACGTAAGAAAAAATATAGTCATGTGGGATATTGTTCGATTCCTCTTGATATGTAGAATATTAATATCTAGTTTTTATAGTTTTTACAAATACGTAATTAGAGATATAAATGATCAAAGTTTTGCATTGGCATGCGTGAACAGTACAAGTGTAACAATCTTTGAGAAACGGAGGGAGTACATAATATAGATAATGCACTATACTTAGAAGCATTAATAATAAAAGATACAAATGCTTTTGCAGAAGAAAGGAAACACAAGTTTGAAGTTAGCACTAAAGGAAGCTAAGAACAATGTTCAATGCAACAAGAACTTTGTATGCTCTCCAATAAGCATTGAGATCTTATTGAGCATTGTGGCTGTTGGTTCATCTTGTGAAACAAGGAAACAAATACTCAAGTTTCTTGGCTCCAAAACTCTCAAAGCGATTAATAAGAAGGCGACTGAAGTCATGGCCGTTGTTTATCCAAAAACTGATGGAAAACAATCTGAAGGGCCTGTAGTTTCATTTGTGAATGGAGCATGGGTTGATCAACATTTCTCTCTTCAGCCTTCTTTCAAAACGCTTGTCGAAAACACGTACAGGGCTGAAGCTAAAGCTGTTGATTTTCAGCAGAAGGTAGTTGAATTTACTGTGCCTTCTTATGCTTTTAATATGGATGTGTTGTACTGCTTTTAATCATATGAAATCACTTGGCATATGAGGATCGATAGTTCGTTATGGAGTATTACATCCGCCTCACCAGCAAATAAGTTAATTGCATGATCTAATTGCACATAATAGCTTATAAAATTACTCGGTGCTATATTTCAATCTATCTAATCATGATGTAACACTACGCCCTATGATCATATCCTTACATGAAGTTATTGTACTTTTAAGTTGGAACATAAAACCTTGTACTATGCCAATGCTTTGGTTTGGTTGTCTTTTTGAGACTTGTTAATTTACTAATATGTGCTTACATCTTGTATGAGGCAGCTTGCTGTGGTTCATTTTTATACCAAATGAAAAGGCGCGGAAAGAGTGCACTGCTCATCTTATATAAGTGAAGTGAAATGATGTACATAATTCTGATGTTGAGTTTTTCAGGCTCTAGAATCCTTTGTGGTAATAAAATGGTTAAGGGTGTGTTCAGTTTTTCAGGCTTCAGAAACCTCTGTGGACATAAGATGGTTTCTTTATGCATGATGATTTAACCTTGGTTAACTTTAAATTCCTACAGAAGCAAGTCTCATTGCTAAGATGTGCAAATTTTTTGATTGCATGTTTCGTATCCTCAACTAAAGCAACACTAGCTTTACCCGTGAGAGGTTCTGGGTCGGGCCGTTCTCTTTGGCATAAAATAGTTGAAATGAACTGCACTGAAATGAATAGTGATATGTGAGAGTAAAAGTATTGTCTAGAGCTACACTGAACTGAAGATAAGCTGGGGAGAACAGGCCCTCAGTATTGTCCTTCTCACCATATCAGAGATGTTGTGATCATAAATACTCTTATATGTTTTTGTAGGAAGAAGTATGCCGAGAAGTCAACTTATGGGCTAGTAGGGCGACACAGGGGCTGATAGATGAAATTCTATCACCAGGAATTCTCCAACAAGACTCAATGCTTATCCTTGGAAATGCACTCTTCTTTAAAGCAGCTTGGCAATACCCTTTTACATGCTGCCAAAACAGGACATTTCACCTCCTTACCGGGAAAACTATTGCGGCTCCATTTATGAGTCGTTTAGGGCCGCGACAGTTCACAGGAGCTTCATTTGATGACTTCAAACTCGTGAGATTTCCTTATAAAATGGGTCAAGACAACGATGATAGGAAGTTCGCTATGTACATCTTTCTCCCCGATGCTTACAATGGTCTAGAAAGTCTAATGCAGAAATTTAGTGAAGATCCAGGCTTCTTGGATCAGAAATTCGAGCTACAGTCAGTTTTTCTACAAGAGTTGTGGATCCCCAAGTTCAAATTCTCCCATACATTTTCAGCTTCTAATACATTGAAGCAGCTTGGTGTGGATCGAATGTTCAAGCGTGTTGGTGAGCTTAATAAAATCGTGGATAAAGCTTCTTCTGAACTGCTATCTGTGTCTGAGTTCTCCCAAAAGTCAGTTATCGAAGTTAATCAGGAAGGGACTTTAGCCGCGTCTGTGATGCTATGTATGATAGGTGGAGGAGGAGGACCTAACCCTTACGTGTTTCACTTTGTAGCTGATCATCCCTTCATGTTCATGATCCGAGAAGAGACATCAGGAGTCACTTTCTTCGTTGGAACGGTTCTTAACCCTGCTTTGGATTAGTAACAATCGTTCACAGTCATTTTGTTACAACTAAAGTCGGATTCTTAGCTGCTAGTACAGTATGCTATATGTTTTGAGACGATATTATATGCTTTAGGCAAGGTAACTAATATGTAGAACTCTATCTTTGTCAATAGTTATGTATCGGATTTATCCTTTTTTGTCTCTTACGGTTAAATTGGTATTACGGCTATAATCCCTATTTTTCAGATTGTATACGACTGCACGAGGCCTGAATTGGACTTGTGAGTTGTGATACCATCCAACCAAACCTAGTCTAAATTTTGTTTCTAATCAAAGTAGGGATGAGGTTCAATTTTAAGCCCTTTGTTTAAGGTCTAAGCTTATAGTAAGATGCCCAACACATTAATGAGCAACACCAACTTGTTAACCATCTAACTTGTGATGCCTTTTAGTTGATTTGTTTTGGCAAATTAAGTAAATACTTCCTTCATATCTTTAATAGATGTGTCATGTTGACATAGTTGTCAATGCACAACTCTAACTATTAGGATTTCTTATTATATGTATCATATTTAACTATTTGCATATGTAACAAGCAAAAGAATACCGTAATACAGACAAAATTACATCTTTATTTTAAATACCTGTCTCAACTGTTGATTATTAGTATTGATAAGGTTTAGATATCATATATACACTCCTATCAATAATGTTTTTTATTGACCCATGTAGTATAATATATACACGTACACATAGACATATTTTCAAATCTCTAGGGGGGTATACATAGTGATCATTTTATACTCTAGATTTTCAAAGAAGTACTATAAAAAAAAACAAATTTACAACTATACTATGCAAATCAATTTAACTGTCATGAATTATGAAAGTGATGGGTGATTTAGTCTTCTGAAGATAAGAGTACGAGTGTGCTTCCAAAGTCGTTGTGCTTGAGAATCATCAGTAGCTAAAACTGAACAACAACTCTGATTACAATCTGCAAAGTATTTCCCACTTACACCTTCTGTTTTTGGGCTCAGAGCTACATAACATGTCGTTGCTGCACCCTACAATTTTAACAAGTCATAAAAAGAATCAATATTACAGTCTAAAATACACAACTGTCAATTAGCGCGTGTAAAGTTACCTACAATAAAGTCACACAAGGTTTTTTGTCTAAGAAAGACCCAAAATTCAATATACATTGTTTTACATCATCCTAATTCCATGCAACTTAGATAACATTACTTATAAAACAGTCTACCGACACAGGACAATACATTTACACACACGTGGGAAATCCTCGACTCTTTTATATTTATAAAGTTGTGTATAGACTATAGTAATTCTAAAGTTTTCAAAATTCTTTAATATGTTTAAGACGAATCTGTAATGAATATATATGTCTCCCAAATTATAAGAAGTCTTTTATCATAAATCACATAACTAAGCTGATTTTTTTTGACCATGCAATATCTTCAAGATGCTTCTGAACTCGTAAGGCAGTCATGAAAGTTCAGAAGTGTACATGTTTAAATATGTCAGTGTGCAGGCAAAAGGCTAAAGTAAGCATCTTTGAGACTTTCCAAAGCATGAGGAATGAATAAAAGAGAAAGGTCCATTTTATTCTTTGAACATGTAAGAATTTTGATTTTCTTTTGACTTGTAAGAGTGATTATTTGAATTTCCGTCTGTCTTCTTTTATTTGCTATAAATTCTATAAATTGATATATCGCAAATTATTTCCAGTTTTTCCATTTTTGTCGTGTAGTCTTCTACTCAATATATCTTTAGATTATAAAAAGAAGATGTGAAAAAACTGTTCTTATTTAATGTTGATTATAGTGAAAGTGCATCCAAAATTTTCAAACCACAATTTTTTTTCTTAAGCAAAAAAGTTAGGATGAATGAGACAAACCTGTGAGGTAGACTTGAGCAACTTGGCTGCTAAAAAATACAAGGAATCTGCAACAAAGTAATGCACGATGATTACATTTAGATTTCCTATTTATAAAAGGAAAAATTGTTTAATACCAAGTTAACAATTTGATGTAAGGAACAACACCATATATATAGAGTGTGTGGGTGTACGGGACACTACTCGCTACAATGTTGGATTCGCTCATGAGCCGTAAGTCGCTACAATGCATGCGGTTAATACAAAGTAAAGATAACCGCATGCATTGCAACTTAAAATTGGTGTTGCTTTCTACTCTCGGCAAGACTATCTTTTTTTTTTTTTTGAAAGGAGAGCTCGTGTATTAAGAAACGGCTAAATTATCCATGAGTACATAGGGGGTTATCTCAGCGGGGCAATGATGTTCCCACACTTGTTCTAACCCAAAAGGAACGAGTTTAGCAAGGTGATGAGCAACAAAATTCCCATCCCTTTTAACATGTAAGAAACTAACAGAATTAAAAGCCGAACATAAGGAAATTATATCATCAAGAATAGTGTCAAGATCCGAGAGGTAGCGTGCCTCCTTCGATAGTCTCATATAGGCCAATTATTCATAAAATAATTTGTTTTTTTTGAAAAAAAATATAATTTAAATAAGATGTGATTATTAATTAATTCATATAGTAGTATATCTCTATTCTATAAGTGAAGAGGAGGGGACACCAAAAATCATATTTATCTTTTTTGTTTTAATTCCTAATTAAATGGAACAACTTTCTCCATAACTAACTATTTTTCACTTTTTAAAATTTTGATAAAAGAACTACAAAACACCCTAAACAAAGTTACTGTTATGCATTCAAGCAGAATTTTATATTATTTCGCACGCATTGCGTGTATATATGACTAGTTATATATAGTGAAAGTGAGGGCCAACAAAGCTTAAGCATGCATGCCTGTGATAAAGCCTTTGTGAGCCCTGATAATTCCTGTCTTCACTATCCCTGGATGTACTGCGTTGATTGTTACCCTTCCATTTCTTTCCTGCATTTTTAAAGACAAAAAGAAAAACACAAATAAAAGGTCAATTTCTAAGAGGTAGTACAAATTAATTAATTTCAAAAGGAAAAATCCCAGTGCTCTTATAATCATAGCTCCTCTTTTGTTTTTATTTGCCCACTTTTGTCTTTTTAACTTTTCTTTTTGCTTCTTCTTGGTTTGGACTTTGGACAACCATAAGTCCAATACATCAAAATTACTTTTTTTGAAAAGTAATATGGAGGACACTGACCAAATCTCAACTAGCACAGTTTCTTAATCTGATATTTGCGGGCTCGACATTTGGGAGTAGGGGAAATGGTAAGGAAATCCCTACCCCCAAATACCCCTGAATTTGATCCTATGACCTTGAAGTCATGAGGCCAAATCCTTAACCACTAGGTCAAGCCTTGCTTGGTTATACATCAAAATTACTTATCTCATCCCTTTTGTATGTATTATTTGACATTTCGAGTTTTAAAAGTGAGTATTTAAACCAATATATCTCTGATTACGTAGAAGTCAAGGTTTAGTAATAAATATAGCGAAAATATACACTAAAACAAATCCTAACAAGATTTCACGTGAGTATGTTTTTCTTATATATTAAGGAGAATACGCTATCAAAGTAATCAAGTCATTTAGAGATGGAGGGAGTAGTTACGTATTCAATAATTCGATATTAGTTAGATCATTAATCTAATATGATGTCTTAATTAATCAAGTCATTTGTTATAAATCATCATAAGCCAATCTATTTTCACAAACTATAACAATTTTCATATAAATTTCTCACTTTTCAAAAGCTGGATAATTTCATACAAGTTAAGTACGTCTTTGCATGTTGTTGTGGTCAGATTTTTTGTTGCACCGCGTAATCTTTAATTAAGGCATCACGATTTGGACAATACTTCATTTCACAAATCACAAATGACAAATCACAAATGATAGATTAATGTCAACTATAATCTAACTTAAAGAAGGGCTTTAGGGTTTTATGAAAGAAAATTGATTTTGTTGCAAAAAAATGGTAAAATTTTTCAACAAAAAAGTAAAAGAAAAAGCGTATGAGTTGCTACCTTTAGTTGCCTTGCCATTTCCCTGGCATGCATAATGTTAGCCAGTTTTGATTGCGCATATGCACGTGTGCCATTATAACTACAATTTTTGAACCAAAAGAAAACAAATAATTCAGAAAAATAATAAGTGAAAGGTAAAATTTAATTATTAACAGTAGATAGTAATAGACTGTCCAAGTGACACCAAAAGTTACCCACTCAAAAATTAAAGTGATATAAGTGACATCCCCAACATATATAGACCCGTCACTCGTATAACACTGTCTTACTTCAGTGTTTTGATAAAAAACAAGTTTTTAAATAGGTCAAGTTCACGTAAAAAAACATAATCTAGTATGCGGACAATAAATTCCAGTGACCCTTTTAACGTGATACTGCACAAAATTAGTCTAAGACAATTTTACCCTAGACAGACGGATAAATAAAATAATGAAAAGAAATTGGTGCTTACTTCTTTGGATTGAGCATTTTAGAGAGGGAGAAGTGCTCTTTCTTAACCCAGCTGTGAGTTAAAGAGGAGACATTGATTATTCTTCCTTCAATTCCTGTTTGTGATGCTGTCTCCACCATCTTTTCTAACAGTAGTTCTGTTAGTAAATAATGTCCTGCCAACAAAACAAAGTGGAGATTAATCTTCTATTACTTTGCATAATTATGCATAATAACTATATTACTTAATTAATATTATCATAACCTTGTCCTCAAACAAAAGCCTAACCTTTAATTTTGTATTCATAATTATGTCAAAAATTGCAATAAGTTGTAATACTAATGGACCAATACCTTAAATTTATCTTATGATTTAGAAAAAGTTAGTTTTAAGTCTTCTTGCATTCATTAAAATCTGTCGATTTACTATTTATATAGTTAAAATTATATTATGAGAGCTTATTAAATTTGTTTCAATGTTTATTTCAAAATATTAATATTTCATTTTATTTGATAAAGCTATGTATTGTCAATTTGTCACTACTACAACGTCAAATACAAATGAAAAAATCTTTCAAACAACGGAGGGAGTACAATAGCAACCATAGCAAATTAGATAAAGCTCCACCATATGAACGAAACATCACTTTCTATTTTGTGACTTTGTGAGATGTGAAATGTTTTCTTTGATTCGAAATGGACTAATTGCTCATTTATACGTTTTACTATACGAAGTGGAGTCGTGTAATTTACATGAATCTCTCTAATCTTATGGTTCATTTGTAATCTCGAACAAAGTTAGTGATGCAAATAAGATTCAACCTCTAGTTCTGAACTTAAGAGTCACCTCTAAGACTTTGTAATTTGAGTTAATTTAAATTGACGCAAAAAAAATCTGATAAATTTTACATTCATTCAAAATCTAAAAAATTAGACTATACTTCCTCCGTTCTTTAATAAGTAACACACTTGCATAGTATTTACTGTTCACAGTTTAGACTTTAATTAGATTTGGTGATTTATCTTTTAGGAAAAACATAATCATGTGAAATCTTATTAGATTCGTCTCAAAGTGCATTTTTTTAATATCAACTTTTTATAATTTTTACTTATTGATAATTATACATATTAATATTTAAAAGAAAACATGAAGTGTATCACTTATTAAACAACTAAGTAATATTTAATAAGATGCAACATTATTTACATGAGGTTACCTAGCTAGTAGTATCATTTGAGTTTCAACCTTATTACTTAAGTTCTTTTAGCTATTAATAACCCAAATAAGCTTAATGAGTTACATTGAAGAGTTTATTTGTATCATCAAGAAGTATGTGATCTTTAGTTCTATACTAATGAGATTCAATGTTTCTTTGCAAACATTGATACATGTGACAATTTTTTACTTGTATTGGAAAAAGTAAAAGAAAAGCAAGTAACCTTTCCATGAACAAAAGTTGCTAGGTTTTCTAGGGAGGGGATGGGACACCCCCCTTCATGATCAAAGATAGATCATAATAGATTTGTTCAATCAATAAAGTGCAAAAAAAAGGAAAAAATTTACCTAAGTAATTTGTTGCTAATGTAAGCTCAATCTTGTCTTCAGAAAACTCGAGCTTTTGAGAGAAAACTCCAGCATTGTTTCTA
This sequence comes from Patellifolia procumbens, assembly GCA_947645195.1. NCBI lineage: Eukaryota > Viridiplantae > Streptophyta > Magnoliopsida > Caryophyllales > Amaranthaceae > Patellifolia > Patellifolia procumbens. Next base: position 2,609 of record CANSGD010000187.1, on the reverse strand, counting down.
TAAAATAACAACAAAGTCTTAGTTCCAATATGACATGTGGTCGATTTTTGTACCAATCGTAATAAGATATCTTTTCCGTGACAAGTGAACCCGAAAAGCAAAACATTGATTCAAATTTATTCACACATTAACCCCTTTAGTTATATAAATACTTTTACCAATTATCAATTTAAATTGAATAACTTACATGAGAATGTTAAGAGGTAAATCAAGAGATAAAAATTCTGAACAAAATCTGGTAACAGAAACCATTGAACTAAGATCAATCTCCAAAATTATGATCCTAGCTTGTGGTGTCTCCTTTAAGATTGCTTCCTTCACTTCAGCTGCCTTCTTCATATTTCTTGCTGCAATTATAATTCTAACACCTTTCTTTGCCAAAACTCTGGCTGTTTCAGCTCCAATGCCCGACGTCGCGCCTAATTAATTACAAATCAAATTATAATTAGCTTGTTAATTTTGATTTGGTATGAGCTTTTATTTTCCTGAAATTATGATACTATAGAAGACTATTTGCATGGAATTGACTCACAGAATATTTGTCTAAAAGATTATCAAAATATAAAATACTTACGCATGAAAAAGATTTTATGTAATTAAATTGTATAAAGAAGCTATGAATTTTTAATTCTAGTCAGAGAATTCCATAAAAGCTGTGATATGGTCTGATCCAATCAAAGATTTCTATTCATATAAGAACAAAATTTTAATCCTCCTACTACCACCTAATGGATCAAGCAAACAATATTAAATTATGAATGATTATGTAATATAATGGACGAAATCTGCATGGTATGGTATCTATTTTATATATTCATATGAACGTAGTGTAATAAAATTTGAAATTTCAATCTTGTCATATGTTACACTAGTCACTAGCCACATTCCCTTGTTTCATCGAACATTAAAAACATTATAAGAAACAATGAAATTAGTGATTGTTACTCTCTAATCGTGAAACATGAAAAGAAAGTTGTTAGTTGCTTTTTTTTTTTACAATCGCTAGTAACAAGGGTGGAACATTGGGCAAATGAGCGCGACGTTTATGTAAAAATGTCGGAATCTTCATTAAATTGGTGAAATAATTTTATGGTCCACCTCAAAATACAAAATAACATTTTCATCACCTCTAAAGTAATTTTCTCGCAACTAAACATTTCAAACAAAAATCAAAATATGTGGAAGATTAAGAGGGAATGAAAGAAAAAAAGGGAATAATAGTAAATTAAGAGGAAAGACACGTCCAAAAAAGGATTAGGGAAATAATTAAGATTAAAAATGAGATTACCAGTGATAATTGCAGTGAGAAGATGAGGAGGACAAAAACAAAATTCAGTAACTTGTTCAGCAGTAGAATTAGAGCCAAAACCACTAGGACCTGCAATTCCTGCTAAGTATTTCAATGCAGCCTTCATGTTTGTAGTATCTTGTACAAGAAGAGTGATGGAATATATAGCCAATAGGCTTATTATATTTGTGTTTGAAGTTTCAACTATGGTGAGTGTTATATATATATATATAGTATATAGTTTAAAGGAAGAAAATTAATAGTGGTTAAATTAATTGTGTTGGTGGACCAAAAGGGTAGAGATTAGTTTATGGTGTTTTATAGACCACAAGATACTTGGTGGTCCATCCCCAATGATATAGGTCCTATGTGTCTATAACTAGTTTGTATTCTATATATATGGGAATCCAATATGTATTCTTAGTATGTAATTAAGGATATTTTGCCCTTTGTCTTTTGTCTTTGCAGATGCGAGTAACAGATTGGATTGCAAATGTGAGTTAATTAACCTGTAGAACTCGGTTTGATACAGTTTGTCATCATGTAGTTCGGGTTGGTTGGGGGCTTGAACGGGCGATGTAAAGAGGATTTTTTCTTACTTTTACAAAATTATATTTTCTCCATTCTTTTTACTCATTTCATACCTGTTTGGCATACTTATTAAGGAAACTAGTATTGGTCCCCGACGATGCTCGGGTTATTAATTAGCGATAACTAATGTAATCTAGCGTGTAAAAAATATCATTTAAAAAATATAAGTCATCTCATTTAGAAAACTTAACTATTGATTTTCATTTATATATCATCATTATTGTTGATAGAAATATCAATAATAATATGATGGTATAGTGGATAGAGTTTTTCAATCCATACATGAGGTTGGGGGTTCGAATCTTCACATTGATATTTTTTTAATATGAGAATGTTGTTGGATAAAATGTTATTCAAAGAGGGAGAGTGACATGTGGCGGATACCAAACGCTTGCTTACGCTTTTTAATATATATATAGATGACAAAAATAGAGACATGTGAAAGGTAAGTGATCTCCAACTCTCCACCACCATAAGAAAAAATAGATATATGATAGAGAACCTGGAATGCAGTGAGTAATAGCAAACTTTCTTATAGAGATAAATGATAGGGTACAAAACTATTCATGGGAGTCGTCTAACCTTTAGTTTAGTCTTTTGGTTCGGTTAGTTCTTTGACATGGTATCAAGCTAAAATCTTTCGATCACGAGTTCAAATCACATATTTAGCGTTAGGTTTAAAAAGCCTATGATGCATCTATCTACACTCTAGTTAGAGAGCCCTATCATC